>CM021106.1:205700124-206300124 GCA_007115665.2 Sequoiadendron giganteum
CTTTATTTTGTGTCCTTGGGATTTTGTTCAAAAGAAATCATTTTGAAATATGTCAGGAAGCTATCCACCATTTTCTTGTAGGGGAGCAAATTTTCATCTTTTTTTCATAATCATCATTCACTTGGTTGATAACTAACAGAGAATCCCCGAATACTAGCAATATCTGAATTTTCCATTTAATTGCAATTTTGAGTCTTGTGACCAGTGCTTCGTATTCTGCAATGTTATTAGTACAAGGGAAGGCGATACAAAATGTCTTAGGAATTGAATCCCCTTGCAGTGTGATGAACAAGATAACAACTCCTGAGTTGTGACCAGTGTGGGACCCATCAAAATATAGTTTCCAGGGTGATGTAGGTTCTACATGAAAGATAGACTCATCGAGAGAATCAGTTATCAATGGATGAGTGCCTTGGATGGGTGTGTTGGAAAGTTTATCTACTATTACCTACCCTTTTATTGCCTTGTGCTCAACATATTGTATGTCATATTCACTTAAAATCATGACCCACTTTGCTAACCAGCCTATCAATGTTGCCCAACTTAGAAGATACTTTAGTGGATCAATCTTAACCACCAAGTGTGTTTGGTGATTCAACATGTAATTTATTAGTTTCTATGCTGCAAAGACAACTCCAAGGAATGTATGTTCAATGGTTGTATAGTTCAGCTCATATCCTATCAATGTGCCAATGATATAGTATATGTCTCTTTCTTTTTCCTTGTAGTCATTTTGTGCCAATAATGCCCCCAGTGCATTTGTAGTTGCAGAGACATACAGGATCAATGACTTTCCTTCAATGGGGGGAATTAGGACAGGTGGTTTCAATAGATATTCTTTGATTTGTTCAAAGGTTGTGTGGCATTTTTTTGTCCATACAAAGGGGATAATTTTGCATAAAAAATACTGAAATGGTTGACACTTGTCTGTCAACTATGTGATGAAGCGTCAGATGGATTGCAGTCTACCCTGAAGTGTTCTCAACTCGTTGATTCCTTTTGGTGGAGGCATGTCCAGTATTGCTTTCACCTTTGTGGGATCAACCTCTATGCCTCATCGTGAAACTATGTAGCCCAATAGTTTACCTGAAGTAACTCCAAAGACACATTTTTTTGGGTTCAAACGAACCTTGTAATCTTCTAGTCATCTAAAAAATTTGTCCAGGACCATGAGATAATCTTTCCATGTCAAATATTTGGCCAAAAGGTCATCCACATAATCTTCCATTAGGATATGCATCATGTCATGAAATATTGTTGTCCTAGGTCTTTAGTATGTGGGGCCTACATTCTTTAAGCCAAAAGGCATGACATTCCAATAATATGTTCCCCATGGGCATGCGAATGTCTTTTTGTGTTGATCCTCAGGTGCAATGTGGATTTGGTTATAGCCTGAGAAACCATCCATGAGAGACAACATCTCGTACCCTGATATGAGATCAAAAATCATGTCTATATTCAGAAATGGGAAATCATCTTTTGGACAAGCCTTATTTAAATCTTTGAAATCCATACAAATGTGGATTTTTCCATTTGGTTTTGTGATAGGGACAATTTTGGATATCCAATCAGCATAGTCTATTGATCTTATGAATCTAGCATCCAGTAACTTCTTTAGTTCAACCTTTACAAGTAGTGCAATCTGTGGATGCATTTTTCACAAATTTTGTTTGATTGGTTTGATACTCGGGATTAAAGGAAGATGATGCAATACCAATTTTGGATCCAAACCTGGCATGTCGACATATGACTATGTGAAGTTAACTTTCCTTTCTATGAATAATTGTTGAAATTCAAGTTTTCCTTCTTCTGACAATGACACGGCCAAGAGAACCATTTTGGGATTCTCTGGTGTAGCTATGTTAAATTCAATGGTGTCTTCAATAAGCATTGCTGATTTTTCTTTTGTTACGAGAAGAAAGTCCAATCCTCCATCCTTAGGTGCCTCATAAAGGTTTTCACTTTCGAATACATCCTTTATTTTTACTATTTTATTGTCAGAAGGCACCTTGTGGTTTTCACCTAAAGACATTTATTTTTCATTTTAGTCTTTGGTTTTTTGCTACTGGAGGATTGCACAGTCTCCCCAAAGTAAGTTGCACAATCTAGCTCAATAGAAAATCCTACTTTGTGATCACCCCACGGTATTCCCTCTCGAAGTCCCCTGAACTTTGCAATGGCCTCATCATTCTCAAAGATATCCATAGTAGGTGGCTCTTGTTTGTCCCAGCCAATCAGTTGTGGGTAAACAAGGGAAATCCCATTGTTAGTTCTGGTAAAAGATGGGGAAGATGCAGAAATCATGCAAATTGAAGCTTCAAGTGTGAAGGAGAAGTTATCAATTTCAACTTTTGTGTCAGATTCAATGGATGGACCATATTCAGATTCAGATGAGTTGTATTCATAGTCATAATAGGGGATAAAAGTATCAGCATCATGATTAGTGGTTGGTAGTTCAAAGGCATGGATAGTAGTTTCGGGCATGTCAGGATCATGGGTGCACTCGAGAATGGGGCAGGATGATTGAGATGTTGCCGACGATAGTTTATGTTATTTTGGATCCCAAGGAATGCTTACCCATTCCTTATTTTTAGAATGATGGTCAATAGAATCAATGTTATATTATTATCAGAATATTTCTTCAAAATGGGGTTGGCCAGGTTCCACAAATAGTTCATCAATATCATAGTTGCTCAGGGTTTTCTTAGATCCCCATTCCCATTCATTAGAGTCAATTTCCGTAAGGGATTCTTCACTTGCCTCGACACTTTCTGGAGTCATTACATCCTCGCTTGAAAGTTCATAGGTATGTCGATCGCCAGCTCTGAGTTGGTCAAACCCTAGCCCTATGTACCTTGGTCTTGTAGAGATAATAACAGGTTCTCTCCTTCCATTGTTGGGTTTTCCAAGGCAACTTGTGTCGTCAAAACCTAGTGCCTTGCATATTTCATAGCCTTTTCCATAGAGATGCATTGGTAATAGAGGTAATCCTTCTGGGTCTTTGTAGATTCAATTAGCTATGTCGATAATGACTTCATTACTCATATCTCCCCATAGTGTGAATACTATTTTTGGTGGAACCTTGAAAAAAAATTTAGGCTCGACTGTGAAACACGGTCTACCATAGACTTTAGGTGGCTTAGGTATTGTGGTGATATAGTAAGCCATATCTAGTTTGAATTCTCCACATCCAAGGTCTTGGATCTAAAGGTCATTACTTGGTATGGAATTCAAGGATGATGGTATAGTGGAAGTCGATTGAATGGATGATTTGGTGAGTGCAGATGGGTCAATATATTTTAAAGTAGTGGAAGCTGAGGCTTCTTTATTAATGGGTACCCGGTGCTCAGTAGTGGCTCTCAAATTGGTACAGTATTGAAATGGATCAAGATCTCCTGGGATAGTAACTTCAGTACCATCAAAAGGGAATTTCAGGCATTGGTGGTATGTGGAAGGAATTGCCTTTAAGGCATGAATCCATGGGAAACCAAGTAATATATTGTAATCTATGTCACGATCTAGGACATGGCATGTTGTATCTATAATAACCGGTCCCACATGAATTGGAATTGTGATGATGCCTTTAGAAGCGCATTCTTCATCATCATACACCTTGATGACAATGCTCTTAGTAGCATCCACACATGCACTAGAGAAGCCAAGAGCTTTAACCAATTTTAAAGAGAAGATGTTCAATCCTACTCTGCCATCTACTAGGACTTGTCTAACCTTATTCTAATGGAAAAAAACCTCTATATGAAGGGCATCATTATGATATGGTTTGGGTGAGGAATAGTCAATGTCCAAAAAGGTAATGTGGTGAGGTGAAGTCAAATATCCGACCATAGTTTTGAAATGATTGAAATCAATTTTGTTTGGGACGAAAGACTCTTGTAGGACTTTATCCAAGATGTCCTTATGTGTTGGTGAGATGCAAAGAAATTCAAGGAGATTTGAATGGGTGTTTTGTTCAATTGCTCTATAAGGTTGAACTCTAGCTTAAGTTTTGGCGGCTTGGCAGATGGACCAGCTATGGTAATTTTAGGCTGATGAGCAGAGGGACCTAGAATGGTGACCTTGCCTTTACGTGTGGTGACATTGCATTCCAAGGCCTTTTTGATGGTAATGGTATTGACACATTTATCTTCATTAGTAATGCGAAGATTGTTAATGATGGTACCACCAGAATAATTGAAGGCAGGACGAACGTGATTGGCTTGATTATTGTTATTATTTGTGCCAGACAAGGAGGGCTTACCAGAACCATGATCTTATAGTGGGTTCTTCTGGATTGTATGATCTGAATTAGATGCAAATGGTTTACCTCCTAACTCATTGGTATGGTTTTCAATAAGGTCTTGCACAAGATTTCACAACTGACGACAAGAGGAATTTTTGTGCCCTTTGACACGGTGGTAATCACAAAATTCATTATCATCCCACCATGATGGCTTGAATTGACCAGGTTCATATGATTTAGGTTCTTCCAAATTTATGACACCATTTTGGATAAGTTTCTTTAAGACAATTTCAATAGGCTCACCCAAGGGAGTGTATGTGCATTTTTGAAATTATTGTGGTTGACGTGGTTTTCTTTGATTAGATTGAGTAGGATTATTTTGAATAGCATTGGCAGTTGGTGACGATGTAGTCACAGGTGCATTTTGATTTTTAACTCCTTTGATAGTGAGTACATGAATTGTTGCATTGATGGTTTTTGCATCAACCACACCATCATTGGTGATGTGTTTATTTTAAACCAAGTATTTGGTTTTGTCATTGGAAGCACTTGGGTTAGTGTTTGTGGTGGTGCTGATTGTTTTGCCACCATATTTTAATTCACCTTTGGCAATCAAGGCTTTTTCAAGTTGAACACCTTTTTCAACAAGGTTGACAAAGGTGGTACAACAATGGACTTGTAATCCATATCTTAGGAGTCCTAGGATATTTTGTACAAAAATTTTGGCTTTCTCCTTTTAGGGTATTTCTACTGGACATCTACTTGCTAAGGTTCTCCATCTTTGAAAGAATGGGATAAAACTCTCTCCTGCATCCTCTTGGGTAAGTCTGCATAAGGAGCCAACGTCAATATCCATGTCAATGTTATAGGTGTAGTTTTCAACAAAATTGTTTTCCAATTCATCCCATGTCTTGATTCCTTTAGGAAATAGTGAGAACCACTCTAGTGCATGGCCTATGAGAGTTCTAGAGAAGAGTCTCATGAGATAGGTTTTTTCATATGTAATGTCCATGCAACTGGTGGTGAATTCTCTTATGTGTTCAATGGGGTTTGTCTTGCCTTTGTATTTAGGGAAATATGACACCACATATCCATGAGAAAATAGTGGCATATACAAGGTTGTGTGAAATGGATATGGAGATAAGTCATGTGTAAGACTTTTTGTTTAACTATTGCAAGGTCTCCACTTGCATTTGAAGAGCAACAAGTTTGAGTGTGAGTGCCTCCACAATTGGGTTGTTGGTAGCATCACATATGTTGGTGATAGGTATGGATTGAGTGCCCACCTGTTGTGATGAGATGTGTTGGTTTGGGATTTGTTATTGGTGAGAAAACTGAGTGTTTTGATTTGGTTGTTGTTGGAAATGGGCATTTTGATGAGGGATGTATTTCTTTGTATGGACTTGAGAAGCATAAGTTGGGATGTGGGACCCCGCCATGTTGGATTGAATTTGGGGGCCTTGCTGGTTTTGAGTATGTTGATGCCCAAATTAAGTGGAAAATCGGGTGCCTTGATTTCCTTGCATAAATAGGTAATTATGGCCTTGAGGAATGTTGGTATTTTTCCTCAAAGGAATGTTGGTATTGACCTAAGATAAATTTGGGACATTAGGTTGGGTTCCTTGAATGACAACTCTTCGTTTATTCCTCCCAAAAGGGTTTGATGAGTTGGTTGCCATATCATTTGAAGAACCTAATAAGAGGTTTTTTTACTTACTCATGGAACTAGATGAAGTCCCAAAGAGGTTTGAGGTGGTTGCACCCATTGTTGATCCAAATGTTTGTGAAGAAATAGTGGATGTTTTTGGGGGATGGATTGTGATGTGTTGGTTTGGGTAGATGATCCCCCAATAGATGTTGTGTTAATCATGGTGGATGCATTAGTTGTGGTGGTAGTATGACAAAGGGAGGTAGCATTAATGGTGTTAATGAAGTATTGTGAAGTGGCTCCTATGGAAGTATTGTGTGAAGAGGATGGCATGGTCATCTTACTGAAAGGATTAATGAACGAATTCCCCATGTTGGTATTTGTATTCATGTCATTCATATTATTGGGGAAATTGTTGGTATTGACATGCATGTCATTTTAAAAGTTGTAAAGGTTGGTGTCTTAACCAAAAGAACCCATGAGTCTTATTTTTCTCTATAATGTAGTTTCAACCATAAAAAAAATTTCTCAACTTTGGAAAATGGTGGAGGATGATCTAAATATGCAAATGTTATGACACTATATTTTTTGGGTTTTTTGGAATAAAAAAATTCTATGCAATGATGGTGAGTGGTAATGAAAATGAGACTAATATGAAACTTAAGGTATATAAATGCAAAGGATACTACTGCAAGTGGAATGAGACAAAATGTGAAAATACTAATGGTGTGCAAAGGATTCTAAAATGCACTCACTAATGGTAAATCTAAGGAGATGTAAACTTGACCACTCAAAGTTTTGGCAATGCTTCAGGTTTGGAATATCAATGGACTGTAAAAGAGCTAAGGAGGACAAAGTGAAATTTCCACACTATACTAGTGAGTGGGAAATATTTCACAAAAGGTAATGACTAAAGACAAAAGGGTGATTGAGTCCAATGATAACCTAATTTTGAATGAAATTTTTTGACAAAGGATGGTAAGGAATTTACTCCTGAAATCTGCAAAAAATGAGTGTCTAGAATGATGGGAAAGCCTAATAATGCAATGAGGGAAATGAAATGGAAATCTATGACAACCTAAGAATGCAACTTAAAATGAAAAGATGATGAAATTTGAGCAACTCAAGGTCTGGTTGTAGATAGGATTATTAAAGAAAAATGACTAGAATCTTTTATGGACAGAATGGAGTCTCAATTTCTTGACAATGAAATAATTTTATTTTTTTGGGCACTAGAAAAAGCGTTGCAGTAATTGCGTTGTAGAAAATAAGATGCTTTGTAGTAAAGGCGATTGCAGTGTTTAGGAAAATAGATGCGGTTGAGAATGGCGATTGTGGTGTTTTATCAAGAAAATGCGGCAAAAGATAGTCAATTGCGGTGGTTTAAGTTGCACATGCATTGCAACAGGGCGATTGCAGCTCAAAATTTAACAATTGCAGTCTGAAATAGCATATGCGATTCAGAATGGTGATTGCAGCATTTGATAAAGAAATTGTGTTGAAATATAGTCAATTGTGGTGTTTTAAGTCTCACATGCATTGCAACAGAGCGATTGTGGCACAAGAATTAGCAATTGCGGTCTGAAATAGCAGTTGCGTTGCAGAAAAGGTGATTTTGACAAAAAACATAGTAGATTGCAAGGATTTTGTTTCAGTTTGACAGTGTTGTTTCAGATTTTGGGGTTGAAGTTCATCTATTCAAGTTGTCTGAATACACTTGGAAAACACATGATGTTGTACAAAAGTGAAAAACAACCACATAGAAAAAATTTACAAAATCCTGTGGCTGCAAAGATAGTATTCTTTTGGATCCCACACAGATTTTACTCTAACCGCATATTCTTAGCGGATGAATTCAGAAGCTTGGCCCCATGGGCTCCCCCTTATAGTGCACTCACTTCTCAGGGAAACCAAGATTCCAACCTCCATGAAACTCCCATGGCAGATTGATCATCTCTACTAAAAACTGCGCAGGTGTGGGTCCTTGGCAACGATCATTGCTGCACCAAAGAATAGAAGGTTTTTGGTCACTAAAAACAAGGGTTTTAATTCGGGCACTCATTCGAGTGGTCATACATGGGGCACAAGATTAAGTTCCATTAAGGAGGCACTCCAATTTGAAGAGGTTAAGCTCAACAGGGTTTTGGGGAGTACTACTTGGTTTGTATGACATATCTGCACTTGTAATCGTAGGCTTTCCCTTAGGATTCACATTTGTATACCAGTCGGGAGTAGCTTGGCTAAAGAGCTTCATTGTCAGTTTGAGTCTCTTTGGGGTGAGTACTTTTTTCCACCAAAGAAGGCCCAATTTCTAAGGTTAACAAAAGTGAGCAAACATATTCATAGTTCAATCAATCTTTGTTAAAAAACAAAGAGAGAGAACACCAATATGTTTGACTCACACTTGCATGGTTGTTCTTTTTAAACCCAAATTGAAATATGAAGATGTGACAATTAACTAAATCACAAAACACAATAGACACACATTCATTTTAACTGTTTATAGTGTTATCAAGCAAAGGGTTCATTTTAACCATTTGTAGTGTGAGCTATCTAACAATTCATTTTAAACCCATGAAAGCGTGATTGTTCTTTTTAAACTCATGCAAATGCATGATTGTTAATTTTAACTATGAGTGAAATGCATGATTGATTAAATTATTGGAAAAAACAAACAATAACCATGGGTTAGATTCGAGCTTGACACACGCTGCGATAAACAAATTAGTATCAAAAAAATCTTTAATCTAAAAAAAACAAAAAATAGAAATCCAAAAGACAACATTAAAAAAAAAAATCCTTTTTACCAGTCGCTTGCATCACAGAAGAGTGAATGCATCATATGGGATTGCAGATGTGGCTCAATATGTCGAATGTGGTTTAGTTTATGTCGATTGCAGCTCCTTGTCTATTGGATGTGACTCGGTTTGTCAGTTGTGTCACTAAAAATGGCAAGTGTGTCACGATAGAGCAGTTGTGTCGCTTGAGGTATCAGATGTGGTGTAAAAGAGCGATTGCATCGTAGGAACTATCAAATGCATCATTATGTACCTGTACCCACAAAATGACAAAAAATCCATACGACAACCTACAAAACCATGTCAAAAAATTTTAGGTTCGCCAATGTAACTGAGGATTTTTTTCTCCAAGATTAGATGTTAGCAACACACATGCATATTATATAAGACCCATAGTAGACAATGAAATGCATATGAATAAACAAATAAATAAATGAAGCAAGCTCACTTAGTCCTTCATCTTCCATGGCTGACTTTCATTGTACCTTCTAACTTGGTGAAATGTGAAGTGTGCCCTCAGATTTTGATGAGCAACTCTATACTATGGACTAGACCTAAGCAAAGTGTTGATGGATTTCTTAAATTCCTATGCAAAAGAAACTAAATCCTATATGCAAGTAGCTAAATGATAAAAAAAAAGACAATCTTAAAACTCAAGAAAGTGCAAGAGATTCAAAGATTAAAATATTAAGAGATTAAATTAAGAGATGTCAAAATGAGGACAAAATTGATATTTTATAGAAAATGCAATTTTGGATGGATGGATGAGATTAAAGATTGAGAAATGCCCTAGAATCAATGGTCAAGATTCAAAATGGCAACTCTCAATTAGGGTTAGGGTAAGATTCCCAAATGAGTGAACAAGATCTAATTTAAGAAATTAAATCAAGGATGGAGAATAAATGTGACAGTGAGATGAAAATTAGTAAAATAAAAAGGATCAAGTTTAAACAAGAAGATGAGATTGAAAAAATCAATAATTTTAGCAATTACTTGATTTATAGAGAATATTGCCATTTTGAATTAAAATTAATTCAAAATATGGATTTAGTGTGATATTAAATAATTGATTTTAAGATTATTTACTAAAAGAAGTGGCAGTTAACCATGTGAGGCCATTTTAAATACATTGTTTTATTTAAAATGAGGGAAATGTCAAATAAGGCAATTAAATAATTAAATATAATTATTTAATTTAGAGAAGGTGATCGATTAATTATATAAATTAATAAATCAATTTAATTATAAGAAGACTTGAGAATTGGTGACATAAATAAATAAATAAAATATATTTATTTAATAGTTAAGAAGACATAGATGGCAAAGATTAATTAAACAAAATTGAGAAATTTATTTTATTATGAGAATCCATTAGATAATTAGTGACTCATTAAATAAATAAATAAGATCTATTTATTTAATAATCATGAAGAATAAAAAGACATGAATTATTTAATTAATAGTCGAAGGTGGGCCACAAACATAATTCAAATGTCATAATTATGCTAGGACGAAAGGGATAAAATAGAACTTGCAAGCCTAAGTTATTTTTATGTGTCTACAATATATACTAATATATGTACATTAAATATATATACTAATAATTTTACAAAATAATACATTATTTTATTTCAAAACAAATCTTTTAATATTTAATTTCCAATATATATATATATATATATATATTCATCTTATATATTGTATATTATAAATTCCAAATAAAAGTCGAAAGCCAAAATTGAAATCAAGGGATGGAATCTTAATAAAGTTTGTTGTTTTCATATATTATATGCATCCCAAAAAAAGTGGGGAGGGGCGGCGGTGGGGGCAACACCTCCCACATCATCCCCCTAAGCATATGACTCTCCCAAAATGACATTTAAAACAAACAAAGTCCCTGTGAATTAAATTTGCAATTCGTCGTACGGATGACATAGAGTATTATATAATATTTTAAAATA
Organism: Sequoiadendron giganteum; assembly: GCA_007115665.2. Classification (NCBI taxonomy): domain Eukaryota; kingdom Viridiplantae; phylum Streptophyta; class Pinopsida; order Cupressales; family Cupressaceae; genus Sequoiadendron; species Sequoiadendron giganteum. Next base: position 205,710,772 of record CM021106.1, read on the forward strand.
AATTAAATATATATATGTTATATATATATATATGCATTTGTATATATATCAATATATATGCATTTGTATATATATCAATATATATACATTTGTATATATGTATATAATATATGTATAAAAATATCACAACTTCAAAGACAAATTGGGAAGAAACTTTTTGAAAACTATCTATAGGCAAAAGGGTGCTGCCACAATAGTGGTTTATAATTTCTGAAAGGAACTGATTTTTGCTGAAATCACATATTTTTAGAAAATATAATGATTTAAGCCTTTAAAATTTCCATTTTAAGGATTCCAATTGAAGAGGTTTTGATCAAATCACCTTAGATCAAACCCCCTTGGATAGAACCTCGCTAGTTTTAAACCATACTTATAAATGAGTCTCCTTTACACCTATCAAAATGTTGATAAAAAATCACTTTTGATTTACCTTTTGGTGGATCAAATAAATTCATTTAAAATTTATTTGAAATTATTATGGTAGTCCTCGAAACAAGCTATCCAACAAATATAATTTTAATATGTTTTGGTTTTATTATGTATTTTTTTTTTTGTTTTATTGAACATAAGTTTTTCACCGAAAATTAAGGTCTTTGTTCTGCACATGTGGAAAAATAGTAGATTATCAAAAAAAAAATTGAAAAATATGAGTGCGCTAGATATTGAAGTCTTTGATCCAACAAAAATAAATAAATTTAATTTCAATGTATACAAAATAAGTTACGTGTTTGAAACTTGATTAAAGAAAAAATATTAAATAAAAAACTATCTAACTAGGTGGAAGCACTATATATCGGAGTTACAAATCTAAATTTGAAAGAATTACATTTTATCCTCCATGGAAAAAAAATTATGCATTATACGGTGTGCGTCACTTTTTAAAAATGTTGTTTTATGAAAAAAACCAATTTTCATGGGAGATGGAAAAATAAGTGCAATCTAATTCCAAAAATTTTGAAAAAAATATTTTTAGAATCTACAGAAAAAAATTGACGAGACGCTAGTTTGCATAATCTTCAAGTTCCTCACAGTTTAGCCGCTATAGGTGTCCAAATGTGAAGATTTAGTTAAAAATAATAAATTTAGTGTCCAGTTTGGCCAAAAATTGTAAACCACTATTGTGGGATCACCCAAAATTATACAAATTTCCAGAAAAGTCTCAAATTCCACATAATATTTCTAATATTGTGTTTCCTCTAAAATGTTCTATTGTTTAAAATCAATTCCCTAGAGAGGCTTTCAACAATTTACTACACAAAAGCTTTCAATAATTTTCTACACAGAAGCTTTCAATGAAATTTTCTAAATGTTATAATGTTTCCCTCTGGGTTTTTCCATGGTAAATCTACAAATACAGAAGCCTTACAATTTTTTTAAAACAGCTAAAAGCTTCTACTAAAAATACAAAATCTGCTTATGCAGGCAATCTTTTAATTTCCTTTTAATCAATTTAAACAAAGTTTCTACAAAATTGAATTTTGTATAGACAAACTTTCTAAATCAACTAAATAAATAAAACAATAAAAGAACTTGTTTTATTAAAGCTTGAAGAAATGAAGGTTGGAGTAGAGCCCACAATATTCCCGAGAACCTTTTTTAATTTTCAACAAACAATTTCTCCCAAAAATATCCCTCTTTCCATTCCCGTGAAGTAACCTCATACCTCACTCAATTATGGAAAATATTCTCTCCGAGAATAATTTCTCAACAAGAGTGATTAATAAATCCTTCTTACACACATGCCCAATTAAAAATATCTTCTTAACAACTCACAAATATTTCCTCTAAGTCATTTTTGCATTTTAATAATTTCAAACCACAATTTAATTTCAAAATAAATTTAATTCAATTAATCTATTTGCTTAATAAAGAATTTAATCAATTAATTTATTTACTTAATAAAATAAATTTAATCACAAGGATTAAATTAATCTACTAAATAAATTTAAATTTAATTAATTAAATTAAATAAAAATATTCCAACAATATTATTTAAAATTGGCTAAATAAATACTAAAATCATTAAAAGAATTAATTTAACATTCATTTCCATTAAATAAAACTTGCATAAATAAATAACAATTAACAAGGCAAACGTAGACATGACAATCAAACATACCAAACATGGACTAATGATACACTGTGGCTAGGGTGTAGACTTGACACGAGTAATCTAGCTACTATCTCCCAATAAAATTTACCGTTGGGTCGACACACTCAAACCTGTGAAGCTAGGTGGAGTTGATGTCCTATACTTGCAAACTTGTAAACAAGATATCAAAATCACATGTATATAAACAACATAGTAATACACAATGTGAAGAGGAAATCATGGAATCGCAGGGCGCTCACAAGCAAGTGATGCAATCTCGTCCCTTTCACCAATACATTTATCAGGAACTGATAGTTCCATCATAATTAAATTACTCATGTGCAATAATCATGTTATAGAAAACTAACATTATTACACTAATCAAATCATGTCAAATAAAGCATCAAAGAAGGTACATCACACCACCACAAATAGTCTATGTCGCTCTATAAATAGTGATCAAATAACACACAACATGATAAAGTATATCAAAGTATCTGAATATCTAGAAAACAGCACATAGCAAAGGACAATGTCTAAGCAAAGAGAAAAATAGAGGGGTATTACATAATTAGTGAGTAAACTTTATTTTTTGATATTGTGGGGAGAAGTAATTAAGTGATCTTGTCCTTAGTCTTGCAATAAAAGGTTTAAAGTAGCATATGAATTATAACTAGTTTTAAAAAAACAACCTGAAGTTATTTTCTCTCTCATCCTTGAATTCAAATGTCTTAGATTCCCAACAATGTTGTTGTGATTATTGTCTTCTTGTTCATGTTAGGAGCAATTTTTTTTGCTTTAGGAGGGAAAGTTCCTTGAATCACTTAAGCTTATGAAAATTTTATTTGAAGAATCTTTGATGCTAATTCTAATTGCTCATTTTCAACGTTTCTCTTTATTTGGATTCTTGGTTAATTATAGTTATTCTTGAATTCATGGAACCCTAATTAGAGAAGTGATATAATAATGAAAAATATTTATATGAAATTTATTTTAGGCTTTCAAGAATTAATAGTATTGTTTATGGAAATTTTCATTTTGGAGGTAGTTAATTAAAGTTACTTGTGCTCATCACTTTAACTTGCTTAATAATAGAGATAGATGCTAACTATGTAGAATCATTTCCTTGAACAATTATTTAACAGTTGTTGTAGAAAAGTGTGCCATCATAATTGGATGCTCTCTTGGTTGTGCATTACAAATTCAATACAATCTAGCTATCCACCATAAAAGATGGGTTGATTATTAAGAATGCTACTTACTCTAGATTTTATTGTTGTGTTTCAATTTAATTATGAAAACTATCTAGTTGAGCTGATGATTTTTGACAAGTGTGATATATTTCTATGAATTAATGTAGTGTTATTCATATGTTGATGACATGCCTATAATTTGAAAATATTAATGTTGATTGTTTAAAATTTCTCCTATTCGAAATATTTGATGTTTTATTATTGAAAAATAGTATCTTATTTCTCAAGTAGAAGATTGGAAATGAGATAAATTAGCCTCAATTATTAGTGATTATCTTGTTTCTAATGATGATGCTTAAATTTGATGCAATGGGACTATGAGTTGAATCATGTTGTAAACAAAGAGTTTAACCTTAGTGGTATATTGTGTTTTGATCTATGGTGAAATTAATTATTGATCTAATGTTTGTTTTGAGAGTCATGTTGAGAATGAACATTATGTGAAATTCATTCTTAGAAATCCAATGTGATATTGATGTAATTGGGTGTTGGTAATTGTTTCAAATGTAAACTAGTTCATGCTTTGATAATGGTAAGTGGTATTTATGTTATTCAAAGTGGCTAAGAGTTTTTTTTTAAAGTGTGTCTAAAGCTATGAAAGTGCATTATAATATGTGTTGTGAGAAACTAGTGAATGTTATGTTTGTGACTCAAGTTTGGGATATTGGGTATGCAACTTGGGATAAGGGTGTTGTGGACATCTGGGATGATCTACTTGCATATACCCTCATGTTAAATTATGTGATGATATTTCCTATTTTTTTGTGTTTTTGTTCAGTGTGGAGTCTTGTTATGTAATGGGGGTTTGGGTGCGCCTAAGGAGTTGATATCGCTTGAGGGATGAGAGCCTACTTTGTTTGGGCTTGATAGATTACCTTCATTCTTTGGAACATGGGAATATTGTGATTCTTGATGCATCCTTGTGCAGCCAATGGATAGATGTCAAGAATTTGGTTCTCCCTTGGAATGTAGAGTTGAATGTCACAACCCTCTTTTAGCTCTAAAGTTTATTTTCTCTATGATTTTATGTATACTTCACTAATTTCATATATTAAGTGTCATGTTCATGCATTAAGAAAGATAATTTGATTGGGAATTATTTATGTATAAATATAGATATATAAATATAATAAAAAGAAAGAAGAGACGGAATACTCTTCATCATAACCTTCTTTTTGTTTATTTATGAAATAAATAAAATTATTCTTGGTAAATTTATTCAAGGAAGTTAAAATGCTTTGATGAAAAAGAAAAATGTAAATATTAGCAAATATTATGTAAATTAAATTGAAATTTACAAATTAATAAATGCATATTAATGTCTTAATACATTTCAATTTTCCAGTTACAAGAAAGCTTGTAAGTTACAAGAAACAAACAAGTAAGGCGTTGCTATGGGTTTTTATAAAGAATCCATTTTGTGCATGGTGGTGGGAAGGAGGAAGGTCAAAAGAAGCTTATTGGAAGCTTCACTGAAGGTTTAGAGGAAGCAATACACACACTTGGATACATTAGATTGGGGAATGTGCTATAGAGGAGGTGTCCATATCATCCATGGGTTAGTATATCTTCTTGCCTTTGAGCTCTTTCATAATTCTGACCTACAAGGTGAATGTGTTACTTAGCAAGTCCGCTAACCTATTGTTAATGTCATTACAAGGAGAAATGCCCTCTTGTGAGCATAGGTTCTTTAACAACACTGGAACTACTAGGTACTATTCTATTGACATCAACATCAACCTTTAGTTTTATGTTCGAGGTCAATTAGTTTGAGAGCAATGGATTCTCGACTATTTAATTTAGTTATTTTATATATGATTATATAATTCTCAATTTTTAAATTTGTAGCATTCTAATAAATTTGTATTTATGTTATCTCTGAAATCTTTTCATTCTTGTGGAAGCTCTTTTTTTGGTATCTTTCAGAACAAATTGCATTTTATGAGATCATTTCCTGTAAAAGTTTTCATGTTTTGGGCTGGAAAAATTCTTGTATCCAATATGCTTTGATGGATTTCTATACCCATTTCCTAGAGACCTCATTTTGGCATTGATAAGGTGATAGGAAAATGACTTTTGTTATTTTCATCACCATTTGAACCCTGCAATTAAGCTTAGTCACTTGTCACTAATGCCATTGATTAAAAAGTAATACATGTTTTATTGCTTAATGTTTATACTCTCAATATTTAATAATAGTATAATTGTAATACCCCTTTGTTTTGTCTCTTGTTCAAGTTGTTTTATGCTATGTTTGGTTGCAGTTACTTTGATACTGGATACATTTTGTTATGATGTTTTGATCGCTATTATTGAGTGACAACTATTATTGTGGGATGTGGTTATCTGATTATTGTTTCACATGCATTATGGATTAATGATGTTGTAGAGTTAACATGAGATGTTATTATGAGATTACTAGATTATGATGGAAGTGTCAATTTCGATGAGTGTATTGGTGAAGAGGACGGTTTCGCATCACTCGCTTGCGAGTGCCCTACGAATCTGTAATTTCTTCTTCATGGTGTGTATTATATGCTGGATATATTGTATGGTGTTGTTTACTTGGTTGTAGGATTGCAGGTACATGACATCGACTCCACCTAGTTTCATAGGTTTGAGCGTGTCAATCCAACGGTTAAGTTGAACGGGAGATAGTAGCTAGGTAACATGTGTCAAGTCTACGCCCTAGCCTTAGTGTATTGTCAGTTGTGTGTGTCGAGTCATTGTCTATCTTGCTTTAATATTATTTAACTCTGAAGGATTCTTGATTTAGAAATAGATATTTAGAATAATTGCATTTAAATCATGTTGATGGTTATTTAATTTAAATAATGCAATGTGGATAAAAGTTTATATTTAAATTAATTAATTATATTTAATTTATTTAATTAATTAAATTTAATCTAAGGGGGTTGAATTTAGTTATTAAATAATTAAATTAATTAATTAAATGTGATGCAAGAGAATGAAAGGAAATAAAAGAATTAGAATTAATTTTGGAATTTAATTCCAATGTGTGGGAATTAAATTAGAAATTGTAATTAAATGTTTATTTGGGAAATTGGTTGCAACTTTGGAAATTAATTTATTATTTGAAATTTCATTTTAAATTGAAAGTGGGTTTTCAAAAAGTGAAATTGAAATTGAAATTGAAATATCTAATTTGCATGCAATGTGAATTAGGGTTGGAAAAATTTAAATTGAAATTGAAATATCTAATTTGCATGTAATGTGAATTAGGGTTGAATTAGGTATTTTTGATTTATAAGAAGATATGTTTTAATTTTAGGACAGCAGAAAGAGATTTAGAAAAAAATACATTTTTACAGCAGGGAAGAAATTTTGAAAAATTTGCACAAGGGGTTGAAGAAAGTTTGATTGTAGAATTGATTGAAGGAAATATTGTTTGTATTTGTTGGATTTTGGATTGGATTCATTGGAGGATTGAAGAAAATTCAGGAAATCCTTGGAGGAGGCTTGCATCAGATATTCATCTCTTCTTATAGCTTCTTGTACCAGGTTTTCCTCCTTGTGTTTAATTGTTCTTGATTGTTTTTCTTTAAAATAGTAGTGATTAAAGATTTGTTTGTTAAATCTGTTATAGAAAATAAATTTGATATTAGAAGAAAAGAATTAAATAAATTTACAGCCTTTGCTTGTGAAAATTCTTGAGTGAAAATTGTGAAAACCTCAGTTGAATTTAAACTATTTGGGGCAATAGATTGTGTTGTTATTGGAAATCAAACATAGAGATTGAACAATGCATTTAGAATTATTTTAGAAAATAAAACCCTTTGTTTATTATTAAAAATCGGATTTTAAAATCTGCAGGATAGTTATAATTTTCATGGTAAAATGGTCTGGTTGCATCGCCTATAACTTCACTTACACAAACTGGGTTGTCAGGAAATTTAAAGGGTTTTTGTATTTTGAAATTTTCTTATCCTTGTCAAAAAATCGCAAATACCTAGATCGTAGTTTTTGAGTTATGCTTGAAACATGAGACTGCTGTTAAGTTATTTTCCCATGGCTGTTCTGAAAATAAAATAATAATAAATTGATATTTATAAATATTAATATTTTAGGTATTGTTATTATAATATTAAAATATTATTTAATAATATTTTATATAATAATTTATAATACTAAAGTATTATATTTATTTATATTATTTTAAATAAAATTTGTATATTAGATTAGTGGAATTAAAATTATAAACGTATGGAGAAATTATTGTTTATTTTAAAATGACATGTTAAAGTTTAATTGAAGGAGTTAAATATTTGATTTAAAGAATGCATAATTTAAAATTTAATTATGGAATTTAAATTCATGTGTAAAAGGTCCAATTATTAATTTGATTTAATTGGAAAAATATATATATATTTTGGAAAATTAATGATAAGGGATATTTTATTTTGAATTAAACAATTTGATATTCTGTAAAAAATAGAAGATATGTTAATGATTAAATATATTTAAATATATTAATTTATATTTAGTATATATATATTGAAGGTATATATCCATTTGAGAGAATAAATAATATTTTATCTTATTTTATTCTATTGTTTGCAAATTGGGTATTATTAGTGTTCTAAAAGAAATGATTAGTATGTGTAGAAAATATATAGAGAAAGATATTTTTTTAATAGAAGTAATTACTTGATTTAAAAGGAAATGTTTATTTTGTTAATATGATTGAAGAAAATATATTGAGATGTATATATATATCCATGAGTATTTTCAATCAGTATTTACCTTGTTTTATTTAAGTGCGTGTAATTTAGCTTTGCATGAAGAATTTAAAAGATAAGTTTTGAATGTATGGTCAAAATTGATAAGGAAAAAGATATTTAAATATATTGAAGAATTATAGAAATATTTATATTTAAATATTTGTTTTAATTAATGAGATTTAATTAGAAACAATATGAATGTGTGGTCAAATAGATAAGCCAAAAGATATTTTTATACATTGATGAAATTGCATATTTTAAATGGATAGTTGAAGAGACATAGACTCGGGATAGAAAATTGAAAAGATTGTTTGCAATAGTGCTAGGTTGCATTGAAAGTAAATTTAAGAACTAACTATATTGAAAAAGGCAAATAGTATCATGTTTTATTTAGTTCCATAGAGTAATCTAGTCATTGTGAATGAAATATTAAAGAATATATGTAATTAATTTTATTAATATATATATTTGGTGTCTATATAATATGGAGCATATATATATATATATATATATATATTAAGTGTAAAATTCATTATCGTATTTTATTTTAATGAGATGCATGCAATATATTATTGAATAGAGATTTTAAAATGGATTGATTAGTGTATATGGAAAATGGATAGAGAGACAATATGTTATTATATTAAAGTGATTGAATGTTTTAAATAGAAAATTGAATGAGATGTAAGATTTGGTTAGGAAATAGAAAGAGTTTACTTGCATGGATTTGTGTCGATTTAAAAGTAAATTAAGAAGTTGTTTTATTGATAAGGCAATCAATTATATTATTTATTAATTTCTATTTAGATTAATTGAATCATTGTGATTGGATTATGAAAGAGATATGGATTTAGTATATCCAAAAGTAGTATCTTCCTCATGATTATCTTAAAGGATTTAATTCTCTCTATTTAGTAAAGGGAAGTAAGTTTAATTGTTTTAGATTTCCGATAATGAAATGGGAAATAGGGGTTATGATTATTTTAGATGATCTAGTTATTGTGTCTTTGACTTTGTCAACACTACCTATTGAATGAGTATAGATTTAGGAAATCCAAATATTAGATTTGATTGATGACTTGAATGTTTTTGTTGCTATGTCGTCAAGTTGCATTGTTGGTTTTGGGATTTAGTGTTAGTCCTAAATTATAAGTCTTCCAGAAGAACTTAGAGGATAAGGGTTGTTGTATCTTTATGCCATCCTGTTGTTTTCCCTTGGGTAGTGCATGGCGTCTTTTCAATTTTACCCAATTTTCACGAACGGGGATGTTTGCACCTCCTTGATTTAGGAGCGGATTATGGGATCCATGTCTCCTTGTATAAATTGACCTTGTTATGTGGTTTCATCTTGTTGCCTCCTGTGAAAGGAGTGGACTATGTGTTTTGTTACCTCCAAGATGTTTGGAGTGAGTTCTATTATTTGTATCCTCCTTGTGAAGGAGTGGATTATGATGCCTAGTTGGTATGCACTTGTGGTTCCCTTGGTGGATTGTTTGGGTGTGTGTTGTCCATTAGAAGAGTGGCTTTTGATAGGGGCCGGAGCCCAAAGTGGTAAATCGGGTAACCTTCAGAAGTGACTTAATCAAGTGATAATTAAATTAATGTACTTAGATGATTAGGATGTAGTTCACACTAATCAAGATATTTTAATCCTCACTCATAGACACAAGGGCTCATTTAAACTTGGGATGAGTGAGAAGGCCTGGAATGGTAAGATCAACTATCTTGTCCTTACAAGAGGTAGTTGATTCCACTTGAGTGAGTATGAGTGCCGAGATTCGGTTGAGGCCACTAGGATTACTTGTGCCGGAGCCTATGAAGAATGCCCAGAGGAGATCTCATGACAAACCTTGTGATGACACTCTATCTAGGACAACTGTTGTTAATTGTTTTATATGTATGCTTCTATGAACATACTTGATCTACTTTATGTCTGGAAGCAATGTGACCTATGCCAGTGATGTTTGATTTGTACTTGTTTTGTACTTGAGTTGAATTGGATTTGTACTTATTGATGGCATTTATTTGGTTATGTCAGTATAAGTCAGTATGAGTTTGCCTTTAGTTAGTGGTTGTAGATCTTTGTCCATGTTACTTTGTTACTATCTCCTAGCATGGGGGGTGGGCCTTCGAGTACCACATTGGTTGGGTGGAACATGCACCAAAACCGTTGGGTCCCCATCTATCTTCAATACTTGGTGGCGAGACATCCAGATGGATAGCTCGCAATTCTTGTGGTAATTACTTGCATTGTAATATTTTAACTTGTATAAGTTATTTTATCCCTCTTATGTTTATGAGGTGGAAGTTTGTAATTGTAACCTTGAGTACTAGTGTCTCATTCTAGGAATGAGTGATGTAACTATTGGATTAAGATAATGTTTATGAGATTGTATCTTGGTTGATTATCTTATTATGTTATGTGGTATTCTTATGATGTATGATGTTTATTTCATATAGTTCATACTGCTATGGTTATATGTAATATGTATGTGTGGGTTAAAGTAATCCTAACCCTGTAACCTTAGAGGTTGTTGTTAATTAGTAAGTGAATGTGTATGTTAAATGCACTTTATAAATGCAAAATTGGTTCGCTTAAGATGTTAATTGCAACTTCCTTTAAGGTTACTTGGGGGGGCATTACAATAATTCACTTGAGATAGTTTATGAATATTGCAAGACTCCATAGATTTCCTTTAGATTCAAGGTTGATCCTCATAAAATGATGGCATAGATCAAGAATGGGTCTAAAATTCTTGGTACTATTCAACTCATAAGGATTCTTACCAGAATTACCATTTACATTTACCCGGTTGATAGTGTACACAACAGTGCTTACAACATCTCTCCAATAAATATGAAGAACATTACCTTCCAACATCATAGTTCTAGTAGCATCTAGAATTGTTTGTTCTTTCTCTCTACAAATCCATTATGTTGAGGGGTCTAGGAAGCCGACAATTGTCTCTTGATTCCATGCTCTTCATAGAAAGTATTGAACTCCTAGGAAGTGAACTCACCTCCTCTATCAGACCTTAAGAATTTAATCTTCAAACCTATCTCATTCTCTGCCATAGCTTTGAAACTTTTGAAATTCTCTAATTCTTCATGTTTTTCTCTCAAGAAAGCAACCCATGTCATCCTAGAGTAATCATCAATAAGCAACATAAATTACCTTTCTCCTTGTAGACTTCTAACTCTGGAGGGACTACACAGATCAGTACGCACCAACTCCAACACTCCATTAGAATGATGTTGTTTTCTTCAAAAAGGAACTTTAGTATGTTTTCCCATCTAACATTCCTTGCATATAGTGTTAGTAGGCTTCACTAACTTAGGAAGATCTCTAACTGTTTGAGTGGAGCTTAGCTTGACAATGTTATCAAAATTCACATGACACAACCTTCTATGCCATAACTAGGTTTCATCAACATGAGAAATTAAAAAACTTTCACTAGAAACACTCAAGTGAAAAATATTACCTCTTGTCTTTGTACCTTAAGCAATCACATTTCCAAAACTTCCAAGTATCCTGCATTTTCCATCTTTGAACTGAAGATTGTATCCCTTGTCAACCATCTATCCAACACTCAAGAAATTATGCTTCAAACCTTCTACATAAAGGAAATCATCAGTATTATGTTTACCACCAAAAGAAATAGTGCCTCTGCCACGAATCACACTAGAAGTGTTGTCTCCAAATCTTACAACACCACCCTCATATTTCTCCAAGATTACAAACTTTATTTTTTCACCAGTCATATGATGTGAGCATCTTTTTTCAATCACCCACTCATCCTTTTCTTCAATTTTGGTTGCAAGAGCTTTCTCAACATTCACATTACTAGGAGATTTAGTGGACACCAGACCATTTTATTTGATAGAAATGAATACCTATCCATCCTTATTTCTATTTTATTTATTAGATTCATCATCAGTAACACCTTCTTCAGCAAAATAACATTTCTTTTGAAATCTAGGCTTGTCAGGTTTGGACCTAGGGACTCTTTTAGGACATCTTGATGCAAAATGACCTATCTTATTGCAAGAGAAACATTTAATAGGAAACTTCCCTTTGTAATTACTATGTCCTCTGGATTCACTTTTCACAATCAATGCTTCTAGTTCTTCTAGCTCTCTCTCTTCATATTAAATCTATTTCATCTCATCTTCATACTTGAATGTCTTTCTAGAACTTTCTCCCTGATCATATCTCTATTTTTTTATTCTAGAAATAGTAGCTTTAAATGCATATTTTTTCTTAGGAGTAGACTCACCAAATTTACTAAACTCAAAGGCAACAAGTTTACCAATCAACATATCTCTTGTAACATTTGTTACTATCCTGAGCTCTTCAATAGCATGATATTTAATTTTGTAAGAAGTAGGAAATGATCTAAGCACTTTTGCCACAATCTCTTCTTCTTCCAAGGTTCCACCAACACATCTACTACCCATCACTAGTTCATTCACCTTTTGCATGTAATAAATGATTTTTTCTTCCACACTCAATTTTGTGTTTTCCCACTTGCCTTTTAGAATTATAGATTAGCAACTTTCACTTGTGCATCTCCTTCATACAATGTTTCCAACTTCTTCCAGATCTCATGTGTTGTTCTCTGACCCATCACATTTTTCATCTCTGAATATGTCAAAGAACTCAAAAATGCTTCTATATCCCTGACATTAGTCTCAACATCTTTGATCTCATCAAGAGTAGAGGGACCATTCTGAGGAATATTATATATGTTCTTTGTAATCTTCTAGAAGGGTTTACCAATGCACTTCAAATGACACTCCATTCTAGCCTTCCATAGAGAGTATTTTGTTCTATCGAATCTAGGACTATCCTTCTTGTATGATGTCATCTTAGATCACCTCAAGCTATTAAACTTCTTCAGAGGAACCTGCTATGATACCAATTGTTGGAAAAACAAGGATTGAAAACTGAGAGGGGGGTGAATCAATTGTCATAGATTATTGAAACTTATTAAAATTTATCAAACTTAATATCAGATCTGATGTAATAACATTAAGCATAAACAATCACAATATCAGAGGCACAAGGAACACCAAGATTTTATATGTGGAAACCCTGTTAAGGGAGAAAACCACGGTGGATGTTAGTCCACAATATTATACCTTGTTAAAAGTATAAATGAATAATGGGAATGCACTTGCATTCAGGCACACTACCTAGAGCTCACTGCTCAAAGAAGACACTTTTTCTTACATAAACATTTATATTAAAACCATTTGAATAATTTGAACTAGGAAATTAGCTTCTGCAAAAGCCTGATTATAGTTCTAGTTAAGCTAATAAATACTTCTTCACACTTCACTCAACCTTCTTCACACTCTAATTTGTAAATGAATGATCTAATATTTATTCACAAATATACTTCACATACACACTTACATCTTCTAGAATGAAGAAACAATCGCTCTTATATATCCACTTCATGAAATTACATCAACAACTTTGTCAGCCAAAAATAAGATATTAGATGAAAGTAAAATGTCAACCCAATACATGAACAAATCTCAATGCACACCAACCTAAGTTGGTCACAACATAATGAAGACCTAAAAAAACATCATCAAGCACTCCAAACAACCAAAAATTAATTCACAAAGATCCGCAACACACTACAACCACCATGTCGGCCAAGAACATGAAAACCCGAACATGCAAAAGAAATTTTTTGATCACGAGCACACCAATCAACGCAGACATGCAAAAATGATAGAGAATGATCTAGAAACATCCACGAATGTTGCAAGAGCATACACAACAACTCAAATTACTAGCAACATGTTCTCTTCTTCTAGAAACACCAACTACAATAACAGAATAACTGTAAGAACATAGAAACTCACCACTTGCACAAATCTTAATGCACACCTCTGAAGATTCTAGAGGATATACTAGATAGGCTCAGAAATAAACCCTTTAATGCATGACACCTAAATATCAACATACTGAACTTTTCACCATATTGAACTTCACAGCTTCACAGGCAGCCTTCAACATATTTATTATAATTTTCTCAATATCCTCGACATATATAGCCTCCAAGACACCAATGCTAATAGTGTTGACATCAATGACAACCACATATCAGAAACACAACCACAACATCCAACAAAAACTTGGTAATTGAAATCACCTAAGAATTTTTGTAAGAAAAATAATAATTTGGGTAGAGTTATGAAGCAAGGAAATAAGGTTTAATTTGTGAATTAGAATGTTAAAGATTCTAAATCCATTAAAGTATAGATACTAAAAAATGTTAGTGAACTAAATTGTCATGAATTAAGTACATATATTTTTAGTTGTGTTTGTACTATAAATATACATAATCAATCTCAAGTTGTTGAGTTATTAGTCCTATAACATTAGTGTGTTCAATATTGGATAGCATAGTTCATGTTAGCTTATTTTTTGTATGTTTATGCTTGTAATATTGGTCTAAAGTATTGTTTAAATTGTTGTCTTCATTTATGATGATTAGGCATTAAATAGCTCACTTGGAAAGGTAAATAGTTTGAGGTTGATTCGCCACTTACAATGCATCTTTAGTATTTGATTCTATTACATATCTCAACTTTTCTATAATCTTGATTTTACCTTCACTAACAATTCTAGAAGTCTTATTTAATTCTTATTTAATGGTTATAATATATTTTTTCCCGGTTAAGTTAATGTTAGTGTGGATATTTAATACTAACCTTATCAAAATGTGTTCCATGTTTATGTGTAGTTTAAATGAATACAAATGGTGTTGACAATTAGTGTAAAGCTGGAATAGAAATGTTTGATTTAAAAAAAAATGAAAAGTCATTCATTTTTCTAATATTAACATTGGGTGTGTACATTATCAAAATCATCATAAGGTAATGATTGTGAAATTCCTTAATGGCATTATGATTATTATTCCCTCTTGTAAATTTAATTGTTGGGTTAACAAAGAAAGTATCTTACTTGAAAAATATTATTTTGGAGTGTACAAGACTTCATCATTATTTCTATTAATCCATAACATTAGACAAGTTATAAATTTATTAGTTTAACTTTAATTAATCTATTTTATTATTTTCTTCTCTTATTTAGTTACCTTGTAGTATTATATTAGTGTAATCTTTGGGAGGGTATTATAATTTGAAGCAAGCTTGTAATTTTGTCAAGGAATGCACAAAATATTTCTACAAAGTCATAATCAAAGTAGGCCATTGAGAGGTCAACAAGGAAAAGTTAGCCTATTATATAAATGGGTTGAAGCCAATTATTCAAGAAGAGTTGAGTTTCGTTAGAATGACTTCAATAGAAGATGCCTATCAATTTTCCCTAAAGGTAGAAGAGAAGCTAACTAGAATATTTTAAATCCAACAAAGAGGAATATTTCATGGTGGAAGGACTAGTGGAAGATCCTATGGAGGAAAAAATGAAGATAAAAATAATGAAGAATATCTTCCGAGAAAAAATAAAAGAGCAGATATTGTGTATTGCCCTCGTGACCAAAATAATGGTGAACAAAGAGGAAGAGGAAGACCTAGATGAGGCCTTGGGAGAGGAGGCTTTAGAGGAACTCATTTCTAATGTGGAGAAGAATGAAATTGAGCCTACGAGTGTCCACAACATCAAGAAAGGACAAATAGGATACCTGAAAGTAATGCATGAGTTGTGCATGTAGATGAGGATGTTGAATCTAATCATTTTGAAGATGCAAAAAGTAGAGAGAATTTGGTCATTAAGAGAGCATTGTTGAATGAAGAAAGAGAACCAATTCAAAGGAAGATTTTATTCTACAGAAGGTGAAAGGTAGAGGTAAATGTTTTGATGTTATCATTGATATTGGTAACATATATAATCTCATTTTAGAAGATGGTTAATAAGTTGCAATTAGAAAGGAAGAGGCACCCACATCCATATCAGATTGCATGGTTGTAGAAAGAACATAGATCTTTGGTCAATCAATAATGTTTAGTGAAGTTGAATATTGGAAATCACCATGATGAGGTATTGTGCGACATCATGCCTATGGATGCATGCAATTTATCATTCGGGAGGCCATAGAAGTTTGATTGGAATGTTGTCCATGATGTCCATGCTAACACATATTCCTTAACAAAGGATGGAGTTAGTCATAATTTGAAGCCCCTAAAAGAGGTAGGAGAAAGGGTATTTAGTAATGCAATACTTTTTTGGTATATGGTAGGAATTTTATAGATGGTATGAAGACTGAGCATGTGTGCTTTGCATTGATTCCTAGAAATTCAACAAAGAAGAATATGTACTAGTCAAAGTTTTAGATATACTAGGAGAATTCCAAGATATTGTGTTAGATAATGTACCTAAACGATTTTCACCAATGAGGAGGATTAGTCACTAGATGAATTTGATACCAAGATCTAGTTTTCCAAATAATTCAACCCATAGAATGACTCTTGTAGAGAATGAGGAACTAAACAGATAGGTCCACAAGTTGCTAAGGAAAGGATTGATCTCAGAGAGCCTAAGTCCATGTGTGGTACCTACAATAATAGTACCAAAGAAGGATGGATAATGGAGAATGTGTATAGACTCTCGAGCCATTAACAAGATTACAATCAAGTACAAATTCCCCTTACCAAGGATGGATGCCATTATGGATTGCTTGAGTGGAGCTGAGTACTTCACAAAGATTGACTTGAAGAGTGGATGTCATAAGATTCAAATTAGATAGGGAGATGAGTGGAAGACAACCTTAAAAAGAAAGGAGGGATTTTATGAGTGGTTAGTCATTCCATTTGGGCTAACCAATGCATTGAGCACATTCATGTAGCTCATGAATGAGGTATTGAAATAATTTTTGGGTAAGCTTGTAATTATTCATTTGGATGAAATTTTAATTTTTAGTAAGATGATAGAGGAGCACTTGTTGCATATCTATAGAATTTTTAAGAAGCTAAGGGAAGAGAAATTATTGATTAACCTCAAGAAATGTAGTTTTTTAAAGGAGTTGATATATTTTGGATTTGCAGTCTCAAATGAGGGTCTTAAGATGGACCTAGAGAAAGTAAATGCTATTGTTGAGTGGCCTATACCAAGGAGTGTTACAAAGGTAAGATAATTTCATGGTATTGTAGAATAGGGTAGAATCAAGGTAAAAGTCGTGAATCAATAGTATCAACCACCAACTACTTAAAACTCAAGCCCTAAAGACCCTAATCCAACAATGAAGCATAAATGCACATAGAAATATAAATAACAAAGAAATAATACCATAATTCATATGTCATTATTCAATCACCTTCATTGATCTTCTCCATTTTTCTTTATATTCTATCTTGCCCTCATATTTGTAGTATGCAAGAATAAGCCTAGTGATAGTGATAGAAAAATACCAAAGGTAGTGGTTTTATGGAAAACCAAATTTGAATGAAGGGCCAAGATTAAATGATGATGATAAATTATTGAGATTGCTTTGAGGATCAAGGAGATAGGGTTAGGGGAAAAATAGGATTTAGATAAGGATGGATGGTGGAGACTAAAAGGTAATAAAACCTTATCAAGGGTAGAAATTGATTGAGATAAAAGAGGAGATTGGCATAGAGAAAGAGGTTGTTGGAGTAAATTTTTTAATTTAGGAGGGAAAGTGAATAATTAAATAATTAAAGAAATTATTTGATTATAAAATAAGAAGGAAAAATTGAATTTTAATTTAAATAACCATTTATTTAAAAGTAGAAGAAAGGGACAAATTAGTAAATAATTAAAATTAATTATTTAATAGTGGAGTGGGAAAATGGGAAAATAATTAAATAAATAGGATTTATTTAATTATGGAAGAAAAGGATAATGAATAATTAAATAATTAAAATAATTATTTAACTATAGAAAGAAAATAGAAGTAAATAATTAAATAAATGAGAAATTATTTAATTATAGAGAGAAAGGATTAATTAGTGCCATAATTAAATAAATATAAATTATTTAATTAATAAAAGAAGAATAAAAGGGGAAATGAATAAAATAACATGACCTTAGATAATAATCAAATAATTAAAATTATTCAATTATATGGGGGAAGAAGGGAAATTGATGTGAAAAATGGTGTTTGCAAGCTTAGGACATTTTTCATTGTCTACATTTTCCCCCTCTTTGATATAATGTGAAGTCATCTAAATGTTGTATCAAAGAACAAAGAATAAAATCAAAATATGCATTGGTGTGTTGTGGTGAAGACATGATAGACCTATGCCCCCCAGGAAAATTTTGCAAATTTTGAAAGATTTTCAAAAAATTACAAAATTTATTTCGATAAGCAAATCTGATAGTGGATAACATGTTTATAGAAAAAGGATTTAGTTCTAGGACCTTGAGGGTAGCTAGATTAGGGTTTGGGTTTATTATTTGACGCATCTAGTAAAAACCTAGCCCTAGGGGGGTATAAGTAGGATTTTGGGGGTAAAATTGGTCATTTGTGCATTTTTACTGGAGTGAATAGTGAGTTTTGAGTGTGATTTTTTTGTGGAGCTACTGTCAAAATTTCACTTGTAACACACACCTCACACCATGAATTCAGGGTTTGGACCTACAGATGACCAGTGGGCTTCGAGGACATGGTATGCACCCCTTTCCTTCATCGTGATTTTGTTGTTTTTTGGTAGTTTTTAGGGCTCAAATGTGAGAAAATAGATGTAGTGCACCTTGTGTGTCGTAACTATTGTCATGATCACCAAAACTAGGGGTCGGTTCACTACATTTTCCCAGTGCAACACATCTACAAATTTTTAGATGCAATTGTTAGATTAGATACATATGTTTTCTTGTGATGCAATTGCAAGTGCAAATGACACATTTGATGAAATGAGCCATATTTGAAAGAATGTGTGATGAATGTGATTATGTGATGCAAATAATGGTTTGAATGTTGCAAGTTCTTTATGTGACACATTTATTAGACAATGTGACACATCTAAATTTTTAAGTCACATATGCTAATGTGTGTGACACATTTAATTGATAAGCCACATGTGTTATTTCTACAATACATTTGATTGCCTAGTCACATTTATTAGACAGTGTGACACATTTTTCTGAGTAGATTTTTGTCCTAGTTTTGGATAAAAAATTCTTTATGATCGAGGTTAAATAGGTTTACCCAAAATTTTCAATTCACAAAATGTTATTTCTTTTGATCACAGGTGAGATACGATCCTATATACACCCAAGAGAGTTTCCCCTCGACATTCAGATTACAAGATTGGTTGCTTGACAAGGAGAGGGATCGGCTACATTCCCTTCACCCCTATTATGTTACTTTCATGCCCTTAATTAGGGCTATCAGGAGATTGTTTACTACCCTAGACAAGAGGTGGAATTCAGAGACTAGGTCATTCCACCTACCTATAGGAGAGGCCACCATGACACTAGAGAATGTATGGTGGATTTTGTGGCTTTTGGTTCATGGAGAGCATGTAGACTATAATATTGAGTGTGGGTTTTCTTCTATTGAGAGGTCCTTTGAGCATGAGGAAATTATAGAGCTTGGTGTGGAGAAGTATGAGATTCATTGGGATGTGCTAGCTGAGAGATACAAGTAGTTCATCATGGTTCTATGCACTATGATCAAGGGGATCTTGATTCTTGATCATCGAGGACATGGATTCCTTGTTGGATGGGGGAAGATATTGATTGACATGATGACTCAGGGGATTGTGTATGATTGGGGACCATGTCTTCTTTCCATGCTATATTTTCAATTAAATGATATTACTTATAGAGGAGCATAGTCTATCATTGTATTTTGACCTCCTATTGGGAGACAACTTGGAACAAGGATACCCTATGTGTACTTTATGGAGGAGTGGTCACATAGACTACATGGAGAGAATGTCGCCAGTGTGAGCCATGGGAGGATGATGGGGAGCATTTTCCCTATTATCAATAGACACACTACTTGATTGGTAGGAATATGCAGTTGCAACACATCATTGATTGATATCTTCTAAAGCGGGTGCTTAGAAAGTTCAAGGAGTGGCAGGGAGTTCTTGTTGGTACCGTCGAGTTTTCTAGGTCTTCTTGGGAGATTTAGCAGTGGGGACCCATGATTAGCGTGGTGGAAACAAAGTAGGATATTAATTCATTGTATCTTGTTTAGTGGGTTCCACTGTAGAGATCGTTGATGCAAGCATGATGCCTTACTATGACACATAGTGGTTTGAGCATAGGTTGATTCCCTTGATAGATCCAAATGAACCTTCCCTAGTGGAGCAGAGGGGTAGAGATCCATGGGGAAGATTTTGAGACAAAGGATAGGGGAGGGGAGGAGGAGGAGGTAAGGGAGATGATATTGGAGATGGAGGTAGGGTTAGGCACAATAGAGACCAAGGGCATATAGTTGTTAGATAACATTCACCCATCAGGGAGGAGGTAGAGTAGGAGATGCCTATGCAGGAGGTGGTGCAAGAGGGTCTAGGAGTGGTCGAGGAGGAGATGGGGGAGGAGGAGAGATAAGAATAGGAGGATATTTATTTAGGGGAGGGCTTGGGTGAGGGCTTTCAATATGTACCAATTTTGGAGGCCATGGAGGAGGTGGAGGGAGATAGGCCAATGGATCCATAGATTGCAGAATTATAGGCATGACTTTAGGCTATAATGCACGAATTCAAGGCTTATAGGCGATGTGAATAGGCTAACCACCTAGAGGTTCATGGAAGCCATCAATTCATAGAGGGTCGACTAGTGGTGCCTATACTTCATTTCTATTATTAGTGGACAAATGGTTGAGCTAGGAAACTATATTTTTTAGGTAGGGTGGGAGGTTTGATACTACTGAGAGCTATATGAGCATCAAGTGCCATCAACAAAGAGGGCATTGAGATATGTGTAGATCCAAATTCATAGCAAATCACACTCCTGTCAATCTCAATGTAGTGGGGGAGTCTCTCAAACTAGACACTCTCCATATCATCAGTCATTAGGGTTAGGGAATGGGCCTTTAGGATCACAACCACAATAGGATAGTTCCTTCACTAAGACCATCACCATTAGGAGATATGGGAAGCATTGACTATACTTGTTTATGATATGTATTAAACACTTATTTTTAATTAGGCCTGCGAGCTCCATTTTGAGAGACGTCATGATATTATATTATGACACCATTTTTTGATATATATGTGAGATACATGGTTTGGGTGGTGACTACATGATTTAAGTTTCTATGTTATATGCATATGTCAATTTGATTGATTTATGATGTTATGGTCTTATGCATTCATATGATTATGAGATGACTCTATATGTTATGATTCCTTATGGATGTATGATGCATGGTTCATGCTCATATATGATCCTCTATGTTGTGATGTATAGATGGATGCACTTGACTTACCTTTATTGTATGCTTTATGATATTATGGATGCAATATGATTATGATGTGATGTGATATGGATTATGGATATGTATGATGTATGCAAATACTATGATATGTATAATCCCTTTTTTATCTCTTTCTCATGGTATGATTATGTAGGATTTATTCAATGAGATGTACGCTAATAGTTTGTGGATGCAAGATGGTGTTATATGGTTATGACATGTAATGCTTATATAGATGCTTTGGCGATTCTTTATGATGAGATGCTATCTATGTTTTTGCATTTTCTGGTGCAATATGGATGACCTAATATGCTTATGATGATTCCTATGATGCTCTAACATGATTATATATGTAGGATATTTTTGTGTCTCATATCACACCATCAGGATTGGAATATAATAAATGTTAGTGTGGATGATATGGATGTTAACATGGAGTTAGTCGAAATGAAGAGGGATTGATATTTTTCTTGATAGATGCTAGGCTTGCATGTTTATCATCATTGGGTGTTAAATTATGGAATATGGGAAATAAAAACCATGGTATGACATAAACCAAGGTGTGTAATGTTATCCATTTGCAAGAGCAATAGACACTTGACAAACAAGGAATGTCGTGATGCATACTAGGAGCCAAGTTTCCCTAGTCTTTTTGTCAAGACAAATTGCAAACAGTCATCAAAGAGAAAATAGGTCATGATACATCATTTCCCCTCTAAATCCTTCTTGGGAAATCCTTGAGGTGGCTAGTAACATGACTAAAGATAAATTAATAAAAAAGATAAGACCAACTAGACCAACAAAGTCAACAACCATTTAGATTAGTTTCCAGTGATTTTTTGTTGATAGGATTGATGAGATTGATTGATTCGTTGATTGATAATGACTAGTTTTAGGAAAGGAGGAATGCCATATAAGACATCAAGTATGGTTTTGAACATTAAGCCACCTATATAAGGAAAATGGTAAGATTTACAAATGACGATGTTTAGTTTTAGGAAGGACAAAACTTGTATAAGACAAATGATAAGATTGGGTCTAGTTTCAAGAAATGAGGAAAATCATATAAGACATCAAGTTTGGTTTTCACAATGCCATATCCTGTATAAGAATATTGATTGGATAGTAAGTGTTGATTTTAAAATTAGACAATTGATCGGTTTGGATTGAAGACTAGTTGTATAGTTAGTCTATTGATTTTTGATTTGGTTGAGGCTCAAATGTTTGCTTGTGTCTAATCAAAGTGTCAATTTTAGCAAGGGATAACTTATTATGAGATGGATGAAGATGGGCCATGATGGACCCAATAAACCCTAAGGGACTGACCTAGTGCCTTGAGGTCTCATCAATGATGGCTTTGCCTATGTAACATGTGTAGAGACATTGTAGTTCGACAAACTTGAATGATAGATAATTTATTATGGATTGAATCATGATTGAATTGACTCGAAAAACCCTAAAGGATTGACCTAGTACCTTAAGGGTTCATCAAATATGGCCTTTCCTACCTAACATGTACAAATACATTGTAGTTCAATTGAGTTTGACTGATAGGACTTGACACTACTATTGGGTTTTGAAGGTTATTAGGATATTTTTGGATTTTGACATGTTTTGATTTTTTTGGATTTTTGGATTCTTGACATGTTTTGATTTTTTGGATTTTTACCATGTTTTGTTGTTTTGGATTTTTGACATGCTTTGATTTTTTTCAATTTTTTACATATTTTAATTGTTTTGAATTTTTGACATGTTTTGATTTTTTTTAATTTTTTTAATTATGGCCTCCAATATCAAGTATAGGACCCCATGAAGATGCAAGTCGAGGATTTTCCCCTAGTTAGGTATAGGACAATTATTAGGAATGGATAAGGATGGACTTTATTATGACCAAACATGGAAAATGAAAGATGTAAAATGTTAACTATTCTCTAAACATGAGAAGGAGGACAAAGCGTTATTATGGATTGATGTGAGAATGGGATTTTTGTATGGATGATATACTATAAGGACCATGACAAATTTATGTGAAAGATACCCACAATCAAGCAAGAAGGCATGCATAAGGATCCAAGGAAAAACATGATCTTTCCTCTATTCAAGTTGAAACCAATTGATAGGTGATGATGATGATATTGTTGATATGGGAAGTAAACATCTTGAAACAACATGAGGATTGGGGAAGACATATCCCACTGACAATAATGTGGCTAAAGGATCAAGTTTTGTAGCAAGGATATAAATAAATCCAAGGAATGTGTTGGATGATGCATTAGGTTACATAGCAATATTGTATGGATTTGGCTTGTTGCATTTGGAATGACATCTTTTCAAGATTGAATGGGATGATCGAGGGATGTTGGATAACTGATTGGAGTCCTTAGACCACTGACAAGGGAAAACCAAGTCCAATGATAGGTATGAAAGGATAATGGGTGGCTTTGGGAAAAGATAGGAGACATGAGGATTATTGGATGGCTGAATTAGCATATGATCTCCAAGGACTATGTTACATAGGAATAATTTTTTTTCTTTGAAATATGGGTTTGGAAAATGCTATATAGGTAATGAAATGATATTTCATGGATAGTGTATGGCCAAAGGACTAACATGTCAAGAGTTATATGTTTGTACCCCAGTCCTTATCAAGATCAAGGTAGGTAGGTAAGATGGATGGAAATGATATGGATTGGATGGATAGATGGAAATATCGTGAGAAAGATATGGAAGATGAGACAACTTGCACCCAAGTGTAATGCTCCACATAGATAATTCATCTTACACATGATGCATTATTTCTAGGTTTTCATCATGGTACTTATCCAAATTTCCATAAGAATATTTTTCTCTATTGGACAAATTATTTATCTTTACTTTTTTTTATATTTCTAGATGATCATTGTGTGTTCTAAATCCTTTTATGATTATGATGTACATGTTGGTGTCATGATATTCCAATAGTGACCTTTATGGAGTATTTGCCTTGTTAGGACCATAGTGCTTGTATACAACTAATGGATGTTATTGTAATCCTTTCTGATACTCAGATTGGCCTTATTGATATATGCACATCATGATAGAATTCCATGGGAGTCCTTATGGTAAAGAGTTTCTACCATAATGTGATGGATTTATGATGTGGAATTTTTAGACTTTAGGAAAGATGTAGGATTATGATGGATGATGGTATGTGTGGATAGAATATTTGGTGTTTTGGATGTAGGAATTTTTATTTTCCAAACTTTGGTTGGTGGATGATGGAGTTTGGAATTTTGATTGGGATAGTTTTTGGAACCAACAATTTTATATGCCTTGTGTGATGAACAATTTGAAGAAGGTGGACATTTTTTATATGTAGGAGACCTCTTTTCTTATGGGTCCATTTTCTTATTGGATATTGGATTTTCTTTACTTGATTCATTTTTCTTTGGGATCCATTTTAATTTTATTGGTCCACTTGGATTTTGAATTCAATGGTCTTTGACCTTTGATTTTGGACATTGGATTTAGAATAATTTTGTATTTGTTGGTACCAATTGATAGGTTTAATTAATTGGGAATGATGGTTTACGGTGTGGATGGAAGGAGTGTTGGTAGAAATCTTATGATAAGGACTATTCATGGCCCCTATTTTGATGTTTGCATTGGATAAATTTTCTCCCAATATCATGGAGGTATCACTAACATCATTCGATTTGTTGATCGCAGAGTAACCAAGACCTTGATGTCTAGGATTTTCTTGAATCTATATTGGTTCTAGAATTCCTTTCTCATGTACACCTAGTCCTCTTCCTTGATACTACATTCTCTAAAATATTCTATTTACGATGTGGTATTTGCTATTTTGGAAGCAATATGTGAACCCATCATTGTGTATGTGGAAATCATTACTCGTGATTTTCTCATCTGCAAAGAAAGCCTGCTTTGACAAAGGTAGATGATCCTAGTTGATAAGATATATTAGCTCCATTGATATGTGGGATAGCTTTCTAATTGATATCTTTGGCCTGATTTTGTGAAATATTGGATTTTGATGGTTCTTCAAAAGATATTGGTGCTTCCAAACTAGTGTAGAAATATTTCTTATGGTCATCACCATAGAGTCCAATGAATTCAGTTATAGCTTGATCATTTGCAAATATGTCTATAGTAGGAGGCTCTTGTTCTAGAGGAAGATCATCTATGTGTCTTGTGGAGGAAACTGTCTCATCTACAAAGATGGGGGTGATTAGAATATGAATGTCATGAAAAGGACTAAGATCTTGATCCAAGATTGGATTATGATGGCTATTATGGTCACCTAGAGGGGTCTTTTGGATAACTTGATTTTGATTTATATTCAATTTTATTTCATCATGCTTTGGATTTTTCTATTGACATATATTTGATGATTTAGGAAATGGAATGATATGATTCTCTTTGATGGACTTAGAATTTTGGCATTGCAATAATAGGGTTTTGATAGGAAGATCATTTTTTGGGTTGGTAGGCAATGAAGGACATGATGGTATAGGATTATAAATGTGCTTGGATTTTAATAACCTTTTTTTCATATAGTAGTGGAACAAGTTCATTTGCTAGTTGTCCTTGGAGATAATTACTAAATATGCTTTTATTGGATGGTATTCTTGATTGGGATGGACTGGATGGCAATAGGTTAGTAGATGAAGGACTAGAAAAATATGTGGAGGCTATAATACTTTCTTGGTTGGTGATGAGGATGAAAGCATAGGATATGCATGCAAAATAGGGATTTGGAATATGGTTTGGGGTTAAGGAATAGTTTGGATGGAAGATTGATTTCCCTTGTCAAGGTTAGGATAAGGGTTACCAATGGATGTTTTTTTGGGGATTAATGGTATGGATCATGTTAGTTGAATCTTGATAGCAAGGGTATATGTATGGATAACTAGATCTTATGGATTTTTGGTAAGAGGGTTAGATGGGTGGTTGACTCAGGGCTATGGGTGATTGGTATGGAAAATCGATGAATGGGTTATTAAGGCTTGCAGTTTGGTAGTATTGACAAAGCATGAGGTTTTCAACTTGACTATGAAGAAGATCAAGGTAAATTAAAGACATGGTTGATATTTTGGATTGGAATGGTTAATGGGATGGTGGAGCATTAGCTATGATTTTTGTTTTTTCTGATTTGGGGATGGATGTAAACTAATAATGAGGATGCAAGATGACAATGAGGTTATGATATGTTTTATGGGATAGTTGGATATGAGGATGCCAAATGATGAAACCACTATAACCAATATTAGGATGAAAAGTGACAATAATTGTACTCAAGATATGATAATGTCACTATGACTAAAGTCTATGGTGCAAATATGTTAATATGATGGTGTGACCAAAACTAAGATATGCAAGGATGCAAATGGGAGCTATGACCAAAGATATGGTATGACAAAAGAAATGGTGTGAGACTAATACTAAGGATGAAAAATGAGACTATAGATATGCACCTTTGGAATTAAGAAAATGATACTAAGAAAGCTATGATAGCTCAAGGTGACAAATCAGACTATTAAGACCTTAAGAGGAAAAAAGATGAAAGGATGATGATGATTTGACAAAGTTAACCTTAAACTAGACACATGAGTTTTAAGGACCAACTTGGATGATGATGATTGATAGATAAAAGAAAAATTTCAAGGAAAATCTAGATATGTATCAATGAATTGATCCACAACATGATAGGTTCCCTAGTCTAAAATCTGAAAGGTGTATGCAACTAAGAATGACCTAGGATTGACTAAGAAATGCAAGGATGAAAAACTAAGGAATGCAAAAAAAATCTAAGTGAATGCAATTAAATGGATGGAATTGACTGAGAAAGTCTCTGAAGGTATGGTTATTGTCAAGAATTGATAAAAAATAAGACTACATAGAAATTTCCACAAAATTTGAGAACTAGCAGTTGTGTTGTTATGTTTCATAGTTGAGGGGTATTGTCTTAGAAAATGTAGTGCTCTATCTAGAACATATGGTGCATTATCTAGCAAATGTGGTGTAGTATATTTTAGCTCTAATTTAAATGTTTTCAAGTGGTTTTTCATTTTGGGAAATTTTGAAATGTGATTGAAAACACAACAAACACTTGGAAAACAAAATTTGGCTGATTTTTGACTCTTTTGACTTCAAGGCAGGAAATTATTTTGAAATTTTTCTTCCATAAAACTTGCTAGGCCTTGGTTCTCAAATAATGAAGACAATTAAAACCTAAGGAATAATAGGGTTGATCTACTAATGTTGGCATATCTCACCTTCTGAGGGATGATTTTAAATATTCATCTAAGGAGTGGGTGAATAGGGTATGCCAAGGTCATGGACTACCTTGATACCTTGGCCTTAAAAGAGTGAAATATAGCAAGACGTGCCTTACACCTCATCCATGGATAGATGTGGTATGTAGCTTCAAGGTATGATCTACATCGCTTACACCACTCTAGTAGATGGTCAAACAAGTCTTGGTTTCTAAAATAAGAAGTTTCTTGTGACTTGGTGAACACCACCAGTACAACATCAAATGTGAGACACTAAAGCCTCTATTCAAGGGATTGGGGCCTATAAATCCACCAATATCCTTGACACATGTGTTGTACATCATTAGATAAGTGCTACTTACTCTCATTTTTATGCCCTTTGATATAGCTTTCCCAAAAAAAATGCATTGGGCCATTCCCCTTGAGTTCTTCGTTAATATGTGTCTCAAAGGTAGACCTACTAAAATATTTCTATGTGTTTCTCTTACACCCAAGATTGCACGAAGTGCAAGGGGGGTGGATACGCACACAACACTCTTGGTATCAACACAATGTATACACAAAACATGAAAGGCACTTGTGCTTTTTAAGACCAAATCCAAATGTTCCTACTTTAAAAATCAAAGACACATGAAATCTTGCAAGATCATGGATTAGTAGTCTAGATAGCAATGTATTCTCCTAATGAACACCATAGGCTACAAATCAAATATTAGTAACACCAAAACCCTCTACCTTAATGAATGGAAGAGGTGGAAAATTAAAAATTCCATATTTATACCTTTTTACCTTATGAAAAATAGTTGGGTCATTTTGTTTGACATATGTGATAGACTGGTGTGTCATAGGAACATACAGATGTAGTGGAATGTCATTCAAATGCATCATATTGTGCTTCAATTGTATCACATTGTTGAAAAATTGTGTCATATTGTTGAACAAATGTGTCATATTATTGAACAAATGTGTCACACTATTGAGAAAATGCATCACACTATTAAGCAAATGCATCACACTGTTAATTAAGAAAATGAATATGTAGAGAAGGGGGATTCAATACTCACGAGTTCTCTTCATTTAGAGAGCCTCACAGGGAAAATTTCCCAAATTACCTCAAGGAACAAATGTGAGAGTTCTAGAATCAGAAAGAGTCGATCATAGAGATTCTTTAGACAAACTGACAAGCTCTCAGCCAAAGGATGTCAACACGAGGTACAAATGATAGTGCGACATGTTGGCATCCAAGAGGCACGCTGACATATCATATAGACCAGAAAGAGAATTTATCACAAAGAATGACAAAGTGACTACCAGCAATCTGATTGCTAAGAACATACAAAATGTGAGAAAGCAACAAAAAGTAATAGAAATAGAATGAAGTAAAGTAAATGATAAAGTTAAAGAGGAGAAAGAAAGTTCTGACAACCAACCAAGTAATGAAGCCTCCAACATGTGATTGTCTTCAATACTTGCATGCGTAAAATCTAGAGAAAGTGTTGGGGTTGTATAAGGGTTTGCCATTGTATAAGGGTTTGCCTTAGTCAAACCCTCATTTTGGTGTTCCCACCTCCATAGATAGTCAAATAGAAAAAGAGAGTGTAACTGAAATGGAAAAAGCGCATGGTGAAAGAAAAACCCACTTCAGGAGTAGAACTTGCACCACCAAGTATGAGTGATAGAATAAAATCCTTCTCGAGGAGGAGAACCCGTATCAC
This sequence comes from Sequoiadendron giganteum, assembly GCA_007115665.2. Lineage (NCBI taxonomy): Eukaryota > Viridiplantae > Streptophyta > Pinopsida > Cupressales > Cupressaceae > Sequoiadendron > Sequoiadendron giganteum. The sequence goes on from CM021106.1 coordinate 205,740,219, forward strand.
AAAAGAGGTGGGGTATGCACAAGATCATGATGGGACAAAAAGTGGCGATATGTAAGTGATATGATGGCCCATGTGGCTGACGAATTTTTTTTACCCAAAATTGATGAAACGAAAAGGGTTTTTAAAGGAGATTCTTAGCTTTCCACCAATATAAATTATGCTATACTTTGAATTTAATAAATTATTATTATTCATTTTTTATTTGAATTACAACTAAAGTCTTAATTGATAGGTTGGTTGAAAAACATCTATAGCTTTCAAGTAGTATCACATTTTTGAATTTGAAAGATGTGTCACATTTTATGATTCTCATACTATAGAATTTTTTTTTTAAAAAAAATCATGAAGTTTTGACCAAGTTAAGGTGGTCAAACATACGAGTTTTTATATTTTTTAAAAGTTGTAATAATTTTTTTTAATAAATTATTTACTTAGAAAAAAATTACAAGAAAATATGCATCACATCGGGACATGAGTCCTCTACTTATATCTAAAATCTTATAAAAAAATATTATCATTTTATTGTGGTTAGAGTGGTTAGACAGACACCTACTTCTTATTTTTCTATGAAATTTAAGTACTACTACATTAAAATTTCAAATTTTCACCAAATAGATTCTTTCTTTTTAAATAAACCTAGTAGTTTAGAAACTACATTCAATTTTCTACAGATTCTATTCTTACATATTTTTGAAATAATATAGATAACTTATTCAAATTTTTACATCAAGTTGCTTAGCTTTGATTCTCTGAATTTTCATCGCCACTTAAGGGCCTATTTTTTCCATGATGATCTTGCACATACCAAGTGATAAAAGTACTTCCCGCTCGAGGAGGAGAACCTGTATCACAAAATAAAGATGCAATCAATAGGGGATGTGTGAAATCCCAAGATTCTCACAAGCACAAGGCAAGGGATGTATCACATGCAAGAGCTAAGGGTTGCAAAGAGTGTTGCCAAGAGAACTTCAAGTTTTTGTTGTAGAAAGTTGTATGGAGTTGTACAAGAGAACAAGAGATAAAATGCTAGAGCTAAGGCTGAAAAGAGCTAGAGGTAGAAGAGCTAGAGAGTGGAATGAAGCTAGAAGAAATTAGAAGTAATGGAATTGAAAAGATAACATTTAAGGAAGGAAAAGAAGCTTCTTGAGTCATTTCAGGGCATCTCAGGCCGTTACCACTGACAAAACGAGATGACAAGTGGAAAACATGCTTGAAGGTGTTCATTTGAATGTTGAAATGTTGTAGGATGCTAGAGTAGTGCACAAACATCTACATGACACGCTAGTGTTAGGACACATCACTCTACGAAATGATGAGAACGAGAGAAGCGTCAAGTTTAATGTAAAGCTGACACACATGGGTTGCTACTGAAAAAGGGTGTTGAGCATCCTAAGAGGGGAAAAAAGCTTATGCAAGGGCTAAAATGAGCCTATACAAGATGCTAAGGGAGTGGAGACTAAAGAGGATAAAAGAATGTGAAATTGCAAGGGGTACAATTTTACGACATTACAACATCACACTATTAAGAATATTTATCACAATGTTGCAATCCCACAATAACATATTTTTCATGTAAAAATGCTACCTTCAGAAAAATATGGGGTATAATATATGAAAATTCATCTCTCGACCCTTCCAAACACAACTGTAATATTAATTTCACCTCAAAAGGCTCCCAAAAGTGTTATTTGCAATATTTTTCAAAAGCACCTATACCCTTGAAGATGAAAATACTAAAAAAATCCAAACAAAGAATGTTAATCAAGAGGTTAGTATTTCACATAGGGTTCACCAATGTAGAATAGGGTAAAATCAAGGTAAACGACATGAATCAATAGTATTAACCACCAGCTACTCCAAACTCAAGCCCTAAAGACCCTAATCCAATAATGAAGGACAAATGCACATACAAACATAAATAACAAAGCAATAATACCATAATTCCAATGCCATGGTTGAATTGCCTTCATTGGTATTCTCTATTTTCCTTTATATATGCTAGCTTTCCCTCAAATTAGTAGTATGCAAGAATAAGCCTAGTGATAGTGACAAAAAAATATCAAAGATAGTGGTTGTAGGATTAGAATGAAAGTGATAGGTCTCTTTTATAGCAAGCCAAATTTAAATGAAGGGCCAAGATTAAATGATGAAGATCAATAGATGAGACTGCTTTGAGAATCAAGAGGGTTTAATTAAGGATGGACAGTGGAGATTAAAAGGCAAGAAAACCTTATCAAGGGTGGAAATTGATTAAGATAAAAGAGGATATTGACACATAAAAAGAGGTAGCTAGAGTAAATTAAATAATTGTAAAATTATTTAATATAGGAGGGAAATTGAATAATTAAATAATTAAAGGAATTATTTTATTATAGAAGAAGAGAGAAAAGTTGACTTTTAATTAAAATAATAATTTAATTAAAAGTAGAAGAAAATGACAAATTAGTAAATATTTAAAATTAATTATTTAATAGTGGAGGGAGAAAGTGGGAAAATGATTAAATAAATAGGATTTATTTAACTATGGAAGAAAAGGCTAATGAATAATTAAATTATTAAAATAATTATTTAACTATAGAAGGAAAATGGAAGTAAATAATTAAATAAATGAGAATTTATTTAATTATATAGAGAGAATGGATTAATTAGTGACATAATTAAATAAATGTAATTTATTTAATTAATCAAGGAAGATTAAAAAGGAAAAATAAATTAATTAAATAATTAAAATTATTTAATTAATAGAAGAACACAACCTTAGAAAATAATCAAATTATTCAAATTATTTAATTATGTGGGAGAAGGGAAATTGATGTGAAAAATGGTGTTTGTAGGCTTAGGACATGTTTTAGTGTCTACAGGTATGACAATGGGAGGGGGAAAAAAAGAGTTTAAGTGGACTATAGGAGCAACTAAGAGTTTTGATTTGTTAAAGAAGAAAGCCATTGAGAAACCTATTTTGGTGCTTCTAGATTTCAATAAGGTGTTTCAAATAGATTTTTTTTATGTTAGTGGCAATGCCATATGAGTTGTTTTGAGTCAAGGAGGTAAGCGTGTTTCCTATTTTAGTGAGAAATTGAATGATGCCAAGAGAAAATATTTTATCTATGATTAGGAATTTTATGCAATAGTTCAAGCTTTGAAGAAATGGAGGCACTATTTGTTTCCAAAATATTTTTTTTTATATATTGATCATCAAGCCTTATAGTACCTTAGTAGTCAAGGGAAAGTGAACCAAAGGCACTTAAAATGGGTTGATTTTTTTCAAAGTTACACATTTATTTTGAAATAAAAAAGTGAGAAGTCAAATAGAGTTGCAAATGCCTTAAGAAAAAGGAATTTTTTTTTGATATAGATGAAGATAGAATTTGTTGGGTTTAATGAACTCAAGAGTTTTTATCCTAAATATTTAGACTTTGCAAAGGCCTGGAAGGATTGTTTGGAACCTATTTCTTCGGATAGGAAAAGATGGTTGGATTTCATAATCTAGGATGGTATGTTGTTTAGAAGAAGCCAGTTGTACATTTTATGAATTTTTATGAGAGAACTTGATTAAGGAGAAACATAGTGGAGGATTGGTAAGACACTTTAGTCGAGATAAGACCATTTCTATTGTAAATGAGAATTATTATTGGCCACAATTGCACCAAGATGTGAAGAATTTTGTATAGATTTGTAGAGTATCTCAGATGGATAAAGTAGTAAGTCATAATATTGGTTGTATATGCCATTACCTATACCAAAGAAGACATGATAAGACATTAGTATGGACTTTGTTCTTAGTTTACCTAGAACATAGAGAGGACATGATTGAATATTTGTGGTAGCGGATGTATTTTAAAAGATGACACATATCATTCCATGTCATAAGACTAGTGGTCATGTTCACATTGCAGAGTTATTCTTTAGAGAATTGCTTATTATACATGATCTACCAAAGAGTATAATCTCGGATTGAGATACCAAATTTATCGGTTATTTCTAGAGAATGTTGTGGAAGAATTTGAAGATAAATTTAAATTTTATTTTTGCACATCATCCACAAACTGATGGGAATAGAGAAGTGGTAAATAGGAGTTTGGGCAACTTCTGAGATTCTTAGTAGGAGATAAGCCCAAGGGATGAGATTTGGTTTTTCCATAGGCACAACTTGCATATAAAAATTCTATCAATAGGAGTACTAGTAAATCTCCATTATAGATTGTATATGGGTGTACTCTAAGAAATGATATTGAGTTAAGATATAGTGATAAAGGAGATAAAAGAAGTGCTAAAGTTGAAGATTTCGTAGAACACTTGAAGAGCTTGCATGAAGAGGTAATAAATTATATCCTTAAGATGAATTATTAGTACAAGGATGAGAAAGATTAGAAGTAGAGATATAATGAATTCTAGGTTGGAGATGAAGTCATGGTTCACTCGAGGAAAGAAAGGTTACCAATGGGAACATATAACAAATTAAAAATGAACAAATTTGGACCATGAAAGATCTTGAAGAAACATGATTTAGGAAATGTTTATGAGGTAGAGTTGTTGAGTGGGATAAACATCTCTCATGTGGTCAAAATCACTGGTTTAATAAAATATTATGGAGATATGGAGCATGGAGCAATAAGAGAACAATGGAATATTCTAGAACCTACTTAAAAGAAGAAGATATAAGACATTTTAGATAGTTGTGTGGGTAGAAGTATAAGAAATAGGAAATATGAAGAATACTTGGTTAAGTGGAAAGGAAGACCTATTATGTTGGAATATGAAGACAATTTTATTGTTATTCTAACAGTGATGAATAGTTGGCATTGATATCTAGCTAGTGATTCAAGTATGCACCCTACACAACTGAAGGCCTACTAATCAACTGAAGGTTGAAATGATGGGGGGTCCTAGGGGCTATTGTAGCCCTCTAGATTTCAAAGGTATTTCTGACAAAGCCAAAAAAAAATCAGCTTGGGACTCCCTATTTTTGGTAAATTTGATAAATATTCAACATGTAGTTGCATGAGTCGCATTTTCTATTTTTGGAAAGTTTTGTTTGACAAGGATTCTACAACTCATATTTCTTATACTCTTTCAAAGTCATGTTTTGTGTAACTTTTGAAGGTTGTTGTATTATGAATTTCTTCAGAAATAAAATATGAAAGATCTTTGCCCTTGGTTTTTCTTGGAATAATTTTACCAGGTTTTCCATGTAAATACCCTGTTAAAATTATTCTTATTATTTTTCTCTATTTATACTACAAATTATAAACTAGATCACCCACTATAGCTCTTAATAATAAAATCCTTGAAGAAGTATGGACAGGTGAACCTATTGATTATTACTTTCTTTGTGTATTTAGTTTGATGCTTATGCTCATATTCCTAAAGAGAATATAAATAAGCTAGAGGTGAAGTCCATAAAATATATTTTCCTTGGCTATGCAGAAGGTACAAAGGGGTATAGATTATGGGATGATGCTTCCCACAAGTTTATAGTTGTAGACATCAAAATTTGGTCTAAGCCTGCAACTTTAATTTCTTCATAATTCATATTTTCATAGTCATGATTAAATAATGTTAATTATTTAATTACTTTCTAAAGTCCTTTCTCATCTATTAATTAAATAAATTTTAATTATTTAATTAATTCTCTTTAACATTTATTCATCTATAAATTAAATAATCTTAATTATTTAATTAATTCACATTGTCTTTATTTGAACCTGATTAATTAAATAAATGTTTTTTATTTAATTACATCATTAATTAACTTTACCCTCCTCAAATTAAATAAATTCATATTTAATTTACCCTTTTATCATATTTCAACCATAATTAAATATTATTTTTGAATTATTTAATTATTCAATTAACCTTTTCGACAGTCAATTAAATAAATCAATATTTATTTAATTAAATCCTTAATTTTGAATGTTGAATTAAATAAACATTTTAATTCATAAAAATAGTTATTCTTGTCACATTCTTCTATTGTCTACTTGACTCAAGATCTATTTGAATCAATCAGTTATCTAGCCTAATATTCCTGCATGAACATATTTATTAATTAAATATCTTTATTTAATTAATTAATTCATGTGTGCATTTGAACGGATCATTGTCTAAATTCTATCTTTATCCTTTTCATTCAAACATTATTCTTCTAATTTTCTAATAATTTCAACTAGAGATTAAATCATTTATTTAATCTTGATCTCTTATTCAGTCTATTTTCGAATAGTCTTCACACCAAATTAAATTATTATTTTATTTAATATTTATCCTATAGACCTTTCTCAACTCATGTTCTAACTGACACAAATCTCACATCGCATGGCATTCATCAATCTCGATCATTGATCTCTCTTTTGAATTTGAGCCGATTGTTCGAAAACCAGCTTTCTATAAATTGACTAACATTCATCATTATTCCTCCTCCCGAAATCAATATACTTTTGGAAGACACTTGTTAATCTTTGATATTTTTCTATAATCCAATATATCAAGGCTATACTTGCACACTTATTGAAAATCTGAGGGAAAGAATACTCTCACAGAAAAATGGAGAAGGACAATCAAGATAATTTGAAGGAGTTTACAGATATTCGGTGAGATTGTTTTAATTATTGTTTTAGTTGATTCCTTTGTGCTTTGTTGTTTAATTTAGATTAATTCTTGTTTATTAGGTTTAATTGATCTTTCTTGCAGCTTTATTTATCTATGTTACAATAGTTAGTCGTGATATTTATTTTAATGAAAAATCAATGCAAAGAGGTAAAGAATAACAAAGTATAGAAGTTATTCCAATTAAGGTGGAAATTTATGATGATAATGTACAAGTACCAGATGAAAAAAAACCAAGATGAAAAACAACTAAATGAGCCACAAGATGATATATTATCCCTTCTAAAGAGATCCAATAGAGTATCAGAAGCACTTGAAAGGTACTCTCGTACTTGTAATTCTTCTTACACATTACTAGATGATGTTGGTGAACCTAGTTCATATTAGGAGGCTTATAAAGCAAGTGGGGAGTTGTCATGGAAGAGGAGATGAAAGATCTTCATAAGAACAAGACATGGTAGCTTGTATCATTTCCTAAGGGGGGAAATGTTATTGGGAAAAAGTGGGTCTTCAAAGTAAAAAGGGACATAAATGATAATTTAGAGAGGTATAAAGCTCGATTGGCAACCAAGGAGTGCACGAAAAACTCTAGTTATTGATTTCAATAAAAAAAATTCACTCATTATACAGTTAAGTACTATTGGATTTGTTTTGGCTCTTGTTGCTAGTCTTGATTTAGAGTTAGCATAGTTAGATGTAAAAACAACCTTCTTGCATGGTGATCTCTCAGAGGATATTTATATACATCAACTAGAAGGTTTTGAGGAAAGATACAAAGAGAATATTGTTTGTAGGTTGAGAAAATTGTTGTATGGTTCGAAATAGGTTCCAAGGTGTTGGTTCAAGTATTTTGATTCCTTCATTATGAGTTTGTATCTTAGTAGATGTGAGGCTAATCATTGTGCCTAATTTCAAGGTATAATGATGATAATTTTTTTTTTTTTATTTTGTATGTTGATGATATGTTAGTAACAAGTCGTAAAATGTATAAAATCATCCATTTGAAAGATCAGCTTGCTAGTGACTTTGAGATATAAAGGACTTAGGTAGAGAAAAACATATTCTTGGTATGAGGATACACAAACACAAAAAAAAAGGAAAATATGGTTTTCACAAAAAATTACGTGGAGAAGGTTCTATAATGCTTCAATATGCAGAATACACAACCAGTTAGTACTCCATTTCCTATTCATATTAAATTGTCTTTATAACAGTGCCCTAGCATATAAGAAGAGAAGACATGACATAAATGTCCCATGTACTGTACTCATCAGCAGTTGTTAGTCTTATGTTTTTCATGGTGTGTACCAAACCATACATTGCACAAGTAATAGTAGTCAATCGTTAAATGGTAAATCCAGGTATTGAGCATTGGATGACTATGAAGTGGATTCTCAAGTATTTGAGGGGCTCTTTTGATGTTTCTATCTATTACAGTGGGAGTACTCTTCAAGTTAATGGGTATGTGGATTCATATTTTGGTGGAGACAAATATAAGAGAAATTCCACTATAGGTTATGTTTTCTCCTTAGTTGGAGGTGTAGTTAGCTGGGTGTCAAAGTTGTAGATAGTGGTGGTGTTGTCTACTACTAAATGTTAATATATGACAACATAATCTAGCAAGGAGGCAATATGGATTCATAGAATTTTAGGTGAATTGTAGGTAAAGCAAGACAATATGGTGTTGCATTTTGATAGCCAAAGTATTTTACATTTAGTACGTAACTCAACATATCATGCCAAAAAAATCATATTGGTATTCAATATCACTTTGTATATGAGGTGGTGGAAGGAGGACAAATATATTTGGCCAAGATACATACTAATATAAACCCATCAAATATTTTGATGAAGCCCATTGGTAGAGAGAAGTTCATTTGGTGCAGAACTTCTCTAGGCTTGCATTTTACTTGATGATTGGAAATATTAACATTGGTCTATTAGTATGATATTTTATTCACAACAGAGGTATTTGACTTCAAGTGGGAGATTGTTGGAAAATAAATTCCATTTTATTGTTATTCTAGTAGACAGATAGTCAAGATTGGTATCTAGCTAGTGGAATATTTCAACACCTACTTCAAAAGATGATATAGAAGACATCTTTGAAAGCCATGTAGATAGAAGTATAAGAAATAGACAATATGCAAAATACTTGGTTAAGTGGAAATGAAGGCTTGTTATGTTGGAATATGAAGTCAATTTTATTATTATTCCAATAGTAACAAATTCTAGCAATGGCAAATAATTGAGATTGATATCTAGCTAGTGATTTAGGTATATGCCCAATGTGACCGAAGGCCTACTATTCAATTAAAGGTTGAAATGAAAGGGTGTCTCAAGGGGGCTATTGTAGCCCCCTGGTCATCGAAGGCATTTTTGGTGAAGCCAATTTTTTTAGTTTGGGAATCCCTTTTTTGGTAATTTTGACAAATGTTCAACATGTAGTTGCATGAGTCACATTTTCTATTTTTGAAAAGTTTTGTTAAGAAATGATTCCACAACTCAGATTTCTTATAATCTTTTGAAGTCATATTTTCTATAACTTTTGAAGGTTTTTTTAATTGCAAATCTCTTGAGAAATCAAATATGAAAGATATTTTCTTGTAGTTTTTACTTGGTATAATTTTACCAGGTTTCCATGTAAATACTACACTAAATTTGTACAAGTATTTTTTTTCTCTATTTATTATACACTATGAATTCTCTTACATGTTGAATATTTGCCATGGCTATATAAGGAAGAGGTTAACCATCTTTTTCTCCCTGGAATACTTGAGATGTGACAAGGTCACTTCTCAAATTATCTTCCAGGTGTCTGATGCAAGAGCATCTAGGGTGTAAGAGCAATCTTTCATCCCCAAAAAAAATTATTTTGATTTTTGTTAGGATTGGTGATAAATTTTCAATAAGGGCTAAAAATGCCAGGGTTACTATTTTTAGTAAGTTGGAAGGGCTAAATACAATAGGTTTCTATTTTTTAGTAAGTTAGCATTTGTTCACATATGGACATGAAATCTTACAAAGAACTCTATAATGGTGAAATGAAGTCAATATTGAAGAAATCATTTTAATACCATTTGTCACTTGTGAGATATTAATGTTTTGTCTTCAAAATCCCTTTAAAAATATTCAAAGTCAATTTGAGGCACCTAGAAGTTCCAGATCATCCTGAAAAATAGCTGAAAATCAAAGGGCCCTACCACTTGTCGAGATACTTCCAACAAATTAGATGGTTTATCAATCCCATGCTCAAGTCAAAAGTTATGGCTCCTGGAAGTTCAAAAAAAAATTAGGAAATCTCTTAGGCTTGAGAAAAGGGGCAATTGAATCTATTTGGTGCCAAAAATAGAAGTGATGGTTATTTTGAAGGAAAAAAATGATAAAGTGATGAGGAATAAAAGGGATCCATTCTAGATGAGAAGATAGTTGAAATTCTTGATTTTCAACATAGAATAGAGATTGGGGTTTCAGTGGCCATTATTTACATTCAAAGACTTGCATGTCTAATTTTTTGCATGTATTTGCAACCCAAATTTTTGTAATAGTGGTATTGTGACTTTATAGTTGTATTGCATTTGATTGCAAACATGTAGATGATTTATAAGAGTATAGTAAATTTTCATGCTTGTTGTTCTTGACTATTATTTTTTGTGTAAGGTGTGTTCAAGGGAGAGTCTCCCTTCATTATTAGTGTGCCTTGGGACATGTTTTTTTTAAGACTTTGTATTGATATTGTACTATTTGAGTTGTTATTTGTCTTGATTTTTCCTTTTGCTATGTTATTGTTGTTTTATGATTGAAGCCTTATTCTTGTTCTTATTCTTGATACCATGTTTTGGGTTTGTTTTATTGATTATTTTATCATATATTTTATATTCTTGTATTCTTATAACAATAAATTATCCCCACATGTGAAATTAAGGGATTCTGCTAAGGTGATAGGATATATGTAGTATGGTGTGAATGTTACTCTACCATGAGAATGTTTTGATTCTTTAAGACATATGGTATCATTTGATGAGTGCTCTTATAATATGTGATACATGTAGTAATCATTAGGATATTGCATATTATTTTGAGAAAAATGTGTCCCTGAATCCTAGCATGGTTGATATATCTTTATGAATGTTGTATCTTTTATTCTATATACCTTTTCTTGCATATAATTTTTACTTTTATAGGGAGTTGATTTGATGTGTTGTGTGAAGTGTTTTATTGACTTAGTTAGTTTGGTATGTGTAGAAGTTGAGAAAATACAACTTCACAAAACCTCGAAGATCACCTGCATGCAAATAACCTGTCACAAAAGAAGAGATGGAGACAAACAAGCAAGGGTTCTCTGAAAATTGAAAATGTACATATCAGAGAGAATGAGAGAATGAATTGATGTAATAATACAATGAGATAAATCCTTATAAAAGGATATCGAGAAACCCTAAAGTGTAACCCTAAAAGAAACCCTAAAAGGAGAACATTTAATAATTAATATAATTATTAAATGTCACTTTATGCAAACTAAAGTGAAATCTTAAGAAGGGAATAAAGGTAACTTAATCAACATAATTAAGTTAAAACCTTTACTCTAACAGTATGATGCATTTCTATGTTAATCATATTGTGAGATTATTTTATGAAGAAATTTTATCTAGGATAAGTTATTTATCTTACAGATTGGATTATATATTTGTGTGAATGTAAAGAGAAATAAACTAAGAGATAATCACTAGTCTTGTGTTATATTCCACACTTTTTTATTATTGGATGAGTAGACCATTTCTTGATTGATGACTAGGGAGAATTAGGTTTCTCCAACATGTGAGTACAATGCCTTGAAAATGACTATTAGATCTTGGAGGAATTATATTTCATATTCCAACTAGATATGCATTATGTATATGGTACTTTGAGTAAGACCACTTTTGTATGTGTCAAGTTGGTTCACAACCTATATCATATTTTATTTATATAATTGATATAGGTTAGATTAACTTACCCATTGTAAACTTATTACATAATTTAATATTATTCATTGCTCATAATATCTATGTAAGAGATTCTAGAATTAATAAATTTACTCAATTGATTACTTGTGTTTATATACTTGCATAGTATGGGATGTTATTGTAGTTATTATTTTAAAGAAAAAATATTCATATTTCTAGGAATGTTACACTAGAGAAATCACTTCTAAGAAGTAGGGAATCTACCTTGGTGTACCAAGCATGAGGGGTCTAATTAGGTCATAGATAAACTTAGTAAGCATCAAAACAATGGAATAATCTTGTAAAAATACCTACAAAATATCCACACACACAAACACATATCCTCCTTAATTTCTTCATTTAAGAAAATAAATCTTCATGTACATCAAATGGTAAACCTCTAAATAATGTGCTACAATAACAACACATGTGATTTAAGTAGAATTTATCTTTGTAATTGTTGCAAAGGTTTTAGAGTAGATAATTCTTGGAGCCTATGAAAATCCCTTTGCAAGTAGACATGCCTTGAACTTATAAACCATCCCATCTATTGAATTTTTTTTTTAATGTCCTCTTACACGAGAAAAGATGAATTGCCTTAGAAAGGGAGAATAAATCCCAATTATGATTCTCAGCCAAATAAATATACTCACACTACATAAATGAGTCCCACTGAAGAATGCCATATCTTTCAAAAAATACTATAGATTAAAACTAGAGGTGATGAATGTTTTTGGATTCCTTAGCAAATGTTATCTTATTTTCTTGATTTATAAAGGATCCCAAATCTAATTAGCTAAAAACTATAATGTTTTCCAAGGCCAAAGTGGACTAGAAGCTAGATAAATATAAGGAGATTATTCAACCTAAAAATGATGACTAGGAGAGGAAGGAGATGGATCATCATCATCACTCTCACTAGAAAAAGTAGAGGAATAATATTACCCATCATTAGGAATGTTCCTGGGTGGATCTAAATCCTTAGAACTACTACTAGTAATCCCACATAAATCCATGTGAATGTGGATGTGCAACTGAGAAGAGTAGAACTTGAAGAACCCTCCTCAAAGTGGGCACTCATCTCAATGAACAACTCATGTGTGAAAGGATAGAGAAGATTATATTGTTTAAGACTATTTAGATAGGTAATTTAAATATGCAATGAATACTTTGTGAAAATATTAACTTACACTTGTTTATTACAATGTGTGTTCATATTAGAAACCTAAAAATCAATTATGGGTTTTCAATAACTTAATATTAAAAAGAATCTCTTTTCAAGGCTCAATCAAGAACACAATTTTGGATATAAATCACATAATTAGTTGCCTTAACTTAATGTTAGGGTATAATATATTTTTATTGAATCATATTAATATCCATTTCCATTAAGGATTTTTTCTTACACTCTACCACACTATTCTATTAAGTATTGTATCAATATATATGTTGAAAATCAATCCCCTCTAAACTATAAAACTACTAAAACATATTCACCACCATTATCAATACATATAATCCTAAAATATTACACTAACTATTTATCCTCAAGTTATTTTAAGTCCTAAAAATATTCAAATACCTTATACTTCTAAAAAGTAAACCTATATATGTGAGGAAAATTCGTCAACATGAAAGTGAATATATATCTACCCCTATTGAATGAAGGATATAGAAATGAACCAAATAAATAATTATAAAAAAAATTCTAAAATCTATCTATCCATCCACGTGTTTCCTTTTTCAAACTTCTTTTCAACATCTTTACTTAAGATTCGCCTCTATCAAACACCATAAGAAAAATGAATAGAAGGAAACCCTATAACCATGCCATAATAATTGATATTTTATGAGTAGTGATAGTTAAAATGCTCAAACCATTCATGCCACAACTTAGATCATTAGAATGAGTGAGAAGTGTGGTAAGAATATACTTAAAACAAAGTGGTATAAAGTGTACAACTAATATTAGTGATCTACTCTTCCAATTACTAATAATAGAACTATTGTGAATCTCACAAATAACGAATATATTAAGGGTGAAATCAACTCATTTTCTCATTCTTGTGTGTGTGATCTAGTAGATTGATAGAATATTAGTTGATATTGAGCGAACATAAAGAATGCCCTAAAATTCCTTGTCACCAATGTCAATATCCCTTTCCTAAATGCCCTAGGTAGAGTGTCACCACTAATAAAAAAATGAGGTATAGAACAAGGCTTTGAATATGTGTATTCTTCCTATAAAAAACCAACTATGTAAAGCATTGGAGTTAAGTATCCAAGTAGAAGGTAGAGGTAAAAATACTAAATGACATTTCCCTTTCATTTTCCTTTACTCTTATATTTTGATTTTGTAGGAGACCCATCATTCAATACATTTTATTTTACTAAATTAGGAACAATAATTTTATTATTTTCTATATTATGTGTTAGATGATTTATGTTCATTATGAATTGGTATCTTCCAATATGAACATTCAACCTTCTCTATCCTAGGATTTTCACCTTTCTAAGAGGTATCAAATAGTGCTTTAGAAGAAATGGGTTTATAATCCTTTTTCTCTCTCTTATTCTTATTTTTGTAATTTATTTCTTTAGTGCCTAAACTTTTTTTATCTTTGGTGTCCTAGTTTGTAACAAATTCATTTGACTTAGAGGATGGTGCAGGAGCATTCAAAGTGTAAGAGAAATCTTGCATCACCCAAAAAATATTGCATTTCTTTTCAATAAGAGCTAAATTTGGTAGGGTTGCTATTTTTAGTAAGTTTGCATTTATGCACGGTTGGGCATGAAATCTTATAGAGACCTCTAGAATGGTAAATTGAAGCCAATGGCAAAGAAATCACTTCAATGTCATTTGTCATTTAAGAGATATTAAAACTTTAATTTTTGAAAATCTTGTCAAAATATTTGAAGTCAATTTTGAGGCAATTAGAGGCTCTGGATGCACTTGAAAATTCCAAAAAGGTATTATAATTGAAAATCCAATGGTTGGATCAAAATTTATGACCCCACGAAGTTGGACTACCAAAATTAATTCAAAATTCAAAATATCTTCTTGAGGAAGTTACGCTTTCTAGAAGATTCTAGGGAGGTTACACCTTCCAAATAAAGGATGTGAATGGGAGTTGCAGATAGGGGGCTGAGCAAAGTGGATTGTGGCTCTAATTTTCAAATTTGTAGATTTATGTAATTTGAACACCCATGTGATGGAAATTGTAATGTTATTTCATTTTCATTTTAGTGATAATAGAAAATCTTTGCTTCATTCTTGCATATTATTTGTGCACTTCTCTATTGTTGCTGTGAGTTTCAAATTGTAAGGGGAGTACCCTTCACCAGAAGATTTAAAGTATCCATTTCAATGATTCTATCTTACTCCCTAGTGATAGTGGTAGAAAATTCATCAAGAGATGACATAGTTAATTAATTTTAATGTACAAAATTTGTGGCATATAAAGTAGAAACAAAATTGAATCATTTGTATCATGTTTGGAGAGGATACAAAGATTTAGTTCTAGCTATCATATTTTTAATCACACACTAGTTTAACTATAGCATTAACTATTTTAGTTTAGTGAATAAATTTTAAATACTATCATAACTACTAGAATCAAAACTAATAAGTTTATTGTCTAATGTCATTACTTTCTAATACCTAAAACATTACCCAAGGTAGTCCAAATTTGATCACATGAATCAAAAATATGGAAAAGTGGGATATGAGGTATAGATAGACACAATAAACCATAGCCCTCATATTTTTTTATAATTTAATTTTATCTACATCTAGTGTAGGTTCTCCCTTTGTACCCATAGTAAGTCTAAATAATCATTTTAGCATGACTGATTTGGCAAAAGTTTTGTGTTCTTCGGGGTTAATTGATATTGATCTTCAGTGATAGCGTTTTACCTGGTCTAATAGAAGGGTTCGTGCTGATCTGATTCAGGTTAGGCTTGACTGTTTCCTTTGTTCTCCCCATTGGACCAATACCTTAGGAGCCAACCTTGTCGCTCTTCCTAGGACGATTTCTGATCATAACCCTCTCCTGCTAACCACTAATATTCGTCCTTCAAGCAGGCCCTATCCCTTTCATTTTGAAATAATGTGGAACTCACACCCCGATTTCAAGAAGAAAATTGTTGAATGGTGGAATATCCATGTCCAAGGGTCTCCTATGTTCAGGCTATGTTACAAACTCAAGCATATTAAATTGATGGTTAAAGGTTGGAATAGGAATGTGTTTGGAGATGTTTTTCAAAGGAAAAAATAGCTTGAGGGGAGGTTAAGGATTCTACAGAAGAATATGGATGAGGGAGATGTCAGTCAATAGATTAATAATTAGGAAAAGGATGTCAGAATAGAATGGGAAAAAGTTCTAAAAAATGAGGAGGTATTCTAGAAGCAAAAATAAAGGATCCAATGGCTGAAGGAAGGAGATAGGAACGCATCTTTTTTTCACATATCTGCTGTCAAACATCAGAAAATGAACCAAATTTCTAAACTTATAAGTAGCTCTGGGGAGGTGATTTCTGATCAAGCTCTTATTAAGTCTTGTGCGGTTAATTATTTCATGGAGGCTCTCTCGGCCCCTACAAAGGTGCCCAACTCGACATTAGATTGTTTGGTTCTCTGGGGCCTCCCTGCGTCCATCTCTCTAGAGGATAACTTGGGCATTCTTAGGAGTGTTTCCATGGATGAGGTTCAATTGGCTACTTTTAGCATGGGGGCATTCAAAGCTCCTGGTCCTGATGGGTTCCCTCCTACGTTCTTTCAAATTTTTTGGGATACTGTGGGTTGGGACCTTGTGCTTGCAGCTAGGGACTTCTTTCAATCTAGTAAGATTCTCAAACAAATGAATCACAACTTCATTGCCCTCATACCTAAAATTAGTGAGCCAGTTTCAATGACTGACTTTCGGCCTATTAGTCTATGTAACACCATCTATAAGATCTTTTCTAAGATTCTTGTTAACCGCCTCAAACCTCTACTTGATAAAATTATTAGCCACACTCAAAAGGGGTTTGTCCCGAGATGACATATTCTTGATGTTGCTTTGACTACCCATGAACTATTCCACTCAATGGATAGAGGTAATAATGTGGGAATGGCACTTAAACTTGATATATCCAAAGCCTATGGCAAGGTTTTGTGGGAATTCATTCCAAAGGTACTAGGTAAGTATGGATTCAACAGGCTAGTCATTGAGCTCATTATGGAGTGTGTTAGAACTGTTAAGTTCTCGGTCCTGGTTAATGGATCCCCCTGCAATTTTTTCTCTGCTGGTAGAGGGCTCAGGCAGGGAGACCCTCTTTCCCCCTACCTCTTTATTATGGTAGCCGATGTGCTTAGTAGGAATTTTACTAGTCTGCTGTCAGAGAGCTCCATATCTAGTGTTAGAGCAGCTACCTCTCTTTGCCCGATTGTTGTGTAGCAATTCGTGGATGATACTTTTCTTTTTGGGAAGGCCTCAATTATGGAGGATAGGAAATGGAAAGCTTGTCTTAACAGCTATGCCTCCTGCTCTGGATAGTGCATCAACTACAACAAGAGTAAGATTTACTTCTTTAATTGCTCTCCTACTTTGGAAAACAGGGTGATTACGATTCTCGGATGTGTCAGTGATTCTCTCCCGTCGATGTATCTGGGGCTTCCACTTACGGTTAAGGAGGTTCAACCAGAGTTTTGGAACTCTATTCTAGAGAGGATTCAAACGAAATTAGCTAGGTGGAAAGGATCCTTACTTAGTCATGTTAGCAAATTACAACTTCTTACTACGGCCATACAAGGTATTCCCACTTACTTTATGGCTATCTTTAGGATGCCCATGTATATAGTGGAAAAGTTAGAAAGAATTCAAAGGAATTTTCTTTGGGCCGATGCTGAGGAGAAAAAGAAAATTGCCCTGGTTAAATGGGAAAAGGTTAGTCGAGCTAAAATTTATGGGGGGCTTGGAATAAGGAAGATTGCTCCCTCTAACAGGGCGCTGATTGCCAAGGTTGGGTGGGATCAATTAAGGAACTCCAAGGACTGGTGCAAAATCCTAAATGCTAAGTATCTTCAAAACAGGCCTTTGATTGATTGTCTTTTGGAACCCCACCCTCTTGGTTCCGTTATCTGGAGGAGTATTTGCAGCATTCAAAGCCTGCTAAAAAAAGGGATAAAATGGAAAATGGGGAATGGGATCAAAATTAAATTCTGGGAAGATGCTTGGCTCTTAGATTTCCCTCTGGCTTGTTCTGATTTTCGAGGGGTGATGAGTGCTGCTCAAAGATTCTTTGGGATTTATATCAGTGACTACGTGTCTGGCCCTTCTGGTGCTAGGATTTAGAGAGAGCTATCCCTATGCTGCCCCCACTCGCCGGATCTTAGTTGTCTTGCTAAATCTATCCAGGTGTTACTCTCCAGTTTTAGATTTCCTTCCTATGATAGAGAGGATGAATTCTTTTGGATTTTAGATAAACAGGGGGACCTCTCAGTTAGATCCGCTTACAAACTGCTGACTAATGATAGTTATGTGGAGGAACACTAGAGGATGGTTTGGAATAGGTGCATGATCCCTAAAATAAATTTCTTCTAGTGGACGGCCTGCCATAATAGGATTATGACTCAGGACAATTTGAGAATTCGGGGTTTATGCTTTCCTAATAGATGTTTTCTCTACAAAGAGGGGGAAGAAACTGTTAATCACCTCTTACTTCACTACCCATATGCTACTGAAGTGTGGGGGATGGCTATTGAGAAACTTGAGATTCAGTGGGTTATGATCAAGGATCTCGTTTCATTTATTTTGGGCTGGAATGGGTCATTTTTGCATCCTCTAGTTAGGGAAATTTGGAGACAGACCCCCCTATCATAGGTTGGTGTTTATGGAAGGAGAGGAATAATCAAGTCTTCAGGAATGTTGAGTGGAGCCCCAAGGAGGTGTTTGGGATTGGTGTTCGGCTCATAGAGGAGAATATCTTCCTCTTTGATGGAAAACATCCGGAGTTTGGGCCGAGGGACTTTGAAATAAAAATGGCTAAGGAATGGCACCAGGATTTAAATGCTAATGCCTTTGACAATGGGAAACTTTTAGCTAGGAGAAATACCAAATGGGAGCCTTTGGATTTAGGATGGTTTAAAATTAATTTTGATGGAGCTGCTAAAGGGAATCCAGGAAGGGCAAGTATAGGGGGGATTATAAGAGATTCTTTGGGAAACATGGTGGCAGGGTTTGCTGGTGGCATCGGGGTTTAGTCGGCTCTTATTGCTGAGGCTTGTGTGCTGTTCATGGGACTCAAAATTGTTGTTTCTCTAGGGATTGTTAATCTCCATATTGAGGGAGATTCCAAGGTGGTGACGGATGCTGTGAAAAAGGGTAGATTCATTGGTTGGAACACCAAGGACATTTTGATGGATGTTAGCTTCCTTATGTCCAAATTAAGAGATAAAAAAGTGTCTCATATTTACAGAGAAGGCAATAGTGTGGCGGATGCGTTGGCGAATCTTGGCTCGGGGTGGGTCTCAGCTAGATGTTGGAGGAAAAAGGAAAGACTGCCGTCAAACATTCAAGTTTTGATAGAGCGGGAAAGGGCTTCAATGGTTAACAATGACTTGTAACTTTTGGATGACGAGGACTGACTAGGTGGCCCACTAGTTTATTTGGGTTTGTTGGTGGATAAATGCCAACATTGGTATGGAGGACAAGTGGAGTGCTACGGGTAAAGATGAGCAGGTGTGGAGTAGGGAAATGTGCACCCATGTGTTGATTCTTTGGGATTGGAGATTGGGTATAGCTTATAAAATAATGATGAGATGGCAGGGTGGAAACTTAATTGATGTGATCAAGCTTAGATCGGGTGACATGATGTAGGTTATTTCGAAGGCCATGATTTCTTCTCGGGTGTATGAAGGTACTGTGTGTATCACGTTTTGGGGAATGGGGTTACTTGATTTATCTCCTAGTTACTTTTGGAGAAGTGAGTGTGTTAATAATGATGGGACCATTCATGATGAGTACTGGTTGTGTTCTAGTGGCTTCATGCCGGCTAACTTAGCTGGGGATTACTTCGGCTTTTTATGGTGGGTTTCTAAATTTAGCTTGTTGGTTTATCTGCATGGGATGTCGTGCCTTTCCTACTTATCCGCCAACTTCTGCCTCCTCCACTATTATCAAAAAATCATTAATTGTTATGTCTTTTCTCACTGCTGCATATTTCCCCTCCACGCGTGTTATTGGTTTGAGAGGATTATTAGCCGTAAGCCCTACATTAAACATCCTTTGATGATATTTGTTCGCAATGTTTGTCTCTGGTGTTTGTTGCAGCATTGTGGGTTTCCTGAGCAGGCCGACAGAATGGGTGGAGATCATGTGAGGACGGAGCTGGATAGTTGTGATGAATTTTGAAACAACCCTCTGGTCTGGCACATTTGTGTGGAAGGTGGAATTGCCCCACTTATGGAATGACTTGTCAGCCATGATCCTATTCTTTTGGGTCAATTCACTAGTTCTTGGAAGGATAGAATGGTTTCTGTTGGGGAGATTTCATTTGAAGTTAGCGAGGATGTCATTGCGCAAGCCACGGGTTTGAGGTGCAAAGGGAAGAAATACCCTAAACACACCAAAAATCCAAACCACGAAAGCCTTAAGGCGTTCTTCGGAGGTGAGGAGACTCCGGTCAGGAATCAAGCGGGGTTTGAAAGAGCTGAGCTCCCTAAGCCATGGGACATGGCCTGCATGGCTCTGATGAAATATGTGACACTGGAAGGTAGGTACAAAACTTGTTTCTTCTATCATTTCCCTCTACTTAACCATCTTAGACATAAAATGTTGCTTAGCTTTCCTTTTTTCCTTCTTATGGACCTGGAAAGCTTGGTGGAGAAATGTAATGCGGCGGCTTGTCATAATCCCTGTGATCTCCCGCCTCTCCCACTCCATTAGGGGCTTATCCTCCACCTGTACCACTTCCATCTTGCTCTCTACCCGCCAAAAGCCATTACTATCCGTGTTGAGAACATTGAACCCATCTCCTCGATTCATATCTCCCTGGCTGAGTCCAAGAGCCCTCCTCAGACTGACAATGTGGGGAGTGTCAAAACCAATTTAGCTACCAAAAAGCTTAAGGGTGGATTAGGCATGGCTTATGCCGGTGCGGCAGAAGGGCTCTATCAGCTAAAGGCCACCCTTAATTAAAGCTAAAAAAAAAGCGCATTTGTAAAATTTTAGTGTTTAAGTTCCAAAAAAAAATTATTAAGTAGGAAAATTTTGATAAATGTAAAATAGTAAAAATTTGATGCATCATGTTGAGAAAGCAACCACATAGGTTTTTATCTTGTGAAATACACCCAAAATAAATAATATATTGTACTTGATTATGATTCTAAATGATTGAGGTATAGTTGTTCAAATTTGGGGCTCAAAAATAATAAAAATACAATGAAGTGAGGTGAATCTACCAAGATAATTGATGAGATTAGCACTACATAAATTTACGGATTACTTAGGGTAGCTATTATTTGGGATAACAACTATATAAAACATAAAATATTTTATGCATAGATTCTTTTAGTAAAAGCCAACATTTATGAAGGCATCATCCAAAGCAGATGGTTAATTGTGGAGGGCATAGTCAATATAGGTGTAGCCTATGGGAAGTGGGAACTAGATAAGTACTAGATAAGGCCAAATGGGTTAGAATTCAATAATTAGATGTTGATTTGGATTAGGTAGTAATTGAGAAAGGTGTACCTAAGATAACACATGAGAAAGGTACCAACAAGTGTAGCAACACCCCTTATACATAGGTGCAACATTATTATAGTATAGGCATACAAATTTTGATGTGAATAATTCTTAATGAAAAAATAAAATTCCTCTAATTACTAAACTCTATTTTAATTAATGAATTGATAGTTTATTTATATGATTTCATACCTTCTAAACATAATGGTGTTGTCAATTTTTGCCTAGATTCCTAAGGAATTATGTCACCTACAAAACCCACTTAGATCAAACATAGAGAAAACCTAGTTAGAGCTCTACTTCCTTGTCTATAACCTAAATGAAATCAAAGCTATAATGATTTTTTCAGCCCTTCTATACATAATAGTGCAACTAAAAATGTTACGCCAATCATCAAAAGTTATCTCACACCTAAAATCACTAAAAACAAGATGAAATCCCTAAGAAACTTATTTCTTTTATTAATCTACTCTAATTCTCTAGAAGAGCATACTTGATTTTTGAGAAAATGCACATTCACTAAATTCTTCAAAATGTCTCAAAAAATTAAATAGAGTGATCTATTCTAAAATGCACAAGACTTTAAGCCCGTGTTAGATTTTCTAGAAAGGTGAAATCACTAAACATAACACAAGGAAAATCAACTAGATTCTAATCAACAAATTTTTAAATAGAAAAAATAGATTGCTTGAACAACAAAAAAAACTATATACAAATACTCATAAAATGATAATAAGCAAGAATGCATATCTAGAGGCTCACAATACATTGGTGAATACAAGATAGAGGAGTAGACATGCGTATCTAGAAAATAGAGGATAAAAATATAATCAATGAGATATAACTCCAACGACCCAAAATTAGGTGAGAGTTATATTCATGGAAGATTCCATCTAGCCTCGTAACATGATCCACTCATTATAACTAAGCAGGATAAATGTGAAGGATAATATAATAATATTCAACTAAAAAAAAAACCTATGCTAACACTAACCAATAAGTCCTTTTGAAAATTCACATAGAATTAGTGTAGATTGAATTTATCATAAACTCTAATATTAACTAAAAAATCTAGAATCCATTTGTAATAAATTGTATAGTAATATCTTCAATCTACAACTCTAGTGTGTTGAAAAGGTGAATAAAATATAATATACCTCTACAAAGTAACATGGCTATGTGATTTTCATGACATTACAAAGATTAATTCTTATATCCTTAAATATATCCATGCTTGTTTCATCTTAATTTTTATTGTGAAATAATTATATAAAATAACATATTAAGAAAAATATTGTTCAATACAAATAGTTGTATAATAGTAAATAAAAAAGACAAACATATTTATAGAAAAATCAACAAACGTAGAAGTGATAACACCATAAACATAGAGACTATAATAACAACAAAAATAGCACATGGTACTAGCCAAGGGGACCAAAGTACAAAGATGCCATTATGTACTAAAAGTGTATCACTACCATTTGAGTTCTTCAACATCCAACCACTCAATGAAAGGTCCAACATATTCATTGTGGTTTGCATGCTTTTGATGTATTCGTGACTCACATGATTGATCAAACACTTGTTGTGGAGAGTAAAGTCCAAGATGGCTTTTTTGTCTAAATGCTCTTAACAAATACATAAAATTAGGAGACTTGGTTGTCATGAGTGGAGAGTAGAGCCGTAGATAACTTTTTGACTAAACACTATTAACAAGTACATTAAATTAGGAGATGTGGTTATCATGTTTGTTCAAACACTTGTTGTGGAGAGTAGAACCATAGATGACTTTCTGACTAAATACTTTTAACAAATACATAGAAATAAAATATATGATTGTTACGTTTGTTCAAACACTTGTTATCGAAAATAAATTCTAAATGACTTTTGACTAACATAACTTAAAATACTTAGAAAGTACTCTTAATGCCAATATATTGAATAATAAAACAGTGAAGAATAGTGATATTTTTTCCAACGATCTTAAAAAAGTGAATAATCTACATGGACAAAGCAACAACGAACATATGAAACTCAAGGTTAATAGAGGAGTGAGCAAACATTGCCAAACATGGAAGCTTCTACAAGAAAGACTTTGTGGCGAATTTAGAAACAATGCTACGAGAGTCAATTATAAAGAGGAAAGCACGCTTCCAATTTCATTTTCAAAGGAATACGAAGAAAGAAAAGAAGGCACTATGCACTCAAAATCAATAAAAGAGTCTCACGTTTCTTCTTCTTTAAATAATTCTACTTAGCGTTATATTTAGTAGTCTGCCTTGAGGTCAAAGAACATTTGTTAGGTTAGAATTTTTGTTTTATTTGCTTGTCTTCACTTGTATAGTTAAACATTTTCCTTGAAATGGTAAGTTGGTTCTTATAAAAGAAACATCATACACAAATTATATATACAATCACAACTTTTATAATTTTGGTTAGAATTTCTTCCTTCATATGAATGGTCTTATACAAAACTGACCGCAATTTATGACAAGATTAAATAAATACGGTCATAGGGTCAATAAACCTAACTAAGTTTCACTGTAGTTCGAAGTCATGTACACATCCAAAGTGTAAGCTTTTTTAATTTAACTACGTATGATTAAGTGCCTTGAAGATCCTTTGTACTCCATAAAAACAAAAACAAAATTGAGATATTCTATTATCCTATAAATAAGAGGAATAAGTCTCTTTTACTGATTAATTTTATTATTGTAAGTTTTCTTAAATTAGATTATTTATCAAAGTTATATGTCAATGATTTAGTTAAATTATACATTTCTTAGTATATGAATAATGCAATATAAATATAAATATGTATAATGTTTAATATTTTTTAAGAATAATTTTTAAAAAGAGAAAACAAAAAGAAAAAGAAAAATGGATATGTATTTATAGGGATGTGTTTATTGTTATATCATGATGTTTAGTAAAGTTATCCTCAATTTACAATAGTGACAATATTTTGAATAATAAATACTAATGTATTTGCTAACAAGTATTTTATTTGTTGATTGATAATTTATTATTGATAAGTAATAAATGTCTTTGATTCTTTGGAAAGTATAATAATTAGTTAAAATAGAGATGAGTTTAAAAATGGCTATAACAACCCTTCTATAACATGTATTAATAATATAAAACAAATTTAGAATACATAAATGAATTTTAGTATATATTTAAAAATAAATTTACTCCTCACAAATTTTAAAGAAAAATAAAAGTACATGTTGATTAAAGCAACAATAATAGAGAGAAAGAACAAAAATTAAAGCAACAAGAACAAAGACATTATTAAATTGTTTTTTCCCGCTCCTCTGTTTTGAATTGACTGTGCGCATGGTCGACTGTGCGTCGAGGGTACCCCTCGGTCCCTTGCCCCTATTCCCTACTATCCAGATTCTCCCTACACCACATGTGGCACCGTCCTTAGGGCCCTCTCATGTGATGTCTTCTTTAGGGGATCTTGTGATTCCTGACCTTCCTGCTATCAAGGTACTGGTGCTCCCTATTACCCTATTGTCTAAAGGTTGGAAAGATGTGTTGACTCACAAGAATTTGACTCTTGTGGGTTCTCCTCCTTGTTTGAGTGCAGAGATATCTATCTCGGGTAATGAGTTCTCCATTCTTGAAGCTATTAGCAACAAAATAGTTTCTTCCATGGAGTTGCTGATGGTAGGTAGGTTTCTCTCCTTCTGGCCCTCTTTAGATATGGTTAGAAGGTGGATTGCTATGAAATGGCACATGAAGGGTAGTGTTGGTGTTTGGGCCATGGATGGAGGTCTTTTCCTCTTCAATTTTACGGTTGAGTAAGATTTAATATTTGTGCTCTCTTCATGTCCATGGGTCTATGGGAAGGATGGGTTGTCTTTAAGCCACTGGAAGTTGGGTTTCAATCCTGATGTCAATCTTCGCAAGTCGACTCGTATTTGGGTTTATCTCCCTAGTCTTCCTCTGGAGTACTAGGATGACTATATCTTTCAATGCATTGGGGACTCTCTAGGATAGTTCATCACCTTAGACTCTATCACCAAAACTATGTCCATGTTAGTTTTTTCTCACTTTTGTGTCAGCATTGATGTCAATAAGACCTTACCCAACTCAGTGAAGCTATGCTATATTTTTGGATCCTGGATTCAACTTGTTTGCTATGAGAATATTGTGATATACTATCAAAAATGCGCTAAACCGAGCCACCTTATTACAGATTGCAAATCCTCGGTTAGACATGAGCCCTATCCCAGTTCTCCTACTACAAAAATTCCTTTTGATGTCTTCCCCTTTGAACAAGATCTTCTTAGGGATATTAAATCTCCGACTAAGCCTAGGTTAGTTTAACTTGTGCTCCAAGAGTTGTCTGGGGTTCTGGGTTCCTTTGGATCTGCTTCGGGACTCAATGGTTCCCTTCTCAGCAGTGTTCAAGACTTTGGGGTCTCTTTTAAGAAGCCTCTCTCTCCAATAATTTTTGGTGTTGAGGAAGGAGAAATCTAGGATGAAGTAGAGAAGAAAGTTTCACCTTATCCATGATAGACTAAGAAGATTGTGGTACCTCAAGTGCCAACTTTGGAAGAAGAGATTTAATCAACTCCTAAGAAGAAGGGTAAACAAAACAAAGTTGATGTGGGAGGTGACTCCAAACTTGGTAGACCTAACCAATAACTAATTAGGAACATAGAGACATCAAAAGAAATAATGATAAGTAAATAGACAACATTAGAGGTGTCCTCAAAGAAAAAATATAAATGAAAGTCCTATCCTAGAATGTAAGAGGGATAAATAGCTCCCATAAGTAGTTTTCCTTAAAGAATTATGTTCTGGAACATAAGGAAGACATATTACTCCTTCAAGAAACTAAGATGAAGAAAACCATTTTTGAACCCATTGTCAGGTATATTTGGCCAAATGCCCTCTTTTCTTGTTGTGGTGTAGATGGGGCTTCTGGTGGTTTATTTGTTTGGTGGAATCCAACTTGGGTTTCTGGCTCTAAACTATTCCAATGCAGAAATAGCCTAGGTATTAAGTTCTCCAATGTTGGGGGTTCCTAGTTCTTGATAAATGTTTATGCTCCCAATATTAAGAATGTGAGGAAATCTCTTAGGTAGGATATCTCTAATTGGATTTTGGCTAACAAGGATAGTTGTTGGCTAGTGGTAGGGGATTTTAGCTCCCCTCTTTACCCCTCAGAGAAGAGTGGGGTTTTGATTGATTATTCTGATAGTATGTTTGATTTGGTTGACATTCTGAACTATACCAGTCTGGTTGATATTGGCCTTTAGGGCGAATCACTTACCTAGTCTAATAGATGCCTTGGGGATGATTTGATCCAAGTTCACCTTGATAGATTCATTTTCTCCCCTAATTGGACTTCTCTTCTTAATGCTAATTTTTTGGCTCTCCCAAGGACAATTTCAAACCACAATCCTCTATTGTTACTCCCAATTGACCACTTTTTTGTTGGTCCATTCCCTTTCTGGTTCAAAATCATGTGGAATTCCCATCGAGATTTCAGGAATAAAGTTTCTTCCTATTGGAATATCCTTGTCCAGGACTCCCCTATGTCTAGGCTCTCTCAAAGACTCAAACATGTCGAGAATATAGTCGAGTGGAATAAGAGGGTTTTTGGAGACGTGTCCCATCAAAAAAGGGTTTTGGTTGACAAACTTAGCGAGATAGAAAAAAGGATGGAGGAAGGTGATACTAGCATTCTGATGGGCCAATAGGATAAGGAAGAGTTTTTGGAATGGGAGAAAATATTAAAGAAAGAAGAGGTTTTCTGGAAGAAAAAATCCAAAATACAATGGCTAGTTGAGGGGGGCTATAACACATCTTTCTTCCATGTGTCGAATCTTAAACATAGGAAAAGGAACCAGATAAAAAAACTAAAAAATGAGGCAGGGGATGAAGTGTCTAATCCCATTTAGACTGGTTTACTAGTTGATAATCACTTCCAGTAGGCTTACTCATTTCCTTTGGAGGCTCCTACCTTGGGTTGGTTGATTTGTTGTTGGAACCTCTTCTTACTCCTATTTATCACGAGGATAATGTTTTAATTCTAAAGGTCGTTTCTTCTAAGGAGGTTTGATCTATTGTGTTTAGTATGGGTGCCTATAAAGCCCCTTGATTTGATAGTTTCCCCTCAGATTTATTCCAAACCTTTTGGGAGACTGTGGGGGAGGACCTTACTCTTGTTGCTAATGATTTTTTCAACTCTGGTAAATTTCTTAAACAACTAAACCACACCTTCATAGCTTTGGTCCCTAAAATTGAGGACCCTCTATCCATGATAGATTTCTATCCTATTAGCCTTTTTAATACTATTTATAAGATCTTTTGTAAATTTTTGGTGAACCGCTTGAAACCCCTCTTGGATGAATTGATTGGTCCCAATAAAAAATCTTTTGTTCCTAGCCATCACATATTGGACGTTGTTTTATCCACCCATGAAACTCTTCA
The DNA here is from genome assembly GCA_007115665.2 of Sequoiadendron giganteum. NCBI lineage: Eukaryota > Viridiplantae > Streptophyta > Pinopsida > Cupressales > Cupressaceae > Sequoiadendron > Sequoiadendron giganteum. Next base: position 205,767,994 of record CM021106.1, read on the forward strand.
CTTTATGGACAGGTGTACCAACTCTAGCATGGAACTTAAGCTTGACATTTCCAAAGCTTATGATAAAGTATTATGGAAATTTCTTCCTAAATTCCTTGATAAGTTTGGATTTAATCAAAAAGTTATCAATATCATTATGGAATGTGTTACCATGATGAAGTATTCAGAGCTAATCAATGGTGTGTCATGAGGTTTCTTTGAGGCTAGGAGGGGTATCAGACAGGGAGACCCTTTGTCCCCTTATTTGTTCATTATGGTGGTTGATGTGCTAAGCAACAATGTGGTGTGCATGTTGTCAGAGGGATCCATCAAGGGTGTCAAACCAACCTCCAACCTTGACCCTGTCACTATTCAACAATTTGCAGACAATACTATGCTATTCGAGAAAGCTTTGGTGGTGGAAGCCAGGAAGTGGAAAAGTTGCCCCAATCTCTATGAGACTTGTTCTAGTCAAAGAATAAATTATAATAGAAGTATGATCTATTTATTTCACTACACTCCTAGTCTACAGGAGCATGTGACTATAGTTTTAGACTATGTGAGTGCTACTCTTCCTTCAATTTACCTATTTCTTCCCCTAACTATTAAGGAAGCTACCCCTAACTTCTGGAACACTGTTCTTGAAAGAGTTCAGAGGAATCTTGTTGGGTGGAAAGGTTCTCTCCTGAGTCATGTGGGCAAGCTAAAACTCCTCACTATTTCTCTCCAAGTTATACTTTTTTTATTTTATGTCTATGTTTAAAATTCCTAGTAACATTAATAAGAATTTTGAGAAGATTTAGAGAGTCTTCCTATGGCCTGGAACCGAGGATAAAAAAAAGATGTCGCTCGTCACCTGGGAGAAGGTTTGTCTTCCCAAGTTTAGGGGAGGAGTGGGAATCAAGAAAGTCCTTTCTTCTAACAAGGCTTTGCTAGAAAATATAGGGTGGGACCAACTAAGGGATAAACGGGATTGGTGCAGAATAGTGAAAGAAAAATACCTAGGCAACTGCCCCCTAATCAGATGTATTGAGAATGATCACCCCTGGGGGTCTCTAGATTGGAATAATATTTGAAAAATGAAGAAGCTTATGTTGTCTGGCTTGACATGGAAGCTTAGAAAAGGTAGTAAGATCCACTTCTGGGAAGATTCTTGGCTCTTAGAATCCCCCTTAGCCTATTCTGAGTTTAAAAATTTGATGGAACCTGCAACTCGGTTCTTTGGTAGGAATGTGTGTGACTACATCCATGGATCACAAGGTGTTAGGAGATGGAAAGATATTGGATCATGTGGCCCTCTTTCACCTAATCTAAAATTCCTAGCTTCTTCTCTATAGGTCTTAATCTCTCTGTACAAAACTCCCCTATTAGAAGTTGAAGATGATTTATTTTGGGCCTTGGATAGTAAGGGTGATTTGGCTATCTAGATGACTTATATTTTGTTGTCGGACAAGGTCCTTCAGAGTAATTTTTGGAAAAAGGTTTGGAACTGTCACTTGATACCAAAAATTAACTTCTTCTGGTGGATGGCTTGTGACAACAAGATCCTTACCGAAGATAATCTAAGGAAGAGGGGATTCTAGATCTTGAATAGGTGTGTGTTGCACAAAAATAACAAAAAATTGTGGATCATATGTTACTGCACTGTCCTTTTGTTGCTGAAGTCTGGGACCTTTCTTTTCATAAGTTAGAGACACACTGGACCTTGAATAAATATTTGGTTTCCTTTTTGGAGGTTTGGAATGGTCCTTTCCAATAACCCCTTCCTCTGGAAATTTGGAGGAAAATCCCCTATCATCTGTTGGTGCATCTGGAAGGAAAGGAACAATAGGATTTTCAAAGGCATTGAAAAGATTTTGAAGGAAGTGTTTAGCTAGGGGTTAAGAATTATATCTTAAAGTATCTTTATTCTCAAGTGGAAACCACTAGAAATTGCTCCAACTAACTGGGAGATCAAGATGGCTAACTCCTGGAACATTGTGCTTGGTAATGATTCCTTTGATAATTCCAAATCCCTTGCTAGGAAAAGCACCTTTTGGAAACCTCTTGATGTGGGGTGTTTTAAACAAAATTTTGATGGTTCAGCCAAGGGTAACCCTAGTCTGGCTAGTATTGGTGGTGTCATAAGGGACTATTAGGGAAAATTGGTGGATGGATATGTTGGAGGTATTGGTATTCACTCTTCTATGGTGGTAGATTCTCAAGCGTTGCTCAAGGGCGTTGATATTGTTGTCACTCTAGGTATTAGGAATTTGAAAATTGAAGGGGATTCTAAGAATGTGATTAACTCTATTAGTCACAATCGTCTACTTGGTTGAAATTTAAGGGATATTCTTATGGATATAAATATTTTAATTTCAAAATTTGAAAGGTATCACCTGACTCATATCTATGGAGAAGGTAACTAGGTGTCTGACGGCATTGCCAATTTGGGGTCCACCTGGCAAGTTTACAAATGTTGGAAAAAGATAGAAGTGTTGTCGATGTATATTCAAAGGTTAATCCTTGTGGAGTGGAGGAATTACTCTCATAATGATGGTTAAATTTTATTTCTTTCTCGGGTACATGTAGCACTCCTTGATAGGTCATTGGTTGGATTGGTCTTGGATGGGAAAGGAGACTGGGGTCAAGTGGTTGGCCACATGGGTTTTTTATCTCATAATCATGTGTGGTGGGTCCTCTACCCTCTACGAGATAACTTTCTAGTGGTACAACATATCTTATCACATCTCTTAGAGTTCATGTAAAGTGATGTAATTTTCCAACTTGTTAAATAATTCCAACTTAAGGCATCTCTTGATTCGCCTTAGATTTTATTTGATGTATTTTAAAATTTAGAATCTCCCCCCTGCATTCAAATGGCTTTGGGTATCATGTAACCTCCTTAATTTTATTATCACTATGGATTTAAATTTGGATCCCATTATTATTCCTAATTGCTTTAATTTGGGGGTCCTTTGTGATGATTATGATCTAGCAATGTTGTTGTCATCGAGAATGACAGGAGATGCATGTAAATGTCATTCTATCGTTATTATGCATTTTCATCTCGGTTGGTGGAGTAAAGTTTATTTTAGTAATGGTAATCTCTCCGATGAGCTATCTATTTTGTTACTATCTTTTTGTAGTTTCAGCTACTATGTGTTGTGGGTCATGATGGGAGGAGATAGAGTTAGAACTAAGCGAGATAATTATGAGGAATTTCTACAGGGACCTATTGGCTTAGCATATATGTTTGAAAGGTGGTCTTGTGCATCTTTTGGAAAATATTGTGGGCCATGACAAGGTGTTGTAGACCTAGTTTTCTAGTTATTGGAAGGATAAGCGGGTCACCATGGTTGGAATATCTTTTGAAGTGGATGAAAAAGTGATTGGTAAGGATACCAGCCTATCCTATAAGGGGAGGAAATATAAAAAATACACCAAAGTATAGGATTTGGAGAGTTTGAATGATTTCTTCAAGGGCACGTAGAATCCTATGAAAAAAGTAGTAAATTTTCGATCATGAAGCACTGCCTAAACCCTAGGATATGGTTTTCCTTTCCATCGTGAAGTATGTTACCATTGAGGTAGATTCAAAGTACTTTATTTTTACCACTTATCATGTTGTTAAATTACTTAAGGCACAAGATGTTACTTAGCTTCCCTTTATTTTTTCTTTCTTCTCTATAAATTTCCATCAAAGAGTCTCATGAGATTGCCAATCTTAACCTTGATTCTCCACCTCCCTTACCACTACACTAGGGCCTAATCTATAGGCTCTACCAATTCCATTTAGCTTTGTGTCATCCCAAACCCATCTTGATTGTGCATGTGGAAGAGTTGTAACCCTTGGAAATTAACCTTGAAAATATATCCCTCATTGTTTCATAGGGCTTGAAGAGAAAATCCCCCATCCCTGAAAATGATCTTGGTATTGAGGCTCTTGCCTTGAAGAAGAAGAAAAATGTGGTAGGTTTGGCCTAGTCGAGTTCTATAGCTAGGATTTGTGAGCTGAAACACAAGAAGCCCAACATAATGGCTTCTAAGAAGGGGAAAAAAGAGTTACTGCTCCCGATGGTTAAGTCGGTCACCAAGAGCAACGCTAAAAGTGTCAAGGAAAAATATTCTAAGGGAGATATTGTGGTGGGTGCTAGCTTTGAGATGTTCTTGAAATAAATGAGTGTGATAATATCCAATAGATTGGTGAGACACAAGAAAGGGGCCCCAGTGGATGAGATTTCTAGTGATTTAGTGTAGATTGGTGGCAGAACTAAAGGCATAAAAGTTACTGAGAAGGTGAAGGATCAAGGTCCTATAGAACACCCTAGTAATTTATCTGATTTGAAAAAAATTCTTAAGGAAGGTTCTACTAATTCCTTGGATACTAGGGATAGTGCTAATGCAAAGATCTAGAGCAAGAAAGGTAAGGAGGACAAGCTTAGTGTGCTACAAGAGCAGGTTGCTAAACTGGAACGTAAATTCAATTGCCTGACTCGGTTCTCTATCAAAATGATACACAGGTTAGCTGCCACTCTCTCAAACATTGTCAAGGAGGAAATGGACAAGAACACCATGGATGAAGGTCCCAATTGGATCAAGGATGATGTGTTAAACCTTCTCGTCTAGAAATGGGAAAGTGTGGAAAATTAGCAGTTGGGTTTGTGTTGTGTCTATGTTTTTCTACTGCTATTACTAAAAGAATTTTTTGATGCTTTGATGGTTTAGTTCTTTTTTGGCCCTTTGGGCTCACCATGTAAAGGATACAACACCCTATAAATGTTTCTTATATAATAAAAAACAATAATAAAGACCACTAATAAATATTAGATCTATGTATGTTTTTAAATATTCTAATCATATTTTTTGTTAACATTTATTTATCAAGTTCATCTCAAACCTTTGTCCACCAAACTTAGCATACATTTTAATTCTTTATAGCCTTCATAATTTTTTAAATTTTAAAAAATTATAAATACATATATAACTTTGCATTATTATTAGCTTCCTTTGTCAATTTATTGTAAGTAAAAAAAAATTAAAATTTATTCTTTAATGAGAATACAAATGAAATTTATTTATACAATGCACTTGATATTTTAAGAAAAAGTTAAAAAATAGTGACCAAAAAGAAAAAAAGTGAGCATGCATTTGTGGGGATGTGCTTATTATTGCATGGTCATGATTTATTAAAATATCTTTAATTTTCAATAGTGATAATTATCTCAATTTTTTATTCATATATATTTATTAATAAATAATAATAAATAAACACTATATAAATTAATAATTAATGTTGACTACAATATTATGTACATTAAATCTTTACAAATATAGATGTGTGCAATTGAAAGTGATACTAACTAAAAAAACTTAAATTTAAAATCACAAATGATATCAAATACTCAAGGTTAGGTCATTATAAGATCAAAAAATATAAATAATCAAAAGATAACCTACATTAATTTCCTAGTTGCACTATGAAAGTGTTTTTTCAAAATCTTTTAGGTTGTGCTCAATTTATGGAATATAATGTTACATTCTAGAGGTATGTTGAAAATTAATCAAATGACTCCAATTTATAGAATTTGAGAGGATTAAATGGGGTCTTATGATGCAATTCAATGATCAATGACTCACAATTGATGAGAACTCAAAAGTAACATGGATTAGAATAGTCCCAAGAGGGGATTAATTGGAAAGGGTGGCTCGAAGATGAATGATGAGGATGGAAAATAGGAAATAGTGGATGGATAAGATTTTGTGGGTTATTTAAAAGGTATCTTAGGAGGATTTATAAAAAGACAATATTTATCTTGTTGTATACTCCAAATGATATGGGGAATTTAACATTAATACTTATTGAAAAAGGGAAGATTTCCCCAAGCTTGGCTATACCTTAAAGTACCACTCATCACATGTGTAAGCATTTAGTATGATAAGTATATTTATGGGGACTTGGTTTGGTCAAATCCAAAGTTAATTATTGACTATCCCATGTGAACATGATTAGAAAATAATGAAGGATTAGGGTTGGATTGTGGAAAACGAATGAAATGGTCAAATTAAATAAATAAAAACAATTAATTTTTTTTGGAAAAATGGGATAAAAGGGCTAGATAATTGTTTATCAAATAGGTTAGATCTTAGGGTTGAATGGAAAATGATTTTAGATGAAGAAGGTAAATATAGATAAATATTAATTAAAAAATAAAATAATTTAATTATATAAGTAAAAAATAAGAATAATTGATCAAACTTAAATGATCAAATTTAGAAGAAATAATAGGAATTGACAATGTGTCAATTTTAGGTGTCTAGATTTTCTCCTCTTTGAGATGATGTTATGTTGTAGTATCATTTAAAAGAATATTAAAATATAGTTCTTAGAAGAAGATGGTTAGATTTTGGAATATGTCCTAGCCATTCAAATGAGGGGTGACTAAGAGGAAGGATAATGAGAGTGAGGATTCCCCCTCAAGAGGATATGCAATTTTGAGAGAACATGGGTTTACTCTCAAAAGGGATGAGAGGATGCAAGGTGATAGATAAAAGGGGGAAAGATATGGATGGTGGGAGAATAAGGAGATAATGAAAAAAATAATAGGGATGGATGAAATTCATCATTATGTTGTATGGGGTTGAGCACTCTTTATTTGATATAACATTAAATGTTATGTACAAAGCGATAAGGAGTTGGGGTGACTATTTTATATACATAGAAAATATAAGTCACAAGACCATATGTATTATAGAACCATGATATGTACAAGTGACGCTTATGTGACAAGTAGGTTAAAATGATAAACACATATGTAAGAAAAATTATAATGTACATAAACAAGTAAGTATGCACAAAATTATTCAACGAAAAATATCGTGTTTTCTTGGTCAAGATAAAAAGCTAAGATTGATTGATGATAGGTGAAGTTTTTTGATGTGGAAATGAAGTATCTTAGAATAATATAAGGATTGGAAAGGATACATCCTAATTATGATGATTTTATTTGATCAATGATTGTAGCAAAGTTAGGAACATGACCAAGGATGCAATTGGATGATTTTTAGTACATTGCATGGATTAGGATTTTCTAGTGATATTAGATTGAAAGGAGTATTTAAATTACATGGAGAAATAGAATGATGGGATGGATGGTTTTGGATTATGTGGGGGTAGCCTATAGCTAGATACTAGTGTTAAGAGATTGAGGATGAAAGCATGGGGTGGTAGGATGGATGTATGGATGGAAGATAGGGAGATAAGGATTGAGAGATGAAAAGATGAAATTTTTGGATATGATATGATAGAAATAGGGATAAATTTAAGAAACCCCCCTGGAAAAAGATGTAAAATCTTGGCGAATCTTTCCTTTTATTTGAAAAAATTATTAATTTTCCTGGAAAATCTATGCATGCTATTAAAAAAATTGTAAAATCTTAGTGAATCTTAATGAATAATTGGTAAAAATAATAATCACAGTGGAGAATCCTAGTGAATAATCACTAAAAAGATTAATTAAAATGGCGAATCTCTCCTTTAAAACTTTTCATAGTGTGTCGGCACAATTCCCCCATTTTTTTTTTGGTTATTGTAATATTGACGTAGGGGCTTGGGAGCGGTAGCCACCAGAGGGGTCAAGGGGAAACACCCCTTGTGGGGGTCAAGGGATTAGATCCCCCTTGTGGGTGTCGAGGGGACAATGCCCCCTCACGGGGTCTAGGGACAACGACACACGAATTAAGCATTTTTTTTAATTCTCACTTTGAAAAAAAGACTATATGAAAAGTGAAATTGTTACCATCGATTAGTTTTTTAATCAGATGGTTGTAGGTTGATTCCGCAACCTATATGCATGTGCCTTTTAAAAGGCTTGTTGAGGCCTGAAATTTGTTTTGGGCCACACGATTAAATCTAATCATGTGGCCCAAAACAAATTTTGGGCCTTAACAAGCCTTTTAAAATGTACGTGCATATAAGTCACATAATCAACCTGTAGCCATCTGATTAAAAATCTAATCGATGGAAAAAAATAAAAGCCTTATTCAAGGCTAAAATATTCCTAAAATGAAATGGTAATTTATTATTAGTGGTGTTATTTCCCCAAAATTAATTGTAGGAATATAATATTACTAGTAAATATAATTTATATTTGTAATTACAGTATAAACTATTGACCAATTAGTTCCAATGACACATCGTTTAAAAAATAATTGGTGTAGGAGCACCCATGGGTATAATGGACCTAGAATTATTTTGTTGTGTTTTTGTGGTTTTTTTGTGTTGGAATAAGGTCTTATGGACCATTTCAAGGCTTTGTAATAGGTCTTCTAGGTGTTTGGTTGATTTTGGTCTTGGTGACCAACTCTTTGTATAAACAAGGACTCCATCCTCCTTTTGTAAGTCTAGTTCACCTTGGAAAATTAAGAAATAAGGATGATTTAGTGTAGCTTGAAAATTTAGGGGAGTCACCTTGCTTAATTTAGTGGGCTTGGATTCCTTTCATATAATTTGGAGGCCTCTTTGTACGTGAGTTGAGGAAAGTTGGTCAAATTATCTTAATTAGGCATTTATGTGTTTAAATGAAGTTTAATTATGTTTCCAATGACCAACTGATTCAAATGGAAGTTGGAGGATGTTGGAGGGAGTTAGAAGGCTTCAAATATGCCTCTCTTGGTCGAGGCAAGGTTGTTGAACAAGTTGGGAAATATTTTCTAATAAGAAGTTTGTTGTTTTTTGTGTTTATCATTAAGAAATTTCTGATCCCATATGTTGTATAGCCTGTACGTGTTGTTCCATGCTCCAACCCTGTAATGGTTGGATAGATAATTGAATAAAATTTATTTTGGCATTAGAGTGGTGATTTTTCATTGAAAATTGAGTGAAATATCTCCATTTTACTCTCTGGTGGTCTAAAAACTCTTGAAATCAGGGTTTTGAAGAGAAAATATGAATATCTTCCATTCCCACATGTTAGAACTGCTAAAACCTGATGAGATGGAAGATGTATATCTGTATTATTATGCCTTGAAGTTTTGGGAGAACATAATACTAGTTGGATGAAGCATGGTGAGATTATTGGCTTGACATCTCTATGTGGCAAGCCATTTTGACAAGCAAAAGAGTAAGTTTTTTGCTTGATCTCAAAAAACCAGTCTATGAGGCACTTAGGAATTATGCTAACAAGTATGGAGAGCCTATAGGAGTCAACTTTTTGGCTTTGGGGTGAATGGGAGAGCTTGGGTAATCAAGACCCAGGTGCAGGTCTATGAATTAGGCCTCTTGGAACATCGATAGGTAGTTATATTGTGGGTTGTGCTTTGACAATAAAAAAGAAAGGTCTTGAGGTATTGTAGGGGTTAATGTTGGGTGTTTGGATCAAATATCCTTGTGTCTTGATAGTCTTGTATGTGTGTTTTATGTTGAATGTACTACTAGGTGAGGGCTACTAGCCTTAAGGGAGAAAAGTGCCTAATTCACCATAGTTTGTGGAAGCTTGTTGAAACCTAAGTGCTAGGAATTTGTTACACATTATTTTGATCCAAAAAGACATGATTCAATGTTTCTAGGGTCTGTAAGAGGTCTGAGTTGTGAACCCTAGGTGTTAGAGGGCTGATCTCTTAAGGAGTAATGGAGTTTGAGGCTCCATGTAAGAGTATTTGATAGAAGCACTTAAGTTGAGTGTCTTTTCCATCATACTTGGGTGTTTGTTGTCCCTGCCACTCTGCATCAATAATGCATAGGCAAATTAATCGAGACGAAATTATTTTTTTGTAAAAACCTAGAAATTTAGCATCCTTTTTAGCTTGTACTATTCACCAATTGGAAAAGATTTGCCACTAAATTTTTCCCTAGATAGAAATGATTGGATGGATATAGGGTTAAAATTGTTTGTCTTACCATTGCACCAAAAGATCAACATGTAAATGCTCGATACAAGCATCAGTTCAGATCCATGGGAGGTTGTTAAACCATGTCGTGAACCCCAAGGGAGATGCTAGTGGTTAGTCCAAAAATCCCCCCTCAGTGTCACTCGAGAGGTTCAAAACCATGACATGCTCTGATACCAATTGTTGGTCTTGCCCTTGCACCAAAAGATCAACCTGTCAGTGCCCAATACAAGTGTCAGTTAAGATCCATGGGAGGCAGTTAAACCATGTTGCAAAACTGAAGGGAGATGTTGGTGGTTAGTCCAACACAAATTTGGTCTCCAAGGATTATGTCACTGAGTAATATGATGTCCCACTCTGTATAGTTCATGTATGATGAGACACTATAATGCTTATGATAGGATGGATGCTATGATAATGAGAACATAAGGCGATATGAAGGTGAGTGGAAGGATTAGATGTTGGGAACCATGAGTAGGATGGTATCTATATTGTGGGTGGCTAAGAAGGATGTATTGGAGGATATGAAGGATGGAATGATATGAGGATAGGGGATAAAAGGTTTAATGGGGGAATATATGCCAATAGGTTTCCAAAGAATGTATAGATAGATATCCCTATATTTATCAAGATAAAAAGGAGGATGGAAGAAATATAATTTAGATCATATGATAGGTAGGATAGGTAGGTGGGATGGATGAGATGATGGATAGGGAGCTAGAAGAAAATTTTCCCGAAGTATAGAGAGAAATGGATGGGGGATTTATATATGACACATATTTTTATCATGGTACTCACCCAAGGAAAATGTTTGCTAATTTTTCATCATAATAATTTCTTAAGGAACTTGCTTGCTAGGTTTTCACCATTTGATGTCTTTTTTTATTTCTATTTTTAAAGATTTTTTTTAGTTTTTTTTTTTAATTTGTGGATTTTTATGGATGGTGGATGGGAGGAAGTACTAAGTGAATGGTTATGCTAATGGTGGAGTAGGAGGGAAGATGGAGGACTCAATAAATAATTTAATACCAATGTGATGAGAGCCCATGTGGAAGGGACTATTGGAGTTTGGTATAACCTTTTTAGGATGGGTGGATTATGCAAAGACATGGATTAAAGGGATTTATGGGAGAGATATATGGGATAAGAGGTGATGTGTTGGGAAGTGTGTGGATGCAAGGATGATATGGAAGTTTTATGGAGGAATTTTCTTGGGATCATCATTAGCACACAAGACGATGGGTGTTGAAGTATTAGATGAGAAATGGATATAGGATTTGGAGATGATGGAATACATATGATAGTGTAATTTTGGACATAGGGAACCAAAATGGAGTTAGGATACTAGGGATGATCTGAATTATTATCTTTTGAGTTAGTGGATTTAGATTCTATTTTAGTGGTTTTAGTTATATGCATTTCTTATTTTTACTTTGAGATACACATGGTTTTGGGTTTTGGTTTTGGTGGGCCTTTGTAGCCTTGGGATATGGTGATCCTTAAATATTTGTGGATGTTTGGATTTATAATTTTCTATTTAGTATCCAAATTACTTATAATAACAATTGTATGAGTGTGAGAAGATGGGTGATATGGAGATAATATGGATGAAGTGATGGAGGTGGGATGTTTGATGGGCTACATTGATATTTTCCTTTGTGGATCTTGATTAGGGATTATAAAAGAGATATTTATGATGGGTGGTATGGATAGGGGATTATAAAATGAGTGGATGAGATGGAGGATGAAATTTTGGGATATAAGGGCTTAAAATGGATTTAGAAAGTGGATGATATGTGATGGTGAATTGTGAGACATAATGACCCAAATATATATTTATAGGAGGAAGGAGGGATAGATATAGCCATGTTTGGTGGTTATGATGGATGGGAGTGGACGTAAATTGTTTGGAGGAAAGATGGGAAGCACCTATTCTAGTTTAAGAAGACACATTTCTTGCAAGAATGAAGTTGTTGTGGAAATTTTCTAGGTGTTTTCATTGATGTCAACTGGTCAAATGGTTATGTACTAGTTGTTGTCGGCTGTATATGTTGAGGATATTGAGAAAATTGTAATAAAGATATATTGCAAGTGTTTAGTGGTTGCTTCAGATTTTGGTCCAGATTTTCTCCTGTGGTTGTGGGGTTTAGATACGTTGTTCATGGTTGTTAATAGATGTTATATCTAGATTTTTGGTTGTTGATTCATTGTTCAGTGCAAGTTGTGTTCACGAGTTGTGAACTATGGTTTTCTATGTTTCTAGTTGAGGTCCAAGAGAAATTTTTTTTATTTAGATTTCTCTTTGATGAAGTCTTATGAATTGTAGTTCTAGAGTTGTGTTGCCTTGGCTCTATTGAAGATAGTTCTGGTGGTTGAAAGATTTGTGGTTAATGGTTCTATGTGTTTTACACTAGTTTGGTCAACCTTGTGTGAAATAATACTTTTGAGGATGATGAAGTGTGTTGGATCTTTTTGGGTCTCTTTACGTGTGTTTTTGGGTTGCCCTCATTTTAATTCTACCCTAGGATGTTTTGAATTTGACCTAATTTGAATTTTGATTTGGATGGCTGACTTTGGATATGTTTCAAAGTTGAAGATGGTAAAGATGAAAGGTGAGTTAATGATGAAGAGAAGAAGTGTGAGAAAAGAAGAAGAGCGATAAGAAAAAATAGAAAGTGTAGTTTGATGTGACATTGATTTTATTCAGTAAGTGTGGGTGTGTTGCGAGTGTGGGAGATCAATGCGAAGCTTAATGCTAAGTTTTCAGATGTAGCGAGTAGAAGGTAAACTCTATCATTCATGCAAGTTGATCCAATGACTATGGTGGAATACTTTGTTGCATTGGGATTTTATTCTCTTTGTAACAAATCTTCTTTGTCTTCTTTGTATCTTTGTGGCAGTGAGCCCTCTGGGTTGTAGCCCTATTGGACAGTGAGTCCTTGTTCCAGACAGTGAGCCCTTATTTCAAGAAGTAAGCCTTATTTTAGATAGTGAGCCTTATTTCAGGAAGTGAGAATTGTTTCAATTATGTATAGGAAAGACATTCAAACTAGAAAATAGACCCAAAAGGAAAGATTCTCTAGCATGTTCTCCATTCCTACCCCTATGTGCACCTTCCTAAATGACTTCAATGAACTAAAGTAAAACAACATGGGATAATTTAAAATCTTGAATACATATTTTGAGGCCCTTTTCAAACATTCTAAAGGTGAATCCAAATAGTATTCAATTCCAAGACTCATAAACAAACCCTAACTTTCTTGGGTTCCAACACTTACCCAATAACTGTGTAACTAGTCACCTTGGGGCAGCCACAACCACTCAATGCACAAAATCTTTAAAAAAAATCAATCACCTGAATGAGGCCTACACAAATCTTTAGACATCAAAAAAAATCTATCCAAACCAACATTAATGTAATACATAAAGGATTTATGCTACAAGTAGAAAGTAGATGATTTCTCACTATTTTATGTGCTTTCTTCAAGCAGACTGGTGAAGTTATCTCCCAAAAAAGTGCAACCTAGAACCCACAAACTTGCAAGGTCATTAATCATGCTAAAATATATTTTTTCTCAATATTTCATCACCTTGGCATTGAATAAACTCAAGTTATCACATTTTTTAGTGCTCACGGTTTGCCCTAGCTAGTGTTTAAACAACTTTTAGTAAAAATTCCATAAACTTAACAAAACTTAATGAAATTTGATGAAACCAAAAAAAAATGAAGAAGATTCATGGCTATATGACATGAAATTTATTTCAGGTCCTCCCATTGTTTTTAAAGCTCATACAAGAGGATAGAAGTTGTTGCAACTCAAAAAAAATTACAAAAAACTTAACCCATTTTTAGAAAAATGGCTCTAACTTTCTTAAAACTCAATGAAAATTGATGCCACAAAAACCAAAATAAAGTAGATTCATGTCTTTAAAAATTCCCATAGATTTTAGACCATTAAATGAGCCGTGTAGGCCATACAATATAGCAACATAGACTGAAACATTTTAAAAACAAAAAAAGCAGCTTCTTTTCATTTACCCCAACTACTAAAATCAACTTGATTCTCCTCTCTTCGACCTTGGAGAGTGGATACATTCATTACCAATCCTATTGTTTCTGATTGTAACATTTTTTTCTTTTTTATAATAGTTTCTTTCTTTTTTTGCAACTTGGACAACTTTCTTTCTTTTTGCATGACAAATTTTTTTTGCCCATTTGGGAACTTTTTGCAACTTTAAATCAATGAGCCTCTAAGCACACTAAAGTGGATTACATGATTTCACATTGCCATGAATGACCTTAGGAAACTCCTAAACACACCAAACAACTCCAAAACACAAGAAACAACTCCAAAACACACGAAACAACTCCTAACCCAAAATTACTCAAAATAAGCAAAAATGAAGCACCTAGTGCCCCTACACCATACTCCCAAGGGGAAGAAAAATTTGAGTTTCATCTCAAATGATTATCTGATTTTATTTCTCCTCTTCCAATTGTGTTGTAGCCTTATATTTCTTCTCACTACCTTGTGAACTTCTCCATTCATTGCTTTATCTACTCTATGTTTCTTGGTTTGCACTCTTTTCATTCTCTCTTTCTTCGTGCATATTTTCTTGCTTATCAGCTTCTTTGCTTAAAGAGTCCAAGATTCTATTTATCTATCATACACCTCATTGCTTCTATCCATTTTTTCATATTCTTCATTTTATACTTCTTCTTCACTTTTACAAACATTAGTATCAACATGCATTAGATAAAAACCATGGGGACAATTTTCCTCTTCACTAAATCCTTATGCTAGTTGTCTTTCTTCTTCCTTGATCTCATCTATACCCATCTTCTTATAAATTGTATGATTATCACCAACCTACTAGTTTCTTGAATGTGACCCTTTACAATGGACATTTTCATTTTTTTATACTTGAGAAAATTGTTCTTCCATGACTTCTATGTTTTCTTGAAAACACTCTTGATCATCCTTCATGTCCATGTCAGGGTGATCCCACAAAGCTGGTTTACAATTTCTAAGAGGAACTGATTTTTGTTGAAATCACATATTTTTAGAAAATATAATGATTTAAGACTTTAAAATTTATATTTTAAGGATTCCAATTGAAGAGGGTTTGATCAAACCACCTTAGATCAAACCCTCTTGGATATAACCTTGCTAGTTTTAAACCATACCTATAAATGAGTCTCCTTTGCACCTATCAAAATGCTGATAAAAAATCACTTTTGATTTACCTTTTGGGGGATCAAATGAATTCATTTAAAATTTATTTCAAATGATTATGGTATTCCTAGAAATTAGGCATCCCATGAATATAATTTTAATATGTTTTGATTTTATTATGTATGTGTTTCTTTAGTTTTATTAAACATAGGTTTTTTCACCAAAAATCAAGCTCTTTGTTTTGCACATGTGGAAAAATAGAAAATTATCAAAATAATTTATTTTTAAATATGTTCTTGTTGGATATTGATGTCCTTGATCCATTAAAAAAAATAAAATTGAATTTTGATACATACAAAAAATGTTATGTTGTATATAGTCCGCCTATATCTGAATTGCAATTGGTTTGACTTCGAAACTCTATTAAGGAAAAAATATTCAATAAAAAAGTATGAGACCAAATGAAAGTGCTATATATCATAGTTAAAAATATAAATTTGGAAAAATTAGAATTTTATCCGTCATACAAAAAAAATTATGTTGTATATGGTGAGCGTCACTTTTTAAAAAAGTTGTTTTATGAAAAAAAACTAGTTTTCATGGGAGATGGAAAAAGAAGTGTAATATTATTCCAAGAAAATTGAAATTTTTTTTTTAGAATCTACAGAAAAAAAGTGATGAGACTCTAGTTTGCAAAATCTTCAAATTCCTCATGGTTTAGCCACTATAGGTGCCCAAATGTGAAGATTTAGTTAAAAATAATAATTTCAGTGTCTAGTTTGGCCAAAAATTGTAAACCACTATTGTGGGATCACCTGTCAATGAATGTATTTTCTTCCTTTATGCCATCTTCTCTTTTCAAAGTAACCATCCCTCGCTTTCTCCTTTTATGAAAAATCATTAGTATGGGCCAATTAAGCTTCTTTCTCATTGGCCAATGGAAAAACAAATCTTGGTATGCTTCCTCAAGATACTGGTATACTGATTTCGCAAGAGACTATTGCAATTTTTCATCAAACTCTACCAATTTTATCTCAAACTCTTCATCTAATTTTATCTTATTTAATTTCATCTTCTACATCATCTTCTTGCTATCTCCCCTCTTTTCTTGATCCATGTTTTTTGTGATACCTCACCTAGGTTTCCTTTCCTTTTCTTCACTACCTAGTCTTTTGGCATCTTGGTTCTTCACTTCAACCTGTCAAAAGTAACACACACTTTCCAAAATTTCTCTTGCCTAAATATTTGGGATTTGATACCAAAATAATGCAAAGGAAAGGAATTCAAATGAGAAAACAAACCCAAAAGGAAAGATGCTCTAGCATCTTCTTCATTGCTGCTCCTATGTGCACCTTCCTAGATTGCTTCAATGAACTAATGTAAAACAACATGAGATGATTTGAAATCCTCAATACAGATTTGGAGGCCATTTTAAAAAATTATAAAGGTGAATCCAAGTAGTATTCAATTCCAAGGCTCATAAACATACCCTAACTTGCTTGGGTTCCAACGTTTACCCAATAATTATGTAACTAGTCTCCTCAGGGTGACCACAACCACTCAATTCCAAAAATCTTTGACAAAATTCAATGAATTGAATGAATCCTAAACATAACTTTATACATCAAAACAAATCTATCCAAACCAACCTTAATGGAATGCATGCAAGGATTATAGCTACAAGCACAAAGTAGATGATTTTTCACTATTTTATGTGCTTTCTTGAAGTAGACTAGTGAAATTATCTCCCAAACGCATGCAACCGAGAACCCACAAAATTGCAAGGTCATTCATCATACTAAATTTTTTTTTTTCTCAAGATTTCATCACCTTGGCATCGAAGAAACTCGAGTTATCACATTTTTAGTGCTCATGGTATGCCCTAGCTAGTGTTTAAACAACTTTTAGTAAAAAATCCATAACTTTAACAAAAATTTATGAAACAAAAAAAAAAAATAATATTCATGGATGTATGACATGAAATTTATTTTAGGTCTTCCCATGGTTTGTACAGCTCATACAAGAGGACAAAAGTTGTTGCAACTAAGAAAAATTATAAAAAACTTAACCCATTTTCATAAAAATGGCTCTAACTTTCTTAAAAATCAATGAAAATAAATTCCACAAAAGTAAAAAAATAAAGTAGATTCATAGATTGAAAAATAAAATATATTTTAGACCATTACGTGGTTGTATAGGCCATACAATATAGCATAACAGATTGAAACATTTTAAAAACACAAAAACCAACTTCTTTTTATTCACCCAAACTACTAAAATCAAACTAATTCTCATCTCTCTGACCTTGGAGATTGGACACATTCATTACCAATCCTATTTTTTCTGATTGTAACATTTCTTTCTTTGGTTGTAATAGATTCTTTCTTTTTTTGCAACTTGGACAACTTTCTTGCTTTTTGCATGACAACTTTTTTTGCCCATTTGGTAACTTTTTGCAACTTTAAATCGATGACCCTCTAAGCACACTAAAGTAGATTACATGATTTCACATGGTCATGGATGACCTTACGAAACTCCTAAACACACCAAATAACTTTTAACCCAAAATTACACAAAATAAGAAAAAACGAAGCACCTAGTGCCCCTACACCATTCAGGCAATGAGCCTTTTTGTAATTGGTTTTCATATTATCTATAGTGTGATTTAATCCCCACCATGGTTTTTCCCTCATTTTTTTTTCCATTTAAATATGGTGTTATTGTGTTTATGTGTTGGATGTGAGTTTCTCCATTGCCATTTGATGATTAATCATTTAAGAAATTTCAAGTATTAGTTCTAGTAATTAAATTAAAGGTTTAATTCTATGACACTAATTAACCCACCTCTGAGTTGTCCTATTCAAAAATTGGTATCACAGCAAGGTTCCTTGGTGAAAAGCTTAATTACTTGAGGAAGGTTTGGGATGGCTAGCAAAATGGTGTTTGATTATTTGAGGCTTGATGGAACCAATTATGGTATCTGGAAGGTATAAATGGAAGAATATCTGGAGTATTGTGGATATGATTTGGAGAAATATTACAATAGTCCTTACACTCATCCTACTAATGGTACAATTACACCTAAAGAGATTAAAACACATGAAGCAAACAATAAGGTGAAGTTCATCTTGAAGAATAGTCTGGTACATTTCGAGCTGATTAAGGTTCAAAGTTTGAAAACAACTAAGTTTGGGATGCTTTAGAAAGAGTGCATGATGGTGATGAAAGAGTTAAAGAGGAAAAAATATAGAATTTGGAGACATATTTTGATCTTCTACATATG
The DNA here is from genome assembly GCA_007115665.2 of Sequoiadendron giganteum. Lineage (NCBI taxonomy): Eukaryota > Viridiplantae > Streptophyta > Pinopsida > Cupressales > Cupressaceae > Sequoiadendron > Sequoiadendron giganteum. Next base: position 205,786,300 of record CM021106.1, read on the forward strand.
TCTGAAGAAGAAAATATTAAATCATATGTATAGAGATTGGATGAGATGGTGGTTGGAATGTGAGGACTTGGTGCTACTATTGATGAAACAAGGATTGTAAAGAATATTTTCATAACTCTTCCTGATGCTTAAAGTGATAAGGTGAGTGATATTGAGTAGACTATAGATTATAAGACTTGTACTATGGATCTACTATTAGGATTTTTTACATCTTATGAGATGAGGAAGCCGAGTCTAAGAAATGGAGGCAAATCAAAGAATACCTTTAAAGCTCTACAAGTTGAAGATCCAGATGAAGAGAAATTTGATGAAATAGAAGCTAAATTTTTAATAAGAATGAGAAAATTATTTGGTAAGTATGAAGGTAATTTTCCCTTTAAATGCTTTAGTTGTGGAGAAATAGGTCATTATGCTACAAAGTGTCCGAAAAGATCTAAAAGGAATAAACAAAGATATGAGAAAGAAAAGAAAGGAAATAATATTAATAGAGATTAATATGTGAATGAGAATGCTAGTATATTTTATGAGGATTTAGGATATGAAGATCCTGATGAAAATGAATTATTGTCCTTGGCGATTAAGGATGAACCTACTTCTACTAATTCTGAAAAATAGGTAAAGGAAATCCCTCCAAAGGAGAAGGATAAAAATGAAGGTAAGGTTATCTTTGTCTTGCATGTTAAACAATAAAATAATTCTTGGGTAGGAGATAGTGGTTGTTCACATCACAAGATTGGTGATAAAATTAAGTTTGTGAAGCTTGAGAAATATGATGGAGGCTTGATTATGTTTGGAGATTATATTGGTGCTAAAATTTGTGGGATAGGTTCAGTAAGTTTTGATGGAAAGCATCATACTGATGATGTTTACTATGTTAAGGGTTTAAGGCATAATTTTTTGACTGTTGGTAAGATGTGCAGAAAAGGATATGATCTTGTGTTTAAGGATGAGAAATGTGAGATCTAGAAAGGATCCAAAATATTGATTTCTATAGTAAAGAAATTTGGATGGAATATTTATAAACTTAAGGGTGTTGATGGACGATGGTTTATGACTCAAATAAATGACAGTTGGTTATAGAATAGGAGAGTGTGTCACATGAATTTTGATAGGTTGGAAAGGATTAATGTTGTCTAGGTTGTGAGAGATTTACCAAGAATAAAAAATCTTGTTAATGGTATTTGTAGAAATTATTAGTTTTGAAAGCAAGCAAAAAAATCATTACAGATTAAAGGAATAGTCTACTACTGAACTATTGGATTTAGTTCATACAAATCTTTGTGGTCCTACAAGATTGCGAAGTCTACTTGGTGAAAGTTACTTTATGATTTTAATTAATGATTATTCTAGATATACATGGGTTAAATTTATTAGAGAGAAATTAGATGCATTAGAAAGATTCAAGGCATTCAAAGAAATGATTAAAATATGACAAAGGTGGATAATTCACCTCCCATGAGTTTAATATTTTTTATGAAATGCATGTAATATAGAGACATTTATCTACTCTGAGAACTCCTTAGCAGAACGGAGTTGTTGAAAGGAAAAATAGAACAGTTCAAGAGGCTGCTAGATCAATGATTATTGAGGTTGGTTTACCAAAAGTTTACTAGAAAAAGGCTATTCATATTATTATTTATGTATTCAATCAAGTTAAAGCAAGAGAAAATAGTACCAAGACTCCCCATGAGATATGGCACAAAATAATTCCTATAGTTAAATATTTCAAGGTATTCAGAAGAAATGCTATATCAAAAGAGACAAGGAAAATTTGGGTAAGTTTGATGCAAGAAGTGATGAAGGAATTTTTCTTGGATATTCTACTAAAAGAAAGGCATATAGATGTTTCAATAAAAGACTGAGAAAAGTTATAAAGAGCTCGAATGTGAAGGTTGATGGGACAATGAAGAATTCTATTGACATAGATGGATATATATCTGATGAACATGATGTTAAATATCCAATATACTGAGAGGGGGGGGGAGGGGGTGAATCAGTATATTCTTAAAATTATTGAAAAAATACCATCCAATTAATCCAATGCATATGATAATCGGGACAAGAAGAAGCATTAACTAAACATTAAGCACATAACACAATAGACACCAAGATTTTTTATATGGAAAACTCTAGATGGGAAAAACCATGGTGAGGATTAACTCACAATATAGTATAAATAGTTATAAGATATTACAAAAAGTGGTGGCTCACTACCAAGACTCACTACCCAAAATGGAGGCTCACTACCTACAAAAATTGAAGTAACAAAATGGCTAACTGCCAAAAATGAATTGATGAAAGTACACCACTAGTGCAAATTCAGTTCCTTTGTAGCACAAGGAATTTGCATGCCAACAAATCACTCTTTTCTCTTTTTTCTTCCACACACAATAAACCAACATTCACATACAAATCCAATTCTCATATCTTCAAAACATCTTGTATATATATATCTTATTGTCCATAATCAATCAGGTCAGCTCCAAGTAGGCACAACACTTCCTCAAAAACAATTCAACCGTGTGGCATGTCAACATGGATTACAAAAACAAAATTTAATCCATTTATTCTCCAACCGCTTGTTGAGTTGGCCAACAAGATACCTAATAGAAAAATTATAATCAACAAAATGATATTGGTGATGATCATGAGAATTTATATACACAAAGTCTTGTCCATGCATGCTTTTACCAATCATAGACCATTTCCCAAAAAATGTAGTAGTTATTTATCAAAGAGGATTCTAGATAAAAATATTAGAGGATAATCCCACATTACCTTCATAAAATTAGCTTTAGATTCACAAGCCTTCATAGCTTCAAGCTCTTCTCTACATTGGTATGTGCCAAGGAAATTTTTTCGTGAAGGATCAACAACCTTTTCTCATTTAGTTTCTCTTCCACATCCTTTTTTTTTTCTTAATAAGTCCTTTGGTATGCTTCTTGAAGGAGTCCAATAGCAACTTCAATTCCTCAATCAGAGAGAGATGTGTCAAGAGCAACATCCTGTAGGGCCTTAATGGAATCTTCAATGAGATTAGTTCCCTTCTAATTCATTTCTAATATTTATTTCCTAATAAGTGCATGAAATACATCACCCAATACCAATTTATGTACTGGACAAATTTTGTTCATATCTTCATAACCTTGATTCATTAGAAGTTTCAAGAGTTCTAAAGGAATTACCAGTTGAAATATGATCTGCTTAGACAATAGTCCCTTTAAGACATCATCACCAGAGGAATAAGATTCTCCAGTGGACTTTTGTGATTCTGCAACCTGGTGGGATTCTTCTTCATTCTTTCCAGCCTATCATTTGATTCCTTATTTTAGTTTTCTTCTTCTTCCTCTACTTTTTCCTCCTCTTCATTTTCTTCCTCTGCATTCTTTTCTTCCATCTCTTTTCCTCCAATCTTTTCTTCTTCTACCTTCTCTTCTTCTCCCTTATCTCTATTTTCTTCTTCAGGATGTACCAGAGGGGTAGCAACATGAAATTTTTCTTCAACATTTTCTTCAACATGTTTTTTTCTCTCTCGATTCTCATTAGCAACATTGATTTCTGGTAGAACATTTGTACTACCTATTTCCAGAGGGATATTAGTGTCATTCACTTCCAAAGGTATATTATCATCAACAAAAATGTAAGGAGGTTCTTCCAAAACTTTCATAGAAGTTTCTTTTCTAGATTTAGGTGTTGAATTGGATGCACCAATCATGCCATACTTTCCCACAGTACTCTTGATAGTACTTATTATTTCCTTCCTTATTAATTTGATTTCCTTCTCGTCTTTTGTCATCAGAGTGTTAACTCTTCTCTTCACCCTGAACATATTAGCACAAATCTTCTTCAAAGATTCCAAATTATCTAGAGAAAAAGAGGATGCAATTTCTTTATATTCTTTATTTCTTATTTTCTCTTCTAGCTCAACTACCTCTGCTCTTCTTTTCATCAGTATTTCCCACAAAATTTCAGGAAAATCACACCTAAAATTATCCCATTTAGCTTCCAAAATGAAAAAATATTTGATAATGGATAATATTATTGTTTATTTATCTTCTTCTCCTACTAAGTTATACACTTCCACTATGTATTTCACCATATTATTCACCAAAACATCTAGTTTGAGAGGGGAACCAGGTCTTATCAGAGAGGCATTTTGTTCTTCCTTGTCCAATGGAACTTCTTCTATAACTTTGGCCTTATTTTCATCATTAACATTTTGTTCATCAGTGTCTTCTGAGGATGACACAAAGTGAAATTTCTTTGAACCAACACTGGTTTCTTGCGATGCACCTTCACCAAAGGAAACACCCACCCTTCTCTTTCTTGTCAACCTTGCAATAGGGTCTTCTCCCTCTTCCTCTTGATCATTAGTGACACTAATATTCTTACCCATAGTAGCCTTCTCTTTTCTTTTTTTAACAGGGGCTACCAGAGGAACATTTTTCCTCTTACCTGATCTAGTAGTAGGTCTAGAAGGGGCCAAGGATTTTCCTTTGTTAGCAATGTTGGGCTCAATCTTCATTGCAGCTGATCCAAAAGCTGGTATAGAGGGAGAGGTCCTACCAAATCTCCTTACACTTGGTAATTATTCAAACTTCTATCTTCCAAAGGTTCTTCCTAGAGCTATCTGTTCATCTGTGAAAAAAAATTTCTTAAGCATTTTCTTTACATTTTTCTGCCTTGTAGCTTTGTGGTGCTCCAAATGAACTCCCATGGATTTCTCTACATATGTTCCAATCCAAGGTTCATACGGATCTTTAGGAATCTTCAATAAGAGTTTCACATATCCTTCAACATATTCTTATGTGATCTCATAACCCAAAGGATGAATCTAGATGGTTGAAGGTTCAACCGCTTCTATCATACACCCATCAGAAGACACGTGAAAAATAATGTCATTCTTGTATTTTTCAACAATCTTCCTTGGAATCATGTCTCTCTCATTCATATTTTTATTGAATATAGAGAATAATTTTGTCATGAAATTTTATATGTTGTTCACATCACCCAACTTACTCATGTGCTCAAAAATCTGATGGGCAACTAGTCGAGATGGGTCCGAACACATAGTTCTATATTTTCTCAGAAGCATTTTTAGAAAATAGAATAATAGACACACAATCACAGAACCAAATTTGAAAGGATACTTCTTCTCCTTTGACATTCTTAGATTTTCGAGTAGATATTTCCTGAGAAGCTCACATAGATCATAATTCACACCATTTACAATCATATCATAACCAATATAAATTGATGTGTCAGACACAAAATTCTCTTTGTTTGTGAAGTAGATTTTATGGCCAATCATTATGGATGCATAATTCATGACTATATTAGTGATAGGTCTTGTAGTGAGAGCCCTCTTGTCATAAGTTGCATCCGTGAGACTTGTTACCATATCATTTTCACTAATTTTAGCATGGGTACTAATCTAGAGTCACAAAGTCTGGGGACAACTTTGATTACTTCCTTAGTTATCAAGTGTGGCTCATTGGTCTACAAGAAGTGATCATGCATTCTAATAAGGATTGGTTTTACATACAAATCATCCATTGTAGAACTAAAATTTGGGAAGTTGTTCCAACAATCCAAATTCTTTGTCACAAGATTTGAATATTTAGATTTTGCCAAGAAATCATCTGTAGTGAGTTCATTTAGGCACATATCAATCAATTTGAGGTAATCAAATTCCTCTATCTTAACCATAATGTACATTCTTATATCCTCTATTGGCATCATGCCATGGGTAACTTTTTCTTCACAAATAGCTGAAATTAGGGTTTGCACCAGTCACACTTCAATTCACTCCAAATTTCTCTAAATTGCTCTTTGTCTTCTTTGAATTCACAAGTGATCAAAATGACTTCAAATTTTTTCTTTATAAATTAATGTGATGCCTTAATTCGCATTTAATGCACTTGAAATTTGAAAAGCTAATAAACCCTTTCATCCACATTGAGAAACCCTAATATGCTCCACAAGCAATCATATATATACCTTTTCTTTTGGATTCTTTTTCAAAACCTTTTCCTACTCATTTCTCACATCACATCATGCCAAGGATTGACATGCCCGAAATTAGGGGGTTCAAATGATTTTCTACTAAAGCTCCACCTAAGACCATGCTAGGTCTAGTTCATAGAGGAATTATTTGCACCACCGGAGGGCACAAATTCATAGAATATTTTGATTCCTCTTTTTTTCTCCATATCTTACTCATTTCTTGCTTCACTTCCTCTTTGTGAACCTTCTTCACAGGCTCATTCTTCTTTTTCGGAGTAGATTGATTTCCCTTTTTACTTCTACATACCTTTGAAATATGCCTTATTTTGTTGCAGTTATAACAAACAACATTTCTTTGATTTGATTAATTTCCATTAATCCAAGATCTTCACTGATTCACTTTATGCCCATATTTGTTGCATGTATAGCAATAACCAACAAAGGATTGATTTACTCTACCTCCATTAAACTAATTCATCATTTGAGTTCTGCATTCATTAGCTTTATGTCCAAACTTATTATAGGCGTATAATTGTCCAGGGAAAGAACCATAGAACTGATTCATCCTGCTTCTGAATTCAGTTGCCTTATGACAAAACTTGTTACATGAAAAACAAGTGCCATTGAAAGATGGGTGCCTTTGTAAATTTTGTTGTTTGATAGGTGGTTTCCTTCTTGGATTTCTTTTTTCCTTCCCTTTACCTTGAGTCTTTTTATCATTTACTACTTTTGAGCTTTCACTTGTTTCTAATCCCAATCCACCTTTATCTTTAGAGGGTTTTTGTCTTGCAATTAATTCATCAAGCTTGGTGGAGCTTGACTTAAAACTATCCTCACAAAATTTTGAATTTTCTTGTTCTACTCTTAGATTCACTACTTCTTGTTCAAATTTGGAACATTCATCAGACTTTTCCTTCATTTTTGCATTCAAACAGTCTTCAATTCTCTTCTTTTCTTATACTTGCAACTTTAGTCTGGTAATTTCTTCATTTTTTGCACAATCACCATTAAAGAAATGAACCGTAAAGAAAATATGGTGGATGAACCACTATTCTCTCTAGGTCATTCAATAATGTCCTAGGAATCCTAATTGGATTGAATATCAACCTTAGAAGGTGAGTCAATTCTCAATGAGGAAGACCTAGAAAGGCGGTTCTTTAGGCTTTAAGGGGTTCACCACCAAGAAAAATCTTGGAAAATATGAATAACCATTCAATTCACAAGACCTAATAATGCAAGCTCAATGAAGGATGCAAATTATGAAATTGAATAACTAAAAATTATGATGTATGTACTTGGTAATTCTGGAAATGTAATGAGGATTCCATAAATGCAAAGAAGTTGTCAAAAAGTGCTATGGAGGAAAAATACACCCCTATTGTTGTCTTAGTCTCGTTGTTTCTTTTCGGGGCAGATGCAGAATATTTGGATTTCAGAACCAGATATGAAAGAATTTTTGAAAAATATCCTCGGGAGGACTAAGACACCCTAGGTGGCAACTTAGTCCTTTTCTGAATTTCTAGATTCTCTGAATGTGGTCCTAAGGATTGATGTGTGCACTTCCTTCTTCTCTGATCTCAAGTTTTGAAACTTCTGATTTTGTCCTGTAGGTGATTTTCCATGAAGATGACAACTTTTCAATGCAACATTAAAAAATTTCACTTCAAATGATCTTCAAGTCTATAACCTAAATCTACAATAACAAACATGCAAGAGAGTAAAAACTTGCTGATTGTTAGTGAATGAGGGTTTTCCTTGGTCAAACCCCTTGTTGGTAATTAAACCTTCAAGTGAAATGAAATGGAGGGAAATGATGAATGAACAACATGCAATGTTACAACTCACCAAACCCTTGTTATAAATTCTACAAACTTGTGTGAAGTGGCTAGCTTTGATATAGATCTTGAATCAAAGGAATTCTTGAAAGATATGAACTTGAATTGTTTGCTTGAATCAAAACCCTACATCGCAAATGTTAGCACAAAAACACACATTATGCAAGAATATCTTTGATATGATGCTTGAATCTTGATGATGGCTCCAATTGCTTGATGAATTTCTCTTGAAATTGCTAGAATGCTTGGATATATTCTTATGAGAAAATGAGAGAAGGAACCTTATATTTATACTTATCCATGCTTAATATCCTAAAATTACACCACAATAAGTCGACATATGAATTAATTAAGTAAAGGAGGCTAAATCCTACTAGTATTTGAAATTAAATCTCGAAAATACCTTAAGCAGGACTAAGATGCCCTAGGTGATGTCTTAGTCTCAAGGCATGAAACTTGGGGCATAGAATCGAAAAAGTGGCCCATTTAGGTTGCCTTAGAATCAGGGCCCAAAACCTTTGGGGGACAAAGATGCCCTAGGTGGCATCTTAGTCTTGACCCAAAAATCAAGGACACTCAGACATAATCATTAAATTATCATTTATCCATTGATGTTTTTTGATATTATCCATAAAAATATGTAGTTCATTAGGCTTTTGGATGAAAAATAGGACCAATTAAGACATACACAGGGATAAAAAAATCAAGGCGGTCCCAAACAAGTGTGAAAATGCAAGGGTATGCATTTTCCTACACTAAATTTAGCCCCCACTTTAGTGAGAGGAGGAAATTTATTCAAACTCACACTAAAGTAGCCAACCACACAATCAAGAGGGGTTCAAATGTATGAATTCTAGTAAGATAGGATGACAGTGACCAAGAGGGTGGTCAAGCCCCCAAGATCTAGATCCTATGGAAAACCAACATAGGCACAAAGTAACATGCTTGTGGATGATATATGAAGCCATAACCAGATCTCAAACATACACCATCAAAGATAGAGAAGAAAAAGGAAAAAGAAAAATACAACACACCAAGCTTCGACTACCCATTCGACACAGTGGACCGGGTCTAGGTTGTTTTTCCAAAAAGGTTTACAAGTAGAACAAATTGCCCACAATGCAAACAAAACACATGCTCACAAGGGCTAGTGAATATAGTTGTTCACTAGGTGAGCCCCAATAGGTCCATATCAAATTCATACTCTCATGACTATGATAAGAACAAAAATAAGAATACATGCTCACAAGGGCTAGTGAAGCTAATTGTTCACTAGGTGAGCCCCATGGGACCATATCAAAGCCATACCCCCATGAGTTTAATAAGTTAAAAAATGAAATGCACACTCACAAGGGCTAGTGAAGCTATTTTTTCACTAGGTGAGCCTTAAGGGACCATATCAAAGACATACCTCCATGAATCTAATAAGGTAAAAACTAAAATCCAACAAGAAAGAGGGATATTCGAAGGGATTTTTCTTAGTTCATGTGAGGTATTGATCTTAGGGGACATTGTTCTAAACATCACCAAGAGAGGATAAAATAAGGTCTCATCCTGAGGAACATCATACCCAATGTTTCCAAGAGAGGACAAGTGCAAAAGGGTCTCATCTTGTTTCAAAGAGAGGACAAGTGCAAGGTCTCATCTTAGAGAACATTGTGCCTAATGTTTCCAAGAGAGGATAAGGAAATATCACACTCTCAGAGGAATTAAAAACTCAATGACACCACCAAGAGAATGAAACATCGCAAGGAAAAATAAATCACACAAGGAACATACAAAAAAATGCAAATTAAGTCATGCCAAAATAATGTCAATGTATGCCCCCACTTTAAAGGAATTTATAAACACCATGTTGTGAGAAATTACTTTAAATTATCCAAAATAAAAAGGAAAGAGGGTTTCCCCCCTAGAAACACATAAGGGATCTATGGATTCAGGTTCAGTATCTGTCTTTGTTGTAATGATATTAGAGAGCTTGGAATTGTAATCATTCCCTAAATACACATAGAATTGGAAGAATGACATAAAGAGAGTGAAAAAAAGAAATACCTTTCGGGTCAACATGGAAGATACATAAGGTGCCTTGACTCCTTGTGTCATACCCAAAAGTAAAACACAAAACAAAAACCCAAATGAAAGGAAAATAAAAAATGAAAAAATATTTTGGGTCAACATGGAAGAGACATAGGGTGTCTTGACGCCTTGCATCATCCCCAAAAGGAAAAAACAAGACAAAAATCAAATGAAAGGTAAAAATCAATGAAAAAAAGGAAAAAAGATACAACATATAGAAGAATGAAGGTACAAATAGAGGAATGCACATAGAGATAAAACATAAAATGAGACAAGGGATCATATTACACACATGTAATAAAAAACAAAAATAGAGAAAAAAGACTAGTAAAGCAAAGGCGAGTCAACCTAAAGTAGGTCATCTACCTCCCAATCTCAGTCCATATAAACATAATGTAGATAATGAACCTAAGGGACAACAAAAAATGCCTTACCAGGACAAGGCTATATGCTTCTTGCCCCCACTAAGTTCAAAAAAAGAATGAACTAAGGTATTTGATGAGAAAGACCATGTAATAGTTAGAATAGAATGTTCTACAACTATTACATGACAAAAGGGGTTTTAGAGTCCTTCTATTCAATCACTAGATGGAAATCATTTCCATTGAAGTGAAAAAAATTCAATACAAATTTAAATGCATGTCACTCATTGATGTTGTGTCCAAGAGTTCTATGGTATCGACAATGTGGAACTTTTGAATCTTTAGGATATAACACTCGTCTATCTTTTATTGGTGGTAATGTTATTAGTTCTTTGTTCAAAATAAATTGTAGTTTCCTTTCACTTTTAGGTAGTAGACAAGGAAACTTTAGTTTTTGTAACTTGTAAGGCCTCTTACACTTGCTAGATTCACCAAATTCCATAGTTTTAGGTTGAGGAAGAGAATCTAGGGTGCTCCTATCATCCTTTTCACCATTATGGATCATTGGTTGTTCTTTAGGAAGAAGGACATTCATATCACTGGAGAATCAAAGATCATTGTACCATCACTACAAAGTCTTAGGTATTCTTTAAGAGGTTGTATATTGTGAGGGGGACCTTGATATCCTAACCCTTTTGTGTTTTCATTAGTTGATATTTTCTCTATGAGTTGATTAATTTCATGCTCACTTGTTGTATCACATCATTGCTTACTAAAAATTATGAATCCTTTTCCATATATTTCTTCTAGATTGATTGGAGTGCTTGTTACTTTGTTATCATAAAATGGTTGATTTTTTTCTTGTTTAGAGGAGCTAGGTTCACCTTGTGAAGGGAACTTAGGTTCAACTTCTATTTCAGTTTCAGGATGTAAGTAACCAAACATATCAAGAGGTGGTATTGTAGGGGGTTTGGTTGTTTCATTAATGGATAAAAGGATGCATTCACTTCAAGGTTGTTAATACAATTATTTAGGAACATATTCATGTTGTCATCATCTTCTCCAATGATTCCAACATCACGTGGAGGGCATGCATTAGGAGTTGAATGGGCATGAGTAAGTTCAATTTTGTTAGGGTCATTTTTGAAAGCACAATTTGACACATCTACCAAAGATTTTAGGGACATCCATAGCTTTCCAAATAAAATATCCATGATGCAAGATTGAAAACGTATCCTTCAAATTAAATAAATTTGAACAACAAAAAATCTACAAAATGAAACAAAAAACTAAAGGCAACCAACAAAATCACATAAAAGAAATTTCAAACCCTGAAATCTAGAAATTCAAAGTCAATAGGGAATAAATTGTGAATAAGGGTGTCTTGGTCATACTAGTGTGATTTTGAAGTTCTAGGGACTGGAACATATAACAAATAGAAAAGGGAGGATTTTTAGCTAGAAGCCTTGAAAGGGACTAAGATGCTAGGAAGGTAATTTTAGTCCTAGTAGAGGTTTTTGTTAGAAAAATAGAAAATTCTGAGTTTTCTACAATGTTCATAGGTTACCTATTCAGATAGTTGATGTTTAGAAATAGAAAAGTGTGGAAATGAATGCAAGAGAAAGTAACTAGTGACAATAAATTAATGCAAATTTGAATGCAATGTTTTCCAATTTTAAATGCAATAACAATGTTTCTAAATAAAATTAGGGTAATGAACAATGCACTTTTAAGTTTTTTAATGAGATGAGATGATGCAAGAAATAAAAAATGCAACCTATATGCACTTTCACTAATGTAAATATGATAAAATCTAAATGCACTTTCATTAAATATGAGAAACCCTAGATTCAATTTCACTAATGCAAGATGCAATGTAATAATGAATGCAGCCTAGATCTAGGACTTTAATGGACTCCAAATCAGAAAATGAATGCTCAAAGAGGTTAGGTTCACCAAAATGAACCATAAATAAAATAGGGTGGATGGACCACTATTCTCTCTAGGTCATTCAATAATGTCCTAGGAATCCTAATTAGATTGTCTATCAACCTCAAAAGGTGAGTCAATTCTGAAAGAGGAAGACCTAGGAAGGGGGTTCTTTAGAATTTAAGGGGTTCACCACCAAGAAAAAGCTCGAAAAAGACAAATAAGCATTCGACTCACAAAACCTAATAATGAAATCTAAATGAAGGATGTAAATGATGAAATTGATAACAACTAGAAGCTATGATGTATGTACCTTGGAAGTCTAAAAAATGTAATGAGGATTCCATAAATGCAAAGAAGCTATCAAAAAGTGTTATGGAGGAAAAATATGCCCTTACTATTGTCTTAGTCCTGTAACTCAGATTTTTTAGAATTGTGGAAGATGCTAACTGCTGTACAAGATTAAACATCAATTCTAATCTAAATAAAACAACAAAGAACGATAAGTAAGCATGATTAATCTAAACTAATAAAAACTAGAATGATCTCACCGACTATGCAAATACTTCCTTGATTTATCTCAATTGCCCTTCTCCATCTTGCTGTATTGTTATTCTTGCCCTCAGATTTTTGTCTTTGAATGCAAGCATAACTTCGTCAAGTGTCTCAGCAAAATATCGAAGATTGTTTCTTCTCAAAAGTGTATAATGATTTCGAGAGAGGAGGAATAATGATTATGACAGGCCATTTTATAGATTTTGTGTTTTTGAACGATCGGCTCAGATTGAAAGAGAGATCGACAGATCAGATTGATGAATTCCATGCGATGAGAGTTATGTGACAGATAGAACGTGAGTTAGAACGTGAGTTCAACTGCAGGTAAAGACTAATTTTAGAACATGAGTTCCAATCTTCACCTTCAAAAAATAAAAGAAATAGACTTTGTATGCAAAAGCCAAAGTTAGAAGTTGGAGAATAAATGCATGATAAATGCATGTGAATGCAAACTTGAGTTAGTTAATTAAATAAAGATATTTAATTAATAAATATAGATCATGCATATGAGTTGGAACTAGTTAATCGACTAGTTGTGATGGAGAGTTCTCTCATAGAGATAACTCGAGTCAGACGATAAGTGCATGTAAGAGATAACTGAATGTTAGAGGAATGTGACATAATTAATTAAATAATGAATTAAATGTTAATTTAATTCAACATTCGAAATATGAGACTTTTAATTAAATAAATAAAGTAATTTATTTAATTTGGCTGTTGAAAAGGATAAATGAATAATTAAATAATAAATATTTAATTATAGATGAAAAGGGGTTAAATGAATAATTAAATAAAGATATTTAATTATAGTTGGAAAAGTATGATAAAGGGGAATTAAATAATAAATTATTTAATTGATAGATAAAGGGGGAAGAATTAATTAGTTCGCAACATAATTAAATAAATATGATTTATTTAATTAATTAAGTTGAATAAAGGATGATTATGAATTAATGAATTAATTAAAAAGGGTATTTAATTAATAGAGGAAATATGTGTTAGAAAGGCAATTAAATAAGTAACATTATTTAATCAAGACGACGGACTATAGAAAATTATGTTGAAATGTGTACTCGCAGGCCTAGACCAATTTTTGGTATCTACAGGTTGCCCCTCTTTGATACAATGTTGGTACGACATTGTGTCAAAGAAAATATGCCCCGGTCGTGCCCCTGTATGAAACAAGTTAGGGTATACCCTAGTGAAAGGGAGAATGACGAGGAGGTAGTGGTATGCCCCCTCGAGAGGATAGGTGGGTTTGAAGAACATGAGTGTGCTCTCGAAATGGATAGATAATGGTGGCCAAGATGCAGAAAAGAAGAAATGTTAGCATGGATGATTTCAGAATGTTAGTAAGAAATAATTAATGTTGGTTAATTTAAGAAAAAGACATAATCTTTGATATATTGCCAAATACGCTATACTTGCTTGTTATCATCATTGGGTGGGACATGACACAAATGGATGGTACACACTATGATATGAGATAGACCATAGTGTACAAAATCATCCATCTGTGAAAAATAGAAAGTCGTAGACAAGGAGTGTCAAAACATAAACTAAGGACAAGATTGCCCCAGTCATTGTTGTCGAGACAAACCACAGAAAACAGACAAATAAAAGACAGATCATGATACGTCATTGCTCCTCTAAATCCTTGATAGGACATCCTTGAGGAAACTAGTAACATGACTCAAAAAGCCAAAGTTTAAAAGACAATTGATAGACAACAGCCAAAGAAAAAGAGTCTTGAGACATCCTTGCTTCTCTAAATCCTTCAAGGGACATCCTTGAGAAAGCTAGTAACAGGATCTTGCACAAATCGATAAAAAGATAAGACAAAATAAGATATAAAGTCATAAAGCCAAATAAATGTATTCACCAAAACTTGATCTTGAGGGATTGTTTGATGTTGATGTCTGACATAGCATAATGTGAGAGAATGACACATACTGCCTAAGACATTGAGTCTGGTTTTGACTTGGTGACTTTTGTATAAGGCATGACAAAGCCTGGTTTCAGTAAGACACGTGCCGTATAAGACATTGGAGTCTGATGACGTTGAGGTGACAAGCCACATGAGACTATGACAATTTGATGACGTCTGTTGACAAGAAAGACATATCTTGCTAAGATATGGGTTGATCACTTTGACAATGTGTTTGATATTGACTTGATGACTGTTGAGACATTTTGCCTTGTTGATGCATGACTTGTTTTGATTCTTTGACTGATAAAAGTGTGTGTGTAGACAGTGTTTGACATGAGATGATACCTTAAAATATGATATGCAACTTGTGTGATAGTGATTGTGAATGAACCCTATTGGATTAACCTAGTGTGGTCTCGGGAGCTCATCAATTGATTAGCCTTGCCTACGTTGTACACGCAGAGACCTCATAGTTCGACACGACTAATGACTTTGTATATACAAAGTGTCATGATTTAAATGAGTGATACATGACAAACCTAGACTGACAGACTTAATGCCTTGGGGGCACATCGATTGATGGCCTTGCCTACGTCCCAGTTGCAGAGGCAATGTAGTTCGACTATGACTACGACTGACTTGACACTGTTTTGTTTTTGGTATTTTCTGACATGTTTTGATTTTTTTGGATTTTTGAAGTTTTCTAATGTTTTTGTTTTTTTAGGACATTTTCTGCTGGTGCGATGCTATGTACAAGGCGTTCATGGAATAGAACAAGGATTTTCCCCCAGTCGGGAATAAGACTTGCGAGATGGAGTGGATAATGTGATGGAGTGGGACGTTAGATGTCAATCGTTCCAAGCGATGGATAGGACAACCATTTATTATGAGTGATGTGGGAAAGTCTGATTGGAATGATGGTAGACGAAAGAGCGAGCTTGACTACACATGGCACCTGTTTGCCAGGTTTTCACCATGGTACTTATCCATAGCACCACCGAAGCGGTTTTCACTAGTGGACGGATTTATTTCTCGTTACCGTTTTGATTTTCTCAATTTTATTTTTTTAATTTTTTTTAAAAAAAATTTAAATTTTTTTTTTTGTATTTTCTAGATTAAGACACGGATTCTCAGAGACTTAAGCATAAAACCTCTTTAGATCCAGACTATTGATAGGTGACAAAAGCGGATCTCCTTCAGGAGTAGATAGTTGGTACGCTCCTGACCCAAAGGCTTCTGTGACAATGTACAACCCTAACCAGTTAGGCTCAAACTTTCCTGGTTTCTCTTGTTCAACTTGGTTCTTAAAATTCTCCATTAATACCAGGTCACCAATGTCAAAATGTCTATTGAGAACCTTCCTATTGTAGCTCGGATGAAGACGATTCTGATATTCTTGCAAATGATCTAATGCTTTCTATCTTCGTTCATCCAGTAATTCAAGCTCTTGTAGCCTAGAGACACAGTATTCTTCATCGTCGACATGACCCTTCAAAGATACCCTTAGAGAAGGTATTTCAACCTCTATAGGTAAGATAGCTTCGGACCCGAATACGAGGGAAAATGGACTTTCGCTGGTGGGAGTGCGGATGCTTGTGTGGTAAGCGCATAAGGCAGGATTAAGCTGTAGGTGCCAGTCATGACCAACGTCATTGACAGTCTTTTTAAGGATTCTAACAATGGTTTTATTAGATGCCTTAGCTTGGCCATTACCTTGTGGGCAATACAGGGTGGAAAAATGATGCTTGATGTGGAATTCTTCACATAAATGGCGTACTTCTTGGTTCTTGGATGGGCGGCCATTATCTATGATTATGGATTGAGGTACACCGTACCGACAAATGATATAGTTCAGAATAAACTTAGATATTTGGGTGCCAGTGATGTAGGTCATGGGAATGGCTTCAATCCACTTGGTGAAGTATTCGGTAGCGGTAATGATGAATTTGTGGCCGTTGGATGATGGTGGGTGTATCTTACCTATGAGGTTGAGTCCCCATTGGGTGAAAGGCCATGGTGAAGTAATCAGTTGAAGCTCCTATGCTGGCACTCTTATCAAGTCTCCATGTTTTTAACATTGTCTACACATCTTCACAAAGATGTATGAGTCTTTCTCCATAGTAGGCCAATAGTAACCTAGTCTCATAATCTTATGGGCTAACGTTGGACCACTCGAATGGGATCCACATATACCCTTGTGCACTGCTCACAAAGTTATTTGTGCTTCTTCAGCGTCGAGACATCTCATTAGGGCGTTGTCTAAGGTGCGTCTATATAGGGTTTCTCCGATGATGGTGTACTTGGCGGACTTACAGATGAAGGTTCAACATTGGTTATTGGACAAGTCTTGAGGTAAGGTTTGATTTGTTAGATAGTCGAATATTTCTTTATACCAAGGAGATGTAGGACCAACAATGGTACACACCATCATAGTATCGGGGATATCATAAGCAGGGACCAACAGCTGTTCAACCAGAAACTCGAACTTTGTCACTAGAGACGCCAATGGATGAGTCTTTGTTGAAGACATAGAGTCTGCAGTCCAAGATCCTAAATTTTCATCCTTCATGGATGAGTGCTTGGCAAATGATCCCCAACGCTATCGAGCAAAATTGCTAGAAGAAGGTGCCACACTACCACCAGGATTTGACGTTCACACATTGAAAATGACATCTACCCAACTAATGCAAATAGTGACATCAAGTGGTTCTATGCCCCAAATCACCGCAGCAATACCAACTGGCATACCAACTCAAACATCGTCAATTGTAAACGCAACCCCTTTCAACATAACAAAAAGTTTACAATTTATGACGGGAGCAACTTCATCCAACCCCTTTGGCACCAACACGATTGGTAAGAGATCCAAGGCCAGTACAAATATTCCTATCCCAAATCAGACCATTCAAATAGGGAATATTCCTCCACCAAGTCAACCCATTCAAACGAGATATATTCCTCCACCAAGTCAAACCATTCAAATAGGATATATTCCTATCCCACAATGGACTATTCAAATGGGATATATTCCTTCACCAAATCATAACCCATCGCAAAACATGGCATATCAGAACGTCTACATTGATCCGAACAACGCCAGCACCATGTCCTTGACACAAGTCGATGTCCTTCAAAATCAAATGCAAACTCTCCAACAACAAATGGATAATATGTCTATGTCAGGCAAACAAACTATCTTAGCACAAGACTTATGTCCATGTCCATTTGACAAAGCGCTTTACATGACACCTTTTCCCCATGGATACATTATACCGATTTTGCCTAAGTATAATGGGAAAAAGAATCCTCTAGAACATATTAGGGAGTTCTCAACAACATGCAGGGACATATCGTATGACCCCACATATTTGATGAGACTATTTCCACGAACCCTTGTTGGGATAGGACTGGAATGGTTTTCTAAACTACCATATGGTATACGCTCTTGGGGAGAATTAGCTGAAAAGTTTGTCGAACATTTTGCCTTCAACATAGACAATGAGATAACAATAGCAACCTTGTGCCACACGACACAAGAAGATGGTGAAACTTTCACCACTTTCTTTCAGAGGTGGAGAAGTCTAGCTAGTAGATGTCCAGTTGAGATACCAGAGAAACAAAAGGTCACGATATTCCTAGAGAACATCAATCCAAAACTGTGGAGTGATTTAAGAGTACATTGTTGTACCTCATTCCTAGACTTGGTACAGAAAGGCATCATCCTTGAGAAAGGTCTTATTGACAAAGGCGAAATAAAGGTACCAGGTAGGAATCCTATTGTCCAAAATCAAAACGTGCCAAATGATAGAAGACAATTCTGGTCCAAAAACAAGAATGTTACAAATGATGGCATTGTCGATGCTAAAAACATACATACAAGGCCAGTTATCACACTGAGAGGATACAACCAAAATCAAGACACAATGGATAATCCAGATCAAACGGCTAACTATCTCCAAAATTCACAGCAACAATGACCTCAAAGAAGATTTCCAACACGTGAATTTACTCCTCTAGGACAACCGATCGAGGTTATTTACAAAGAATTGATTAAACACAATCTCATCAAACCGTTGGAACCAAGAGAATATGATCCTGGACAATTTAAACCTTCCTGGTGGGATGACAAAGCCCATTGTGAATATCATCAAATAAAAGGACACAGCCTACAAAATTGTCACCAACTCAAGGGCATTATCCAAGACTTTGTGGAGAACAGAACCATAGAGGTCGGTGGACAGAAAAACACCAAGAACAGTGATCATAAGGTCTTCAAGGACCCATTACATGACCACACAAAAGGAAAAGCCTCCGGTTCGGGACCTAAGACCGATCCATCAACCAATTACGCAAACACCAATTTTGACTATGGAAAAGGAATTATTATAAATAGCCTTTGCGCTGTAGATGAGCATGTCGATACCTTCACCACTAAGAAGCCTCCAGAATGTAGTGTCAACACACACAAAACCAAGATCACTATTCCAGGTCCTTCTTCTGAGCCATCTACACAAGCTTCCAAGTTCAAGTACAACCTTCTTGATCAATTGAGTAAAACCCCTGTGCAAATATCTATCTTGGAACTATTGACCTTATCACTTGAGCATCAAGCCATTCTCGATAAAGCTTTGCAGAACACAACTGTCTCTACTGATTTAGATGTTAATCATTTCGAAGAGATGGTGGGATATTTAACCAATTCGCACCATGCTACATTTTTCCAATAGGATTACTCGACAGAAAAATCTGATCATAATGACCCATTACATCTTGAAGTCTTAGTCCATGATACCAAAGTCAGACAAGTCTTGGTAGATGGAGGAGCAGGTTTGAACCTATGTACCCTAAAATTGGTTAAGGCATTAGGATTCTCAGAAGATTGCGTAGATACCTCTAAGAGTATAGTCATCAAGGCTTACGATGATGAGGAAAGATCATCCAAAGGAGAGGTCACACTCCCTATCAGAATTGGTCCAGCAATCATGAACACTAGCTTCCAAGTCTTGGATCTCACTCTTCCATACATTTTTTTGTTAGGTAGACCTTGGATACACGCAATGAAAGTTGTACCTTCAACGTATCACTAATGTCTCAAATTTCCACATAATGGCACCAAGATTACTATTGATGGTGATCCAGATCCGTTTCAGTATTGTACAAGCCTAAAGGAAATTCCACAATGCCAAGTACCAGTTAATCAAGAAGTTTCATCATCCAATTCATCTCAATACATTGACTCATCACATCTCACTAAGTCCAAATCATTCACACCTCCATCAACTACTCCTAAACTTGGAATCCAAGACAAGAGCTTTGGCGAGTATCGTATAAAGGCATCATACTATGTCATTCAACTAATTCCACCTAAGGCATATGGCCTACCTATGGCAGATAGAATGCAGTCAATAGTCATATTCAATGTTCCCCCTACAACGACATTGATCAAATGGGGAGAGCTAAGCGAGGAAATTGTGGACCAAGGTGATTCCTGGTTGTATCAAGAAGAACATGAATACCCCTCCCCGTCTATTCAAATAGCTAAGAACCAATATGGAAAAGGCTTTAAGATAATGCAAAAGGAAGGCTATGACGGGCATAGTGGGTTAGGGCTACATCAAAATGGAAGGACAGAACCGATTACTATCCACCCACGATCGAAATACTTAGGGCTAGGGTGTCAACCGCTTAGAATTGGGTTTCCTAGTACTTCGTCACTGTTTCAAGAGGAAGTGAGTACTTACGTAGACACCTAGACATCTCATGATCCACCTCCCCCATTTTACGACAACCCTCCAATCTTTGATGAATCCCCTTACTCAAGTGATGGTGAATGGGATTCCCTTTCATCTACCGGCACCATGAACATAGACGCACTATTTGGAGAATTGGACCTAAACGTGAAACCTATACCCAAACCATCTAGTCCTTGTCCTAAGAAACATTTATCCAAAGAAGAATGGCATAAGATCTATTATTGGGAAAAAATCGATCGTGCATCTTGGGCACCTGAACCACCATCTTCTAACGACCTATCCCAGGCAATGGTCCCACATCAACATTTACCTACCCGTAAGGAAAAGACCAGCAAGAGTTAGTCCAGAACTTCTGTGACCATGTCAAGCATTCACTACTCACCCCCTCAGTGGCTACCTTTAAAAACTCTGATGATGACATGCCCCTCATATATCCTGAACTTATAGACTGGGATCAACAAGGTACACCTATCTTAGACACATTCGAGAATGACGAAGCAATTGCTGAGTTCATGGGACTTCGAGAAGGCATACCAAGAGGGGATCATAAAGCTGGTTTTACCATAGACTTGGATGATAAAGCATATTTTGGGGAGTCTATTTACACCTCTAGTCGCAAAAATGAGGATAAAAAGAAAAAAGACAATAAAAAGAACAAAGATGAGTCCCTAGGTGAAAATCGAAAGGCACCTTTGGACGAAGAAAAAGTCAAAATAAAGGACGTATCCAAGGGTGAAAACCTCCCTGAGGCACCCAAGGATAGAGGTTTAAATATTCTTCCTATTGAATAGGAAAAGTCACCGATGCTAGTAGAAGAATTAGTTGCAGTCAACATAGGTACAGAAGAGAATCCAAAGATGGTATATTTTGCAGCTTCTTTAATAGAGATAGAAAAACCTCAGTTTAAGGACTTCTTCCAAAAGAGATAAATAAACTTTGCATGGTCGCATGCTGACATGCCTGGGCTAGATCCAGATCTAATATTGCACCATTTACCATTGCAGCCAGGCATCAAACTAGTCAAACAAAAGTTAAGAAAAATGCAATCGCAGATTGCTCTATTGGTCAAGGCAGGACTAAAGAAACTCTTGGATGTAGGATTCATAAGGACAATAGACAATGCAGATTGGATATTGAATCTTGTACCCATGACTAAACCAACTGGGGGCATTCGAATTTGCACAGACTTTAGTGACATCAACAAGGCGTGTCCTAAGGATGACTTCCCTTTGTCGAATATAAATATGATAGTGGATCTTACAGCGGGGTATGATATGCTATCCCTCATGGATGGTTTCTTAGGATACAACCAGATTAAAATAGCAACTAAAGACCAACATAAG
Source organism: Sequoiadendron giganteum (assembly GCA_007115665.2). Classification (NCBI taxonomy): domain Eukaryota; kingdom Viridiplantae; phylum Streptophyta; class Pinopsida; order Cupressales; family Cupressaceae; genus Sequoiadendron; species Sequoiadendron giganteum. The sequence goes on from CM021106.1 coordinate 205,808,089, forward strand.
ATAGCTTTCACATGTCCATGGGGCACATACTATTGGAACATTATGCCTTTTGGGCTTAAGAACCCAAGAGCTACTTACCAACGCACAATGACTACAATTTTCCATGACTTTGTACACATTCTCATGGAAGATTACGTCGATGACATTATAGAAAAATCAGAAACAAGAGAAGCTGACTTAAAGGTTTTAAATAAGATATTCTAATGGCTAGAGAACTACAATGTCAGGCTGAATCCGAAGAAGTGTGTCTTTGGAGTCAAATCGGGGAAACTGTTAGGGTATATCATCTCTTGAAGAGGCATTGAAGTAGATCTAGAGAAGGTAAGAGCTATCATAGAAATGCCTCCTCCAGTCAGCATAAGACAACTCAGAACTCTACAGGGCAGACTACAGTCAATTAGGCGATTCATAGTACAACTGGCAGATAAGATTCATCCATTTCAACATCTACTCAAGAAAGGAGTACCATTTGTGTGGATGCTTAAATGCTAGGACGCATTCCAACAAATCAAGGACTATTTGCTAACTCCACCAGTCTTAATGCCACCTACAGAAGGAAAGCCTTTGATCTTATACATTTTAGCAACTCAGTCGGCATTACGGGCTCTTCTCGCACAAAAAGATGATCAAGGTCATGAGAGAGCGGTCTATTACATCAGTCGTACCTTAGTGGGCTATGAATTAAATTACAGCAACATAGAACGTGCCTATCTTGTGGTAGTTTTTGCTACACAAAAACTTCGGCACTACATGCTCAATCGACAAACAGTGTTAATTGCAAAAATTGATCCACTCAAATACCTTCTAAGTAAGGCAACTTTAACAGGCCGATTGGCTAAATGGGTCATGATACTTAGTGAGTATGACATTGAGTATCTCGAGAGGAAGGCTATAAAAGGACAGGTGACTGCAGATCAGTTAGTTGGTGCACCTATAAAAGCAGATCATCCCTTAGTGGCAGATTTTCCAGATGAATTTCTATTCAACATTGACATTAAAACCGACTGGAAACTATACTTTGATGGGTCACATACAAATCGTGGTTCAGGAGCTGGTGTCTTATTTGTCACACCTCAAGGTGATACCATTCCCAAATCATTCAGGATTGCTTTCCCTTGTACAAACAATATAGCAGAATATGAAGCCTTAGTGACAGGCTTGAAAATGGCAGCACAATGGAAGATTAAGAGCCTACATGTCTTTGGTGACTCTCAACTGGTAATCCAACAAGTAAATGATGAGTACGAAACTAAGGATGAGAAGCTTGCCCCTTACAAGAGAATGGCTGATAGTTTCAAACAATATTTCAAGGACATAACTTTTCAACAAATACCACGCATTCAGAATAGAGTTGCAGATGCTATGGCAACCGTGGGTTCCTTGTTGGATATTCTGAGTAACGTGCCTAAGTTCGAGTTTCTGGTTGAACAGCTATTGGTTCCTGCTTACGATATCCCCGATACTATGATGGTGTGTACCATTGTTGGTCCTACATCTCCTTGGTATAAACAAATATTCGATTATCTAACAAATCAAACCTTACCTCAAGACTTGTCCAATAACCAACGTTGAACCTTCATCCGTAAGTCCGCCAAGTACACCATCATCAGAGAAACCCTATATAGACGCACCTTAGACAACACCCTAATGAGATGTCTCAACGTTGAAGAAGCACAAACAACTTTGCGAGCAGTGAAAGAGGGTATATGTGGATCCCATTCGAGTGGTCCAACCTTAGCCCATAAGATTATGAGACTAGGTTACTATTGGCCTACTATGGAGAAAGACTCATATGTCTTTGTGAAGACGTGTAGACAATGTCAAATACATGGAGACTTGATAAGAGTGCAAGCACAGGAGCTTCGAATGATTACTTCACCATGGCCTTTCGCCCAATGGGGACTCGACCTCATAGGTAAGATACACCCACAATCATCCAACGACCAAAAATTCATCATTACCGCTACCGAATACTTCACCAAGTGGATTGAAGCCATTCCCATGACCTACATCATTGGCACCCAAATATCTAAGTTTATTCTGAACTATATCATTTGTCGGTACGGTGTACCACAATCCATAATCACAGATCATGGCCGCCCATTCAAGAACCAAGAAGTATGCCATTTATGTGAAGAATTCCACATCAAGCATCATTTTTCCACCCTGTATTGCCCACAAGGTAATGGCCAAGCTGAGACATCTAATAAAACCATTGTTAGAATCCTTAAAAAGACTATCAATGACATTGGTCATGACTAGCACCTACAGCTTAATCCTGCCTTATGGGCTTACCGCACAAGCATCCGCACTCCCACCGGTGCCACTCCATTTTCCCTCGTATTCGGGTTTGAAGCTATCTTACCTATAGAGGTCAAAATACCTTCTCTAAGGGTATCTTTGAAGGGTCATGTTGACGATGAAGAATACCGTGTCTCTAGGCTACAAGAGCTTGAATTACTAGATGAACGAAGATAGAAAGCATTAGATCATTTGCAAGCATATCAGAATCATCTTCGTCGGAGCTACAATAGGAAGGTTCTCAATAGACATTTTGACATTGGTGACCTGGTATTAATGGAGAATTCGAAGAACCAAGCTGAACGAGAGAAACCAGGAAAGTTTTAGCCTAACTAGTAAGGGTCGTACATTGTCACAGAAGCCTTTGGGTCAGGAGCGTACCAACTATCTACTCCTGAAAGAGATCCGATTTTGTCACCTATCAACAGTCTACATCTAAAGAGGTTTTACGCTTAAGTCTCTAAGAATCCGTGTCTTAATCTAGAAAATACAAAAAAAAAATTAAAAAAAAAAATTAAAAAAAAATAAAATTGAGAAAATCAAAACAGTAAAGAGAAATAAATCCATCCACTAGTGAAAACCACTTTGATGGTGCTATGGATAAGTACCATGGTGAAAACCTGGCAAATAGGTGCCATGTGTAGTCAAGCTCGCTCTTTCATCTACCATCATTCCAATCAGACTTTCCCCCATCACTCATAATAAATGGTTGTCCTATCCATCGCTTGGAACGATTGACATCTAACGTCCCACTCCGTCACATTATCCACTCCATCTCGCAAGTCTTATTCCCGACTGGGGGAAAATCCTTGTTCTATTCCATGAACGCCTTGTACATAGCATCGCACCATCAGAAAATGTCCTAAAAAAACAAAAACATTAGAAAACTTCAAAAATCCAAAAAAATCAAAACATGTCAGAAAATACCAAAAACAAAATAGTGTCAAGTCAGTCGTAGTAATAGTCGAACTACATTGCCTCTGCGATCTTTTCCCAATGAAACTTGGATTCACCTCAAAGGATCTCTTCCACAAAGTACAACATCCATTCCTCAAATATTGAGGAAGTGGAGAGTCCCATTACTCTACTTAGTAGTGTCACAAGGTCATTGACCTCTTCCATGAAGTCACTGTAATATAGATTTTGGGATACCTTATTGGCACTACCCCTTTTCTTAGGTACCATGTCTGATTGATGGTTTTTTGCAGCCTGTGCGATCTAATTTCCACACATTCAAGGTATATTATTTCTCTATTTCTTCCATCTGGTCAAATAGCAAGATCCTAAATGTTCTCTCGATTGACATGGGAGTCAAATCAACCAACACTCTTCCATCCACAATGAATTTTCTTCTAGATTGTGGGTTGTAGCATTCTCTGCATGCAAAAACCAACTCTAGGATAATTAGGGCTAGAAGGAAACCTACTACCTCTTCAATTCCACTTTACTTTATCCTCAAAGCCTCTTCAATTTTTGGATTAACTAAGACCCATTTCATGAACTCATCTATGTTGACATGGCCTAGGTCTGTGTTTGTCACCTTGTCCCAATTTTAATTAATCTTTGAGGTGCACTCAACCCCATGGAATTCAAAGTTCATTTTGTCCTTTTCTTCTTTCCCCCTTGTAGCTTCCATAGTCTTCTTTCGCTTATCGATTTTCTTTGTTGGTTCCATAAATATTGCATAAAGAACGAGTAGTAAGTGTCTCAATAATTTGGGAGAACAAAACGTGAGTTAAATCAAGCTAAAATTCCATTAAGTACATTTGTATACCTCAAGCACATCATTGCATTTGACATCAAATTTCATGATTTTATGCTCATTTGTGAGGTTTGTAGTTTTATGGGCTAGGAGCTATGGGTTTCCACCTAGTAGAAGTTGCCAGTGTGAATGTTGTTAGAAACAACTCAAGGAGCACAACCCACAAATAGAGTTTTGATAAGAAATTCCTACATTGACAAAACTCAAGCTATTTTTTTATGTAAACTCATGAGATCACATGGGAGACACAAAATAAATAATTTGAAATTATTTTCCTTGGTCAAAGTGGCTCCTTAGGCTCATGCAAAAATTGATGATGTAGAAGTCAGTGCTCAGAATGCCATTTTATTTTTTTCATTGATGATGGCCTGGATGCTATGGAAACCTATGGATGGAGTTCTATAGGGTAGAATTCATAATGGATTTTCACTTGGTCAATTTTGTTAGTATTTTTGGCACATGGAGAAAATCATGTTTGGTTACCTTACTTAAAAAATTTGTCACTTTGTGGATTGCAAAAGTTTGGAGTGCAAAAGTCATTAGGAAGAGAACCATTTGTAGTTTTTTGTTAGAAATGGCTTGAATTGGACGTCCTCCAACATATAGAAGTTTTCAAGGGAAGAATCACATTGGCCTTAGACTTAGCAATTTCAAGGTTTTCATTTGAGGTTATTTGTGGTTCGCAGAGATGGAAAGCGTGGAAGTCGTAGGGTAGGAAGTCACCATGGCTTCACCGTTATGAGTGGCCATAGTCCCACAGTGGTCCGCACATAGAGACCCACTAATAAAACCCCACACAAGTCAATACATTAGTGATTTTAAGGTTTAGTTCAAATTCATTCGGTGCTAGCGGAAAGGATGGGGAAAAAATCATTGAGCAGGACTTTGTATCTGATTTGTTGTTAAACAACGGCTCCAGGTTGACATCTCCCCGCCCATGGCATCCCGCAAGGGGAGATCTATGGAGAGACATAGACTTAGCATAATTTCAATCAAGACACATCTTTGGAAAATGTTCATAGGGGCAGGGTTTGTCAATTGGGAGTCCTCTATGTATTTTTTATTAGATGACACCTTGGGCCAGAAAAACTCCCACCCACAGACATCCATAGAAAAATACTATGAGGGTTTGAGTTTGAGTATTCATCATATTTAAAACTTTGATAGTGTGATGATTTGTGGGAAGGGAAAATCAAAATAAAAGCTTCAATTGCTCACATCACTTGAAAATGACACCTTGAAGATAGGTTTCCCCAAATGAGAACCTGTTCCATTTCAATACTAGGGTTTTCCATTTTATGATGAACTAGGACCCTGAATGCAGTGTCTACCAAATAAAAGGTCATAGATTTTAATGATCTTACCATCATAAATAAATTTGGGTGCTTGATTCCCTTAAAATTGACGATACAGAGGTGAATATGGAACTTAAATGCATACCTTCTACTACGTGAATGGGGGAAGTAGTGGGTGTTTTAGTCTTCAAGTTTTTTTGTGTGTGCAATGATCTCCTCTACTCTTCAAATTTAAAATTTCTAGATGGAAAATGATAGGTGAAGGCTCTATTTATAGACCTAACCACCATTAATTCGATCATTAATTGTAGGTACGGTGAAATGCATGTAATGGGTAGGAAATGCGGAAAAATGATGAGAAGAAGTCGGTAGGTGGAAGTCTATGTAGGGATCCAAGGTGTAGAAGCAAAGTGTGAAAAGTCTATTACAGAAAGGTGAATGGAAAGTGTCATAAGGAACGACATAAAGGAAATGGAAATTTGTAGATGGAAAACAACATCCAAAAACCAACAGATAGTGAAAGGTGACACTGCTTTGGGATGGTTGAAACCCATAATGATTCTCCCATATTTTCTTGAGACCTCCTGAAACTTTGGAAAACAGTAAGACATGCTAAGATTTTGCAACTTCAAGGCACTTGATCAACTTGGGTGAAAATAGGGGGAAAAAAAGTGAGGAAAATATAAACCGATGTGATGAAAGAAAAATGAAGAGGGGGTCCCTAATCCAAGAGGGGTATGTGTACAAAAAGAAAAATAGGACTTTAGAGTGAAACTTGAACTAGATATTTTTGCAAGGTTCTAGTTTCGAGTGACATCTTGGTCCTAACTTATGATACATCTTTTGTAGTGTTCAAGTGCTAACTTTCAACCCGATCCTGATGTCCGATAGTTTGATAAGGGGGTTTTGTGGAGTTCATGTTCCAAGTACTATCTTGATCCTGACTTCCAAAAATAATAGAAATATCATAAGAATGAATATTATTTTGAGGATATATGGTTTTGATATGGAATGTATTTAATGCCTAACTCTTTTTGGTATTCTCTTTTGCCTAATGAATGCCATGGTTGTAGGTTTATTAAATGTTTGATTCAAAAGAGGATACTAGTAATGAAGAGGTGCAAGATGTACAAGGCATTCAAGAAGGAAAAAATCCTAAGAGATTGAAGCCAAAACAAATTCCCCTGATGATGAAATATAAGTTTCAATGAAATCCAGTACCTTCAAATTTTAGGTCATAATTAATGAAGATAACCGACACCTTGGTTGGTCATATCAACCTAGAGTGGTTTGTTAATGATACTTTTTTAGAGGATGTTATTCCAAGAGAAAATAAAATATCTAACTCAATATTAGGGCATATAGCCTCATTCCCCATAGTTGAGCAATGTCGTAAGTTTATATTAGCAACGACACATGCATACAAACCAGTTCAAAGAAAGTGTGTTGATCCTTAGGGAAATGATATTATTGACTTAAAACTAGGAATGATAAGATTAATCTTTGACTTGTCTCCCCATGCTAACCTCAAAATTATGATAGAGGCTAAGGCATTGAGGAAATATCAGGCAGATGTGGAGGGTAACAAGAGATATATAAATAATAGATGGTTAAAAGCTGAGAATTCAATAGAGAAACTACCCCCAAAGCCTAAGAGGTCTAATTTATTTGTTTAAGTAGGTGAAGTAATTACATTATTATCTAGGGAATTTAGGAAGGAATATTCAATGCTTTCAAGCATTAGATGTTCACTTTTTATTCAAATTTTTCTTGATGGAATATAGTATTTGGACTGGGGATAGATAGTATCAAATGAACATCATGATAAAATTACCAAGGTAAGGGATACTAAGATATTTTACATGAGGTCTTATGTTATATTGTGTTGCTAGAATGGGGAACTTCCCAAGATTGAACCCAATGGGTGTGCTTGGAGAAGAAGCTAAATAGAATAAATCCTAGAAGTATTATGACCAACTAGAGCTCAAGAAGTGAAATTTATTTTTAAGAGAGTTATTGACGCCTTCCTCTATGTGGTTATCAATCAATTGACAAGAGTTGTAGGCTTAAGATTGTCTCAAGAATCCATGGCCTTTACTGAGGAATGGGGGAACCGAATTATTTAGTACCCCAGAACTATTTACATCATATTTTTTGGCTTTGACAAGGCTCCATTCAAGCTACCAAGGTGTTGTAGTGATAAGATAATTTTAATGGAATTCTCCTGACAAGTTGTAGAGGTAATTCTTAGAGAAACACAAGGCAAGGCATCACTTATTTCCTATGGAACTAGGATTTTATTCATGTTAATCAATAGTAGCAACCAAGGTTGCAACTAAGGAGTTTCAATCATACAATCTCAAGTTTTATGAGGAAAGGAGGAATTTTGACCCAAAGGGGAAGATGAACATGTTATATGCTTCCTTGTTTCCATATCATGAACATCACCTTGAATATTTTTTGACCAATTTGTAGGATCAATTTGAGGTCAAGAAAAAAGGTTATGAAAGGCTAAATGTTCCTCAAATGAGGGAATTTAATATCAAAGAAGATATACTTGAAGGGTTATCAGATGTTGACATCCTCATTGGTCCATAATATGAGGTAGATGAAGTTGTAACCAAGGAATTGGAGCCCATAAATTGGGTGGAGAAGGAATAATTTGACATAAATAAGATTTCAGAGGTGGTCTTGATCAAAGCATCAAATAGATTGACATACGCCTCAACTGACCCCAAAGTAGAGTCATGAGGAAAAGGAAGGATTCACAAGTGGAATCATCCTCATCTATTAAGAAAAATGAGTATAAGAGGACTAAGATGCAATCTTCATCATCAGAAGAAAAATGGACAAGAAGTTATAATGAGAATGGTTACTAGAGCCTTAAAACAAGATAAAGTTACCTATCATGTTGCTACTACTATAATTATTTCAAGCTTAGGCAGTCAAACTATTTCTACTGTATACCTAGAACTATAAATTACTCAAGAAGCCCCTTATATTGCTCTTGCACAAACTAAGGAAACCCCTTTTACTGCACCTTCAATTGCAAAAATAACAACTAAAGAAGGGGAAGAGCCTCCAATAATAGATGCCACATAATCCTCCCTCTTATCTGATTCTTAAGAGACTCCTTTTTAGGAGGACCTAGCTAGAGAAGAGGAGGAGGATGAAGAAGACTTTAAAGAAGAGAATGTAGCTATAGGAGAAGGAAAATTTTGGAATCAAGAAGAGATGAGCCATGTCTTAATGGTAGAGTATCAACAAGAGATATCAGAGGGTGCTCAAAATAATTTTTTTGAGGAATTGGCTCATGAAGAGAGAGAAGAGGCTCAATTGAAGGAAATGGAGCTTAAAGAGATTGCAAATATCAAAGATGAGAATGAGAGAAAAGAAAAAGAGAAAGTTGAAAGGGAGAAGGCTGACAAAGAAAAGTTGGAGCAAATAAAGGTGTCATCTACACCATAGATCGAAGCAAATTCTACACCTCCCCCACCTTTGAAGCCAACACCCCCAAGTACACAACATATAGTTACTTCACCAAGTACTCCAACATAGATGAAGTTAAATATAGAAAAGAGGCAGCAAGTTCATGCTCAACCAGTGAGCTGGGATGAGATGATCAAGGAGGTTGACAAATCAAAGCCCAATAAAAATCCAAGAGTTATACATTCTACCAAGCTAACTGTTGATGGGGATCTAATTGTAGAGATTGCAACCCCTACCACTGACAAAGATGATAAAGAGCTACAGGCTGTAGACTATTAGTTGAACACAGTCAACTTGGGAAAGAAAAACTGTAATTAGCAAATGTCACTGCTTGATTTAGCAACTACTTTAGCAAAATCTAGAATGGAAAAGGATAAAAAATTAAAAGATGAGCTAAAAGTAAAACTTGAACAAATGAAGAATTTTTTGAAAGAGCTTATCTCATCAACCTTAGAGGAGCCTGAATCTTTGGAAGTACCTGTGCTCATGAGCTAGAAGGAAGTAGATGAATTGAACATTATGAAAAAGAAGGCCACATGGTTTTACAATATGCTTAGTGCTTTCAAGGATGAAATTAAGAAGCTTTTGGAGGAAGGGTATAGACAATATAATGAAGCCCATTCTCTTGTCAAGAAGATAGAAGAGTGTGCAAAAAAATGGTGGCACAAAGAAGAAAAGTATAGTAAATTCTTGAAAGGATTGAAAACCATTGATAGAACACCTAGGGAAATGTTGATCCAATCAGAGATCTTAGGTGATGAATATCTAGAGTATCTTAAGAAAGATATCAATATCACTATATTCAATTCTAAAATACTTATTGAACATGGAGTAATTATCCTTAAATCCTAGTAGGATATATGCAAACACACAAGTATATTTGAATAAGTTTTCTCATAGATCATCATGCGGGATTTACCCCAAGATGGACAATTGAATTCACTGTAGGAAGTAAAGGATAAATGGGGTAAATGACTAGAGAAATTGATAGAAGAAGGTGATGGTCTTGAAGGGACTCTTCTAGATAAATTAATGACTATTAAATTTGAGATTCGTTGGTCAGCCAAGGATATCAATTAGTTACAAGAAACTATTGATGTTGTTGTGAGAGAATTTGATTAGTCCAAGTTTAAGGTAGAATGGGTTGATGGACTTGAGGAATAATGTATAGAGATGATTTTTAATAATTATGATGAATGTCATGGCTTGCCAAAGGAAATTGGAAAACAAGAGATGAATATTCCATTTTTTTAAAAAGGAATAAGGCCAATAGGTCAACTTCTCCTAGATGTCCCATTGACAAGTAGTTAACTCCAAATCATTTTTGATACATCAAGAAGGAATCGCCACTCTTTGTACTTAAATTTTTCTGGTAAAGTGAATACTCCAATTCAACTTGGGCGTCACTACAATTGTGGATTTAGGATCCTCATCTTTATGGATCATAATGTTTGATGGAGATTGTGATGTATTTTTCTATAGGTTGGGAAAATATCCTCATTTTAAAGTTCGATAGATTGGAGTCTGATAAGTAGCCTTATGTAGGAAATTTTTATATATTTTTATGCAATTAGTTAAAATTTTAGAAATTTCTTAGTTTAAAGATGATTACGATTCACAATGGATTTTCGTGTGCTAGTGGATGTTGTTGTGCGTAAATGTTTATTAGTTGACGGTAGTTAAAAGAATAAGTTGAACTTAAAACCATCTATTGTATTATCTATTAATGGTATTTTCTATCATTTATTGATTTGCACAATTTGTTATGAGTTGATGATGTTATTAAATTAATTCTGGAAATGGAAAAAAAATGAATTATGAGTACGTTTATTAAATTTGTACTGTGGATGGATGTAATTGCATGAATATTTTTGAATTATTTCATTCTATAGTTTTGACTTTAGGAGAAGCTTGTTACAAGATTTTTCATGTCTAAATATGGGAATTATATTTGTTCACGTCTTTCTCTTTTAACACCAATGATCTATCTTTTTCTATTTATTTAAACCCAGTGTTAGAATATTTTGAAATAGTCAGTTTGTTATTTTTTTACCAGCAAAGGCCCCTTCAATATTATAGTCATGTTGACCACTACGGGAAACAACACAGTTGTGAACCAACTACCGAGACCTTGGAAGATAGGTGCTTTAATATTAACTATCTTTTTTAGGAGAAGTAGGATAGAAATATTCTATTTAATGCTCATTGTGTTATTCTGACCATTAAGATGTATATATAGGTTATATTATTATTATTATTATATATTTTAAATATAAGTATGAAATTATTATAATTAATAATTAATATATTTCTATATAGATCAAACTAAATTAATTTATAAAAAAAACTCATAGTTTAATTGATCTTTGGATAGGTTAGGAAAAATAAAAGTAAAGAAGTCAGAATGGTCAGGCGTGGGATAAGTTGAATAAATTCAGTAGTTCGGTTCCCAAAGATATTGGGTTTTGGAGTTCCAAGTCTGATTTAACAAAACCCACTTGTCTTTGGCCCTTCGTAATTGGTTCTTCACGCAACATGTTGTACTACAGGATCTACCCCCTTTTGGTAGAACTTAATTATAAAAAAATAAAAAATGACCTACTAGTTTATCTTGTGTACTACACAAATGTATGCAAAAAATAAACATTTTCCCTAATTGACCTTCCACATCTTAATTATTACACTGATAGGTATAACCCTACAATGGTAGTACAATGTCCATAGGAGGTCAACACAATTTGTCACAAAATAAAACACAAAAAGAAACACATTTTAGAAAAAAACAAAAAACAAAAAATATTTAAAAATATATAAACACATTTTAATAATAATATATTTTGAAGAATGTAATAATAATATAATATAATACTACTTAATCAAAACACAAAAAAAACATATTTGAGGAAAAAAAAACATTATAATAATATTGTTGTAGACACTAAAAATAGCCTAATTGATACCGTGCACTCGATCCTAATTCACTAACATCATTTCTTCCTGAATCACTTCTTTACTAACCAATTAATTGAATAATCCTTATTTAATTAATTCATCAAGTTTCCTCTTTTAATTAAATAAATCAACTTTATTTGATTAAATCATCACCTTCTTTTAATTAAACAAATCATTTTATTTAATTAATCCTAATATTCCTCTTTGATTAAATAAATCAATTCTAATTTATTTAATCCTAACGCTCCTCTTTTAAAATAAATAATTTTATTTAATAAAGCCATCTCCTTTACATTGAATAAATTAACCTTTATTTGAATTAAATTCTAATGCCATCTCTTTTATTGAATAAAAAAAACTTTATTTAATTAAATCTAATATCTCAAATTCCTCTCATTTTAATTTAAATGAATCTAAATATCTAAATCAAATGTCAAATCAAACTAACTTCCATATAAGTTAATTAAATCCTAAGTAGCTCCTAACACTAATCCTATTTTCTCTAGCTTTTGCAACTTGCACATATAAATCAATTTATTTGATTTATTAATTCTTCTATTTCCATCCAAATATGCCATCTCTTGGGAATATTCCCTCAATTTGAAATCTCCCTCCCAAAAGTATTTGTCCTCCAATAGGGCATTTATGTCTCTTACATGTCCTTTTTCTTGAGCGAAGTGCCATTAATTTATCTTTCAACTCTTCCTCCACAAGCCATCATTTGAATTTCAAACTCCACCTATATGCATTAATTTGCACATTGACCAAAATGTGCTCCATGTCTCTTCAATATCATGTTGACAAGTGGCAGAATGAAATTGGGTCAAATTTAATCCCACATTCTCCCTATTTCTCATTTCTCCACCCTTCTTTCCTATAAACATGGAGTTTTTCTATTGATTTGGGATCCACAACTTTATGCAAGATTACTATCTACAGATTTGAGCAAGTTCATCCACCATTTTCATCCAAGTTTTCATAGTTTTCATCAATCTTAGCTAGGTTATTGACAAATTTCATCAAGGAGCACACAATCATCATCAAGTCCATCAAAGTGTTGCAAGGAATTTAGAAAGGGCTTATTTCCCTATCAAAGAAGCACCAATTCCCCCATGGGATGCCGGTTTCAATTTTTTAAACAAGATTTAGTAGCTTTCATTTGATTTATCTTGTTTTCTTGTTCATTGTATTTGAATGAATTGCATGGGGAATTTTTGTTATAGATTTTTTTTATTGACTAACATTGGTTTGTTTGATCATGTTGGAGTAGGTCTAGACGAAGCATTCACATTTTGGCACTAGAAGGAGGGAACACCTTTCAAATTTTTTATTTTTTTTTTGTCAAATTCCACAATTTTTTTTTTTTAAATTGTGTCTTCAAGAAAGAGCAATGCTCTGTGCTCCAAAATGTGATGCTGAAGTAATCCTCCTGAGGCCGGACTAGTCAAACTCCAAAGAGCGACGCTGAAGAGAAATAGTGATGCAATTGCAGTCTCTATTTTTCCACAGAGCGATTTTGACCTCACCAGAGTGACGCTGACTTATCCAAACAATGACACCTTTGTGGATTGTGACACTGGAGTTGGGTAAAATGTTAACTTTAATTTTTATTTTAACATGTTCTTTTTATATTGATCACCTTTGACTTTTAACCTCTCTTGTGGCTTTGTTTTCTATAGGCTAATCAAATTTTGTAGGTTGAGATGATGGAGAAGGGAAGGAGGAAACAAGGAGAATATTTCTTATGACATTATTTCATGATTGTAACAAGTGTTTTTAAACACTTTGGGAACATTTATAATCCCATTTTTTTAAGGATATTGTTATCTTCAGTTTTAGGACTCAAATAATTTTTTTTTGGGTTTTAAAAAGAAGAATCAAAGGGTTAAAAAGAACATTAGGAACCTACTAGAGTTGGTTTTGTATTTTAATAATTTAATAAACAACTCCAAACATTTCATATTGGTGTTATAAAAAATAACCCATTACTGCTTTTGAGGTATAAAATGAACATGTGTTTTCTTTGTTTTGTAATCTCTTTTACAAACTAATATCATATAAAAGGAATATGCACTTCTCTTGCACTTCACAATGATCTTGAGAATCAAATTTATTTTGGTGATATTAGGTTGTCTAAAATATTGCCTCCACAATTCAATTTGGGATTTTTAAAATTGAACAAATCTTGCTAGTGTGAGTTAAGTATATCGTGTGTGTTCTCTCTTTGTTCACACAAACAAAGATTGATCGAACTATAGATTTTCTTGCTCGCTATTGTTAAACTTTAGATGGGACTTCCTAAGACCAATTCAAAGGTGAATCCAACCATTTTTTCACTCGAGCCGGTATACAAATGGATAAGACTAAACTGTGTAGTGAAAGAGCACCTTGCTCTCAAAAATATCTTCAAAAGGCTAAATTGCAAAAAATGAATTTTGAAATGTAAAATGTATGAAAAATGGCATGTAAATAATAAAATTAATGTATTCAAGCCATGTAATACATCCTAGGTGATCAAAGTGATAAAAAAATGCAAAACTTGCAAATATTGCAATATTTTCAAAAGTTGTTAAAATTGGAAAAAATAAGAAAAATGGGAATGTAAAGAGTCAAGAGGTAGTTTCAACTGATGGAGAAGTTTTAGATCCAATTATTAAGAGGGAAACAATTATTAAATGCATGAAAAGTTCGAGAAGAGGAAAATTTCTTGTATTTTTGAATTAAAAGGTGAATAATACCCCTGTTTCTGAGTTTTGTAGAATTCTTTCCATTGTTTTTATCTTTGTAATGATAGGTTAGGGATATCAAGGGATAATAATCATGTGATATCATTCAGGAAAGTTAAGTTTCATTTCAAAGAATGGGATGTTAGTCTTTTAAGAAAAATAAAAATCAACTATGTCTCAGTCTGTGTTTTTTTTACAGAGGGTTTGAGTCTTTAAGTAATTCTATGGACATTCCACCAATGTAGGGCTAGTTGGTCAGTGGAATGGAATTATTTTAATTCCCTTTCAATATTAGATGTGTGTGTGAGTGGAGGGGTAAACAAGATTGTAGGATATGATGTTGTTTCAAAGAAAAATTATGAGTTTTTCCTTCAAAAATGATGCCTCCATGATATAAAGAGGTGAATTAACACTTACCAAGGTATGGAGATCAATTAGAATGTTCATGCAGACTTATTTGTATAGGTTAATAACAATGGTTGGTGATTTGGAGATTGGTAATTGATGTTTCCAAGAAACCCTCATATAATTGCCTAAAATTAAGTGGGAAAATGGGCCTCTCAATCCATAAAAATGATAGAATCTTGAGTTTTGAGGCACAACTAAATACTGTTTAAGGTTATATGTTGACTTGGTGTGAGTTAGAGATTATCTTATTTGTTTAATTGGCCTATTTGGGCTCTTTGACAATGTACAAATTGGTTTTTTGATAATTGATTCTAAGAAATGGAAATTTGATTTTGGGAATGTTAAAGTTGGGGGAAAAGGGTCGCAAAATGTGTGTTGAGTTTGTAATTATGCTTTGTGTTTGAAATGAAACCACCTGATTTAAGGGTATGTTGACCTACTAAGGATATAGTGGATTGTTGCTCAAAGTAGAGAATATGCCAAAACTGTGTTATTTGTGAATGGAACTATGTTGAAATTTTTTACACAATGGTGTTGAAGTTAGATCAATGCTTGGTTAGTGATTGAAAGGCAACTTTATTAATTTTATGGTTTTGGGCAAGGTTAACCCTAAGTGAAAAATAGGCTTTGACTTCTATAAGGAACAATACTCTAAAAACAGAGGTATAGTTGATTGTTTTGGGTTGCATATGTCAAAGTAAAGGTGCTAAAGAGGTCTTTTTGTTTGGTTATAATTTTGAAAGCATAGTATATTTTATGCTACTTGTAAAAATGTGGGATCATGGTGGAAAATAGTGTTTGGGAGCATAAAGTTGAAGTTTCGATAAGACTGAGTTACATGGTAGTCTAGATGGCTTGTTTATGTCAGTTAATGATATTGAATGGTTTGGTAAAAGTTTGAAAGCTATTTATGAAGATTGATTGTCCATTTACTTATTGATACAAGTTGAAATAATGAATAGAGAAAGAGATGTATGGCCATGTTTTTCTTAATCAGATTTTGTGATGGTAAAGATGAATTGGAGTCTAACAAGAGTGTAGAATATTTTTTTGAGGAATGGATGATTGATAGCCTTGTGAATGGCTAGGAGTAAATTGATGAATTTTGTTTCTTTTTTAATTTCATCTTCTCCAATAAGGTTTGGGTCAGAAGTACCCTTGAAATTTTTTTGATGGTGGTAGATGCTCTGCATCAATTAGTATCAGAGCTAGCAAGGTTTTGTTCGTTGGTTAAATTGATGGTTTGTTGAAGTTATTGTGGCTAATAGTTGGTTGCAGGTGTTTGGTCAATCTAGACTGCAAAGAGGAAAGTTTTTGATTTTTGTGTGTTGGCAGACAAAGAAAGGTTTGTGGTCACCATCCTCCAATGGAGATTAAGTTGGGTAGAAGGTGCAGGAAAAGAGAGAGTGCCATATTCCAAGGTCTATTACTAGGTAAGATGGATGGTTTGTTGAGTTGGTGTTTGAGTTTTTGTTTGCAGGTTGAAGAGAGATGGATATTTGTTTGAGGAAGCACTTGAGGTTGCAGCCCTATTGAAGAATACTCCACTAATGGGAGTAGTTGAGAAGATGAAGAGAAGATTGGTTAGAGAAGGTAAAGGAAAATTTTCAAGGATAGTCATGTGTCCTTGGTTGATGAAAAAGTTAGAGGAAAAATGAAAGGTGAGATAGGGCAGTCCTATGTCCTTTTGAAAGAAAAGATGATTGTGAACCTGAAAGGAATGGTGGAAAATATAAAGAAGGCAAAGTCAAAGAAAAAGTGAAGATGGAAAAGCTGAAGACAAGGATAAATCCAAGACAAATTTGATGATGAAGATCTAGGTTGATATGTTTCCAAGGGACTTGGAATTTTTTTTTGGTTGGTTGTATGGTGCAGGAGCACCTTGCTCTCAAAAATATCTTCAAAAGGTTAAATTGCAAAAAATCAATTTTTAAATGTAAAATGTATGAAAAATTCCATGTAAAGAATAAATTGAATGTATTCAATCCATGTAGTACATCCTAGGTGGTCAAAGTGATAAAAAAAATGTAAAACTTGCAAATATTACAATATTGTCAAAAGCTGCTAAAATTGGAAAAAAATAAGAAAAATGGGAAAGTAAAGAGTCAAGAGGAAGTTTCAACTAATGGAGAAGTTGTAGAGTCAATTATTAAGAGGGGAAAAATTATAAAAAGCATGAAAAGGTTTAGAAGAGGCAGATTTCTTGTATTTTTGAATTAAAAGGTGAATAATACCCTTGTTTATGAGTTTTGTAGCATTCTTTAATTTTTTTTTATCTTTGTACTGATAGATATCAAGGGATAATACTCATGTTATCTCATTCAAGAAAGATTTAAGTCTCATTTCAAAGAATGGGAAGTTAGTCTTTTAAGAAAAAAATCAGAGACAACTTCTTGTGTCTTAGTGTGTGTTCTTTTTACAGAGGGTTTGAGAGTCTTTAAGTAATTATATGGCCATTACACCAATGTAGGGTTAGTTTTTTAGTGTAATGCAATTATTTTAATTCCCTTTCAATATTATATGTGTGTGTGATTACATGGGTAAACAAGAATGTAGGATATGACGTTGTTTCAAAGTAAAATTTTGAGTTTTTCCTTCAAAAGTGATGCCTCCATGATATAAAGAGGTGAATTAACACTTACCAAGGTATGGATATAAATTATAATGTTAATGTAGACTTATTTTTAGGGGTTAGTTACAATTTTTGGTGATTTAGAGGTTTTCAATTGATGTTTCCAAGAAACCCTCATATAATTGCCTAAAATTAAGAGTTTTAATGTTTAGCGGGCAAATGGACCTCTAAGTCCATAAAAATTACAGAATATTGAGTTTTTAGGCATAAATAAATACTTTTTAAGGTTATATATTGAATTGGTATGGATTAGAGATTATCTTATTTATTTAATTGGCCTATTTAGGCTCTTTGATAGTGTACAAATTGGTTTTCTGATAATTGATTCTAAGCAATGGAATTTGGATTTTATGCATGTTAAAGTTGGGGGAAAAGGGTCTCAAAATGTGAGTTGATTTTGTAATTATTCTTTTTGTTTGAAATGAAACCACCTGATTTAAGGGTATGTTGACCTATTAAGGATATAGTGGATTGTTGCTCAAAACAAAGAATATGCCAAAACTGTGTTATTTATGAATGGAACTTTGTTGAAATTGTTTACACAACGGTGCTGAAGTTAGATCAATGCTTGGTTAGTTATTGAAAGTAAAATTTATTAATTTGATGGTTTTGGGCAAGGTTAACCCTAAGTGCAAAATAGGGTTTGACCGCTATAAATAATAGTACTGTAAAAGTAGAGGTATAGTTAATTGTTTGGGGTTGAATATGTCAAAGTAAAGGTGTTAAAGAGGTATTTGTGTCTGGTTAGAATTTTGAAAGAATACTATATTGTTATGGTACTTGGAAAAATGTGGGATCATGGTGAATGGTTAATGATATTGAATGGTTTGGTAAAATTCTGAAATCTAGATATGAAGATTGATTGTCCATTGCCTTGTTAAAACAAGTTTAAAGAATTAATATTGAAAGACATGTATGGTTATGTTTTTCTTAATCAGGTTTTGTGATGGTAAAGATGAATTGGAGTCTGACAAGAGTGTAGAATATTGTTTTTAGGAATGGATGATTGATAGCCTTGTGAATGGCCAAGAGTAAATTGATGAATTTTGATGAAAATATAAAGGATTTCTTTTGCTTTTTTAATTGCATCTTCTCCAATAAGGTTTGGATTAGAGGTACCCTTGAAATTTGTTGGATGTTGGTAGATTCTCTACATCACTGTCAAGTCCTCATGGTATATAGGCCTCAGTCTTACAGTGTCTTTCAAAATGGGGTACTACTATAAAAAGTATAAGAGCCCTTAGTTTTTATTGATTAAAGCCTTTAGTGACTTGTTGGAAGCTCAAAAGGTGCGATGTCCTCGATCACCCTAACTAAGAACCAATTTGTACAGAGGCCAAAATCTTTACTATTTTTTGGTGCAAGAAAATTTATGCTAAAGTCATCCCACATACTTGCGATTCTTTGTAGAGATGAAAAAAATTTCATGGGAGATTCATGAGAACTAAAGCTTGGCTGATCCACAGAAGTGAGTGTCATGGAGGGGAGCCAGTGTGGTCAAGCTTCTAGTCATCCGCCTTGAATAAGCGTAGATGGATTTATCCAAATCAGAATTCAACAAATATTATCTCTTTCTATCCTAGGGTTGTGCATCATTTTGGAATTAAAACACTTTGCTTGGATCTAAAACATTGGAAAAAAAACACTCAACAAAATCATCAAAATTTTAGACCCTTTAGGAGGAACAAATACTATTGAAAAATCCAAGTGGTACTGCTTGTCCCTAGGGATTTCATCCTTAAAAGTTTTCTGAGTATTTGGATTTATATCTTGATTTTCTCTCACTAAATTTAACATTAGGGAACTATTGCCTTGATTCTCTTGATTTCCACATAATGGACCTTGTGGGATGAAAATAAATTAAGACATTAGACATTCAATTTGTAAGCTAAGCAAGAAAGTGTTTGTGATAAAAAGAATCAATGTAAGCAAGATAAAGTACAATTTAACCTCACATGTGCTTAATCTCATGATTTCCCAAAAATTCAAAATTTTGAAGTCAAATCATCGTAAGAACCTTAGTCCAAAAGCTCTTCAAAAGCATCTTTCAAGACTTTAGGAAGTTAGAGAAATATTGGTCTAAATTTTTTACAAAAGAGCTTCAAGAGACAACCCCAACTTGTATTCATTTTATTATTGTCAAAACCCCCAAGTCTCTTTCAAAAATTTGAATTTCTCACATAGCAAGTACAATCACGTTCTTCAATACCGAGGTCCTATAGAAAGGAAGTCTCTCTAAGTACAATTTAGGTTCAAAATCAACATTCTCATCCATCCCTCAAACATCAATCAAAATTCCATCTCACGAACAACTCTTAGAATCTTGAAAAAATCCTTCATGCTAGGCTTTTGGAAAACACTTTAAATCAAGTCAAAAATCATCTTGTTTGACTAAGTATGTGTATATGAATCCTTCATCATATTCTTAGTTAAATTATCACCTTGTGAAAAAATTTATTCCAAGATAACATCCAACATCTTGGGGTTTATGAGTTCATTATCCAAATCCAAATCAAATGAAAAATGAAAAATGAAAAATTCCTAAAGTCTAGTTCCCCTTTAAGATTCTTGAGATTTTAATCATTCACACCATCCATCTTTCATTTATCTCGTCACCATCCTTTGATCCTTAAAAAAACTTAGATTTTCTTCTTTGAGCCTAAAATTTTAGACCAACCTAAGGAATTAGATATTCCTCCCATATTCTTGAAATTTCATCCTTATTTTATGGTTCAAACTAGATTTCAACACAAGAAAACATGGAGCAAAACAAAGAGACATCTACTTCAAGTGACTTGAGTCAAACCACACTTGAATTGAACCCCATCAAATCTAGAAACCCCCCACTCAATCTTCTTGAACAACCACATGATCCTCAAGAGGGAAGTTTCCAAGTGGAGGACATCACTAACAATATCCTAGGAATGACTCAAGATGAAATCCCGAAGATTGTCCAAAATCTAGAGATTCACAAAATTGTCAATACCATGATGAGACTTAATCCTTCATAATACATGCTAGCATTAGCAAAGGAAGGGCTAAAATCCCTTCTGATTATGATGTAAGCACAATTGTGGAACAACCTCTCAAGATTATGTCACCAATATCATTCACACCATCCTCCCAAAGCACCATTCAACCCATCCCCCAACCAATGCCATCTCATGCTCCAAGCCAACCCATGATCACTGTTCAACAAAAACTATCGAAGCCTTTGCAGTTTTATATTTACCTTTGTGGCTGCACCTTGTTTTTCAAATGCTCACTACCCTTGGAGCTCTCCACGTGACTCCCTCGAGAAACTTTTCACTTTTCCTTCACTTTGCTTTTCAGCAATCTCCATCTACATGTTGCATGGATCACTCTGGCTGTTTTCCAAGTTGGGCTCACCTCATCCTTTATTTTGCTCAGAGCTTTCCACATGGCTCTCTCTTGAGGCTTTCTGCTGGACACCTTTTCAACTTTCTGTCGGGCTCCATTTGAGCGACACGTGGAAAAATTTTTTCTACTCTAGTTACCCTAGAAATGCCACTGGACCTTTTTGTACTCCCCTGTTGTCACTTTTCTTACTATGATGTCACGTGTTCTCTCCTACTGCTGCGTGGTTTTCCGTTATATGTCATGGCTTCCCTGGCATGTTACTGATCGGTTGATGTTTGCTATGGTGGCTCGAGAGGATCTAGGCCGTCAGTTGCTGCACGTGGTTTTCTTTTCTCTTGAGGCATCTTCAGGCGGTGGGTTGGTTGATAAATACGGTCATGTTTCTTTTATTGGTTGTTGGTTAAGTTTTGCAAAAAATCCTAAGCACTGGGAAGAAAGCCTTATGTAATAGTTTTCTTTTAAATTCAAATACTTCAGACTGTGCCAAAGGAATTCGGCCTTTCTGTTTTCAAGCATTTGTTAGAACTATTGGTCTGTGTTGTTATCTTCTTTTCGTATGAATGCCTGTTCTTCAACTTCTGTAATCTTTCATAACTCAATGAATGCATATCATGTTTCTTCAACTCCTCTATGTTAGATAAGGTTATGCTTGATTGTATTATGCAAATTAGAGGGTATTTTATATGATGAATGCTTTTGAGGAAAAGTAACTTAACTAGCAGCATTTTAGTGGTTCGAGCCTTTGCATTTTGTACTGTGCTCAGTTGAAATTCATTAATGATTTTGGCGCATCGCCTGTAGTGTAGTTTTTGCATTTTCGCCATCTTTCTAACCCTTTTCTCCCCACTAAATGAAGAGCTAGCTTCGATAAAATCCTAAAGGTCACTTAGCTAGTGCACAATGTCCCCCAATAGCTAAGTTTCCCATAAGGCTGCTGCTACTTGCAAAATTCTGCGTCAATAGTTCTTTTTCTGGCATGCCCAGTGGGACCGCAAACTAGCACAATCACCTGCTCTTTATAAGTGTGTATGAGCCATCGACCTGTAACTAGGTTACAGACTGCAAGAGTCCATGGCCAGCTCATACCACCTTTGGTTTCTGTACACCCGAGAAGTTGCCAAGGTAGCCCTTCACCTCCTCCATCTCCTCCTTCTCCATCATCTCCTAATCCACCTAATCCTATGGCTGCTAGAAATTATGTAGCCTGGGACTTTGACAGTCCATTAGTAGCACCTGTGCCTCCTACAGTATGGGCCCCTATCCCTTTTTCTACTCTAAAGGCTATCCCTAAATATTTTGGGAATGAATCAAAGACACCAACAAAGCATCTGCAAGATGTAGCAAACGTATGTCTGGTATATGGCGTATTGAACGAAAACGTAGCCCTTAGATTGTTGGTTGCCTCCTTCCAAGGAAAGGCATTAAATTAGTACAAGACTTTACAAGCTAGTACTATTGCTACTTGGGATCAGCTCGAAACCCCATTTTATGAGCGTTTTTCAAACGCTAGCGACAAATCATTGTTGTAACATCAACTAGCAAATATAAAGCGAGCCTCTTATGAAGTTCTGCCTGATTTCAATGTGAGGTTCCATTCAACCTGGCAGAGAGTGCATGTGGGCAGCCAACCACCTCCGAATCTAGCGTTCATGTTCTATCTAAAGTCAATCAATGCTGATATCTCCATGATGTTACAAGCTCTGGGCAGAGACACTCTTCCTGATGCTTATGCCTTGGCTGTCACCACAAAAAATAATCTAATCGCTATAGGAAAGTTAGCACCAAGACCCATCATGCCATTGTTCCCCGAGTGCAATTTTGTAGAGGCCAAAGCTCCTTCCATCAGGATGCCTACGGATCCTCCCCAATCTATGTACATCTATCCCGGAAGTCTTCTAAGCTCAGCCCCGATGGCAACCCTAACTGTAGCTCCTGTACCTAATCCCATGGTTGCCGAGATGAATGAAATGAGGGAAAAAATGTGGGCTACGACTAACAAATTGACCACCTTAAAGTGGCAGCAATACAACTATCAAAATCCTGCATACCAAAATTACCAAGGTGGAAAACCTCCGTACCAATCAAGTTGGTGGCAGGATAGGTCACGTGGGAATACCTCAGCTCATCCAAGTAACTAGATGGTTCTTGTAACCCTACCTATGCAAAGTGTTCATCCTAGTTTGAATAAGGAGTTGGTGGCAGGACAAAACAATTTAGCCAAAGATGCCAATTCATGGTGTTTTCCTTACAATGATGCACATATGTCATGAAACTGTCTGCGGAGAAATTTGCAACAACAAATTGCAGATCAACGTAGCCAAGGCAGCGCATTTTTTTCCAGCAACCCACCATATGCCTCTCAATAAATGGACAATGTAGTCCTCGCCACGCAAATGCAGGGGATGTCTATCCAGCAAGAGTCAGACATTGTTCCGGACCAGGCTCTCTTTTCTTGGATGGAAGGAGAAGAGTTAGCATTTCTGAATGATATCCCTTTAGATAAAGTACCCCGAGTGCAATCTAAATATAATACATGTTCTAAGCGTAGATTCACCAGGGAGTTCATGACCTTACCTACCAATGTTATATCACAACCGATGCCTAGCCCAGCGATAGGCCTATTGCCAATCCCACCACAGTTAGAAACGAGTGCTAACAATTCAACCAGAGGAGAAGCTCGAGTTCGAAAGGGAAAGTAAGCCTAAACCTAAGCCTTTCTTTCTAACACTGATTATTGGTGACAAGCTACTGCATAACTGTATGATCGACTCTGGTTCTAGCACCACTGTCATGCCAAAGCAAGTAGTTGATTCTTTGGGTTTAAGCTATGAGCCTCTGAATAGAGGAGTCATGCAGCTTGATGGAAATAAGGTTGATACTATTGAGATAATCAAGGGATTACCTATGACTTTGTTTGCCTATCCTAGTATCACTATAAATCAAGATACCATACTCATTGATATCCCTCCTCTTTTCGGGATCTGTGTGTCCCGAGAGTTCACTGCAAATGTAGGAGGATATTTGGTGCTAGACTGGTCGCACTTGATTCTGAGGACTAAACATGGGGCTAAAATGAAATTATTGTCGAAAACTCTGCATTCCAAACATGTTGCTGATAAAGCTTTGCTAAATTTTAAAGCAGCACATACTTCAATCACTCAGGAAGAAAGGATCAATGTGGAATTTCTTCAAGGAGAGGAGGCTATTAGCTCCTAGATAGAAGATGAAGAAAATTTGTTAAAAGAATTCATTGATACATACCCTTTCGGGAATTACCATGCAATTGGCCTCGGAACCTATGTTATACATGAAGAAGGGTAGATCATTCTCAAGGTTACTAAAGAATCTGAAGGTGGAGAGTCTTCAGAAATATGGACCTTATACTTTGATGGAGCCAGATGTAGAGTAGGAGCTGGAGCAAGGATTTGTTTGATATCCCTATCTGTTGATAAGACCTTGAGGTCCTACCACTTCCAGTTTGCATGTTCAAACAATGAAGTTGAATATGAAGGGCTCGTCCATGGTTTAAGCCTTGCGGGAAAAATGGGGGCCAAGCAGATAAGTGTCTTTAGGGATTCAGAGTTAGTGTGTAACCAAATCTGTGGGACTTCTGCTACTAAAAACATCCATATGCGATCCTATCAACATAGAGTCTGGGATCTGATTGACAACTTTGAAGCATTCAATATCCAGGCTATTCTGAGAGAGATGAATTTTGAGGCTGATAAAATGGTGACTATTGGGGCTCAGTCTGAGCCAGCCCCTGAATTATTGAAAAATAAGCATGCGGTAAGGGTAGTTGTAAGACCTGCCATCCTCGATAACAATCATGATTGGAAGGTGTTCGATAGCGATGCTCATATTAAATCATTCCTCTAGTCATCTGGAGAATTCGTTGATCAGCTGCAACCGAAGATCGCCGAAGCTTACGAAGATCAAAGGAAGCTGGTGGCTGACAAAGGCGATTACACCAATTTTCATATCGGGGAAGATAAAAAGCTCAAGGTCAGAAAAGAAGTTTCTTTGAAGAATAAGGACAGACTAAGGCATTTCTGCAAAGAATATCCGAGTGTAGTTTCCTGGTCATATGATGATCTTAAAGGATATGCTCCCAGAATCATCGAGCACACAATTGAGCTGGCGGAAGGAGCAAAACCAATTCGTCAAAAATAGAGACATGTGAACCAAAAGATAGAATCTCTTATGTCACAGGATCTAAATAAGTTGATTGCATCCCGAATAGTGTTCCCGATCAAACACAGGACTTGGGTGTCAAACTTGGTGCCAGTCCGGAAGAAAAATGGAGATATACGCCTGTGTGTAGACTTTTGAGATATAAATAGAGCGTCCTTAAAGGATAATTATCCCCTACCTTCAATGGAGGTAATTCTGTGAACTATTGTTCTCTCCAAAATGTTTTCAATGTTGGATGATTTTTCAGGCTATAACCAGATTCGGGTAAAGGAAGAGGACTAATACAAAACAACGTTCACCACAAAATGGGGAACGTATGCATATGCTAAAATATTTTTCGGGCTCTCAAACGGAAGAGCCACCTTTCAAAGTGCTATGGACATTGATTTTAAAGATTTGATCCATAAGATTATGCTCATCTATCTAGATGACTTACTAGTATTCTCAAAATTTGTTGATGATCATTTGGAGCTTGTTTTTCAGAAGTGCCAAGAAATCAGAATTTTTTTAAACCCAAAGAAGTGTGTATTCGGAGTTCCCCAAGGAAAGTTATTAGGGTATGTTGTCTCCAAGGAAGGCATTGCCATTGATCCAGAAAGAGTGGACGCGATCCGGGAACTTTCATTACCTGTCAACAAAAAGGGTGTGCAGTCTTTCCTGGGTAAGGCCCATTTTATTAGCCATTTTATCACAGATTTTGTAGGTATTGTTCATCCTATTACCTTAATGCTCAAGAAAGATCAGATTTTTAAATGGACAATGGAAGCCAAAAAATATTTCAAGCTTATAAAGGAGGCTATTTCTTCCGCCCCTGTGTTGGTTAACCCAGACCTTTCAAAAGATTTTATTATGTATGTTTTTGGTGGTGGAAATAGTATTTCCACATTGCTTATGCAAAAGGATGATGAAGATACAAGGGAGTTCCCTATTGCTTTCTACTCATGAACCTTGAAAGAGTACAAAGTAAAGTATAACTTTGTAGAAAAGTAGGCCTTTGCCATTATTAAGGGGCTAAAGAAGTTCCGACATTTGATATCATATAATAAGGTGATTGTTTGCGTACTGCATCCTCGTGTGCGAGAATACATTATGGAGGGGAAATCACTGAAAAAAGAGCCAATTGGATCACTAAGATTCTAGAATATGATATTGAAGTCAGACCTGTAAAGTCTTTCAAGGGAAAAGGACTATGCGAGTATATCACTGAAAACAGTGAAACAGTGACAGAGCTTGGAGCTCCAGAGCCTGTGTTAATAAACGAAGACAATTCTTAGACCAACTGGCTTGACGACATAATAAATTTCGGGCAGATGGGGAGGTATCTGATTGTTCTCCCATCTTTGAAAAGACGCTTCTATCACCTACAAAATAGCAATTATATTCTTTTGGAGGGTGTCCTATTTAAAAGAAATTTTAACGACATCCTGCTAAGATGTGTGAATGAGGAGCAAGCCAAGAATATTTTAGATCAATACCATAATAGCCCTACCGGAGGACATTTTTCTGCAAGAACCACGATAATTAAAATTATATGTGCTAGTTATTTTTGGCAAACACTTTTTAATGATGCATTTTCATTGATTAAGTCTTGCAAAGAATGTCAGTTTTATGTCAAAAAAATATAGAATGTTGCTATGCCTTTAAGACCTATAGTGGTAGAAGAACCTTTTTCTCAATGGGGTTTAGATTTCATTGGGATAATTAACCCTTTCTCTTCAGTAGGACATAGATGGATATTAACAACACTTGACTATTTTACTAGGTGGGCAGAAGTAGTGCCTTTAAAAAATGCAATAGAATTGGAGATTGTTAATTTCCTTGAAGAACTAGTGGCCATATTCGGCCCACCTAAAACATTCATCTTTGATAATACTAAGGCTTTTCTCAGCTCAAAGATGAGCCAATTCGCACTAAAATATGGAGTGTTTCTGAAGACCTCCTCTAACAACTATCCCTAAGGAAATGGTATCGCAGAGTCTACTAACAAAAACCTCATTAGGTTGATCAAAAGGAGAGGCTCAGAACATCAAAAAGAGTGGCATAGGAACCTCTAGACAATGCTCTAGGCAAACCGAATTACGCCCAAACAGATATTGAAGACATCTCCTTATGAGATAGTATACAGGAAGGAGGCATTTTTGCCTCTCGCCATGGAAATTCTCGCTCTACAATTTCTCAAGTCCCTAAAAATTGAACAAAACGAAGTGATGGAGGTGAGGTTTTCCGAGTTGCTTGAGGTACAAGAGAAAAGCGAGCATGCCCTAGAAATGATGAACAACCGCCAATAGGTTGTAAAGAAAATGGTTCGACAAAAGGGCTTCTGATCAAGGGTTACAAAGTGGAGATTTGGTTCTTAAATTCAATGAACGTGGAGCAAAGCCCGAACAACATGGAAAATTTGATAGCCTCTGGGAAGGGCCATTCAAAATTGCCCAGTGTAAACAGTCCAACTCTCTTGAGTTGGAGGATATGGAAGGTAATGCCCTGAGTATTCCAGTCAATGGAATACATCTTAAAATATTTTATTAATTCTACCTACATGATGGTTTTGTACATTTGTATATATGTAATTATTCTTCCCTGCTTTAAGTTTTGAATCCTCTCAGTGCAAAAAATGAAATGAAATAGCAACAATGGTGCAGAAAAATAAAGGAAAATATTGTGAATGGGCTAAGTTTTCTGAAAAGGATATATATTATATTCATAAGAGTTGGAAATTTACAATATATTTGGGCCGGAGGCCTTGTATTAACATTTACATATGCCCACTATAGAGCGGAGCCTGTAAGGGGAAAAAATGAAAAATTAGGATCATCTTCATTCTCAAGTCAACCATGGGAAGGACCAGCAATCATAGCAGCAGGTGGCATGAGATCAGGGAACACCATTCTTTCAAAATCTTCGTACCACTGAAGATTTTGGAATGGTTCAATGTAGTGTACACGCATGAGGAAGTAGAAGCTTGCACGGACTTTGGCAAGATGCTCCTCGTGAGTTTCTAGCTCAAAACTGAATAGAAAGGGCCTGGTTGGAACAATGCCTCCATGCAGCTATGGTAGGTGAATGTTATGAACCGAGGGAATCCCATGATTAAATTGGGTCATGCACACAATTTGATCCAGGCCTCTAAGGTAGCGCCAAGGAAAGACCCGCTTTGTCAGCTTCAAAACCTTGCGTTTGGAAATGCTAATGTCTAGTAGTGAGGTGACAAAGTGCGAATAGATGCTAGTATTCACTCGGTACTATTCTTCATACTCCACGCAGTCTTTCCCGAAGACACACTTGATTGCCTTCACATAGAATAGGTTCTTCACACCTATCATACACTTTAGGCGTCTACATCTAATTTTTTCGAGAAAGGCAGCCTAAGTCTTTTTGCAGACAAGCCTTACTGGTGTTTCCATGTTGTTTGCTTTGGGCTGGGAAGTAACCCAATTGCTAAGGCAACAAGAGCTTACTAAGCTAGGGGGCTTTGAAAACTTTTTAATTTGCAATGCTATGAAGAAGCCTTATTTATAGACTGGCTAAGGTTAGTCAGTTGAGAGAATCATGATTATCGACTAAGCCCAAGTGTGCTGCCAAGCCTCATTTTTCCATGTTGCAGCATGCGAGGTGATGGGAAGGTGCAGGTATAGCTTGCAACTTGCTCTGTTGAGTTGCCAAATCCATTCGAAGAATTGCCAGGTGTCAATACAAAGCGTTGTCGTCCCATCCGAATTAGGTGAAATCTTAGAAAGGGTTGTTGGGCGATGTGCCCCGTATGAACATTGAAATCAATTAATGCAAATAGCCTACCAGGAGGTTCGCAAAGTTGGCTTGGTTCATCTTTCGAGGAAAAAATAAACTCCATCACATGTGAAAGACTGTTTATTAAATGCTTGAGTAGTTTGGCTAGTTGGCGATCCTTTCACACGAATAAAAACTAGTAACGCATAATAGCAACTTGGTATGAATGGCTGGCACGTACCCTTTTCGGCCGCTTTTCTCGAGGATTGAAAAGGCAGGTTATGGCATGTAGAGGACATATTTATTGTAAAAGGTTACCAAGGATTAAACAACTAAGGCATTCACAAGAGGAAAGAAATTTTCAAAAAAGCTAAGTCGTTAGCTAAGGTTTGCAAAAAAGTTCTTGCGAATATAAAAAATGGCCAAAATTGTAGAAAACCCAACAGAGGTCCTGGCTCCAGTAAGTCTAAGTGAGCAAATGAAGAATGCACCCCACATGCAGCATTACGACGAGGATTCTTATGCCACTCCAGGCATACCTACGAAGCCTAGCTGGCCTTTCACTCACCCGGTGAACCAGAAGTTATTAAGCACGGTTCCTCATAGACATGAGGCATTGGTCTTTGAGGATTGGGATAATGTCTTTGACCCTGAGTTATCTCACAATCCTAAGAGCCTCAAGGAGGCCGCATAGAAAAAAGAAGCATATGAAAGACCAATTTAACAAATGGCTATGGTTTTGTGGGCTCGCATAGTACATGGTTCCTTTGGTACACCCTTGCCCAGAAGTTGTGGTAGCATGCGCGACACATTTTGACTCGGACACAAGGGTAATCAGTGGCAAGGATTTCAGGGTAGTCATTAGCCCTGAGGCTATTCAAGATATGTTGTGCTTCCCACTTCCCTTGACTCGTGAGGTTGATATTTTTGAAGTGGAAAGAATGTATCAAATGTGGGGAGAGCTCCAGTCAGGGCCTCAGTTTTATCGCTCTAAAATCAATCATCCAATGAGTAGTTCAACACCACCCAAATTCTCTTTCAATTTGAAGGCTCTGAAAGGTGGCTCTTCCTCTATCACTTTTATGCTGGCACTAGTGTATGGCTTAGACTCAGACAAAAGCGTTTTTTAGTTTCAAATGTGCCTCAACTTTATGCTGAAAAGGAATCACGAGGCTCCGCTCCTAGACTTTGCAAGAGTTAGTGATGGAATTTGGTAGCAATTACAAGAATTTGGGGTTGGCTCTAAGTTTAGGTATTCGTCTTTCTTGGCTTAGTTGATTTTGCACCAAAACTCGGATTACTTTTCAGCGTCCATGTTCCTGTCTATTTTTGATGAGGTTGCCTTAAGGAAGCTGGTTTTGACATGGACCCCTATCATGTCAAAAACCTTTGATTATTATGCATTTTCAGATTCATTCATAGCCCCGACTATAAGGGCTTTGGATAAAGCTGGCATAAATATGACCAAACGCATATTGCCCCAATAGAGGTCCTAGTTGGGAAAGCTAACTCCGCTCTGTAACTGGTTCTTTGGTGTGGATTTCACCATGCTCCGCATGCAAGGTTTCATCCAGGAACCTTTCTGACTTCCCTGTTTTCCTTCCAATAGAGTGTTCGCTCTGGAGGCAATGAGGCAGCTATGTACCCTTGATGATGATTACTAGGGGGGAAAACACTTAACCTCCTATTTGTTGCTGCCATTCATGTTTGGTTTCGTGTCGCTGATTAAAAAGAGGACCCCGAAGATTGATACCTCAGTGATTCTTCTTTCAAAGTTGGGTCACCTCGGGTTGGTATTAATAGACTATTCCTAGAATTACAACCCTGACAATAACTTATTGGGAGTCGGCATCAAGATCCCGCATTCGCCTTGGCCATTCTAGGACCTCTGGAGGAATGCCGAGGAAGGAAATTTAAATAGATATGTAGGCCTTGAGTATTTGCCTACAGTGGATGGTCGATCGCCATGGCTGAATTTTTATCACATGATGGGGAAGGTCAATCCATAGTTGAAGATCAATCTGTCCCTGGTCACCCAATTGAGTAAGCTCCATTGGGCGCCCGAGAAGATGCAAGCCTTCTGGGTATACCGGCAGGAGATGAGCTTTATGACAAAGTAGCCCTTGATGAAAAATTTGATGACATATGGGAAATTGGACATCTAGATGTTGAAAGGTCTTTGAACCGCTCAACATCCATGTAACAATATAGAAGAGAGGAGACTACCGCAGAATCGAAGGAGGAAGTAATTTAGAATCCCCTTGCCGTTGTCGGGAGACCAATGCATGAGAAGGATATTGGTAAGCAGCTTGTGCAGGAGGAAGAGCCATACGCACAAACATCGGAGCCAGCCGCCTCCTCTAAATCAACACGGAGGCGGGCAAGGACTACCAGTGGTAAGAGACGGGTCATTCTTGAACTTGATGATTTTATGGAGGAGAAGCAGCAACGAACCAGAGAATCTAGTGCAAAGGAGCAACAGTTGACGAAGGAAGCAGTCGACATGTCTACGGCTCCGCTTGAGCCTTAGGTAACTTTTCCTCCCTCTTCTCTCTCATCTATGTCTTCGGTCTCTCCTTCATCTACCCCTACTTTTTCATCTACGCCGATTCTCTCCACCACTGGATTTGTCGGGCATTCCAGTCTCACCCCTGCTGGTTTCCCAGCTTTATCCCCTGCTTCACATATCTTGTCCGGAACACAATTTGGTGTAACCTCTGGGCTTGTGGGCCAACAATTTTTATCTCCAAGGCCTAGCCCTGCAGCTGGCGCATCTCCAGTCTTCCCTTACACTTTGCTATCATCCCCTCAGAACAACCAATTCATCCCACCATTCTCCCTAGCTATTATAACATGACCCAGCAAGACTTCTAATGTGTCAGATATGCTGTCTTTCTCATTGGCTGTCCCTCAGGAGTATCCTTTTGCTGGCAGACTAGGTATTCCAGCCTAGGAATATTTCTCCCAGGTTGATGCAAATAAAAGCACCCACGCCAACCGAATCAACAAAAGAAGACAAAAAGACACAAGCAGGCAAGCGGAACCCAACTTGTAAACTGTATTCAATGAAAGTGAGAATTCCTTGATGTTTGTGAAGATCACTCCTAATGTGATCAAGGCAGTAGGCGAAATGCTGCCAAGTGATTATTCTGTGAATGCTATCGGGTTAGATTTGTAGCAGGCCCGACCATGGGATAAAGTTGAGCTAATGGAGGAGACCTAATAAATAGTAACCACTGATTTTCTCAAGCTTAGTCGGTAGGCGAAGAAGAAGGATGATCAAATAGCAGAGCTCAAAAGCAGGGTCGACATCTAGGTAAACAAGTTTAAGGCCTAGGAGAATGAGATAGGTCATCTGGAGAAGGAGAGGAGTGCCTTCAAAATTAAAATCAAGGAATTGCAGGAATTGAGCAAAGAGGTCATTCTGACTCTTGAGCAAAGGGTCGAGCAGAGCTGAGCAAACGAGGAGAAACTCTGTGCTGAGTCTGACCTGTTAACTAAGGGAAGAAAAGAGCTCTGACAGAACACCATTTCCAAAATTATTGAAGTGAATGCCAACCTAGAGTTGGAAATTAAAAAGACTAATTAGGCCGAATTGGCCTTGACATAAAAGGAAAAGGACTTTTTCACTCTAAGGGACCAGCTAGTGGCGCTAGCTAGAAGCTTGTCCAAGGTAAAGGTGAGTTGGAGCAACAGAGAGGAAAAATTGGCTACCCTAAAGACCCAACTCCTTGCGCCCTGGATGAGCTCGTTGGAAATTGCCAAATAGTTGCATGCATCATACTAGGACAAGGTGAAGGCTTTGTGCCTTACTCTTCAACCCACCTTAAAGTTTATGGCGCAAGCAGCTAGCCTCTATGGAAATCGATATAGCACGTTTAGGAGTTAGCTTCTGAAAAGGTTCCACAGGCTAGAATTTTATTGGGTAAGTTGTATAATGCTTCAGATGAAGCATTGAGTGGCATGAGAATCAATGACCGAATGACAACAACTTTGGGCATGAGTAGCCTCATCTCCATGCATGAGGCCGTTTAATAGGTAGCAAATTGTAGAGCTCGGTTAAACCAAGTTACCAGTGACATGCGGGCGAAGTTTTCCCGCTTGACTCAGAGAGGCCTCCGTTCACCTTTCATTGCAAACCATGTGGTAGCGAGTGTGGAGCATATTGTTGCAATGATCAAAGAGAAGAAATTGGACCTCTCTATCTTCCAGACCTTTGATCAATCCCCAACTACCGAAGAAATCAAGGGAATCATGCATCAGCTAGCATAGCTTTTCTTCCAATTGGAATTGGAAACAAAAGTATCAGGAAGATTGCCCTTCAAAGAAATTATTGATCTCAGGTTGGCTCATGAGCATCTGCGAACTCTCTCTGCACCGTCGAATGAAGTATGGACCAATCTATAGACCACCCTCTCAAGGTTGTGAGCATTTTTGATGATGGACCAAAGTTTCTGGGGTTCCATTCTGCGAGCAAAAAGCCCCTATGAGTCACCAAACTATTCAACAAAAACTGCCAAAGCCTTTGTAGTTTTATATTTACCTTTACGGCTGCACCTTATTTTTCAAATGCTCACTGCCCTCGGAGCTCTCCATGTGGCTCCCTCGCGAAGCTTTTCACTTTTCCTTTGCTTCGCTTTTCGGTAATCTCCATCTACGTGTCGTGTGGCTCACTCTAGCTATTTTCCGAGTTGGGCCTGCCTCGTTCTTTATTTTTCTCAGAGCTCTCCACATGGCTCTCTCTTGAGGATTTTTGCTGGACACCTTTTCAAATTTCTTCCGGGCTCCATCTGAGCAACACGTGGCGATTTTGTTTTTGCGCAAGTTACCTTGGAAATGTCGTCAGACCTTTTTGTACTCCCGTGCTGCTGCTTTTCTGGCTATGGTGTTGTGTGTTCTCTTCTACTGCTGCATGGTTTTCCATTATATGTCATGGCTTCACTAGCATGTTTCTGATCGATTGAGCTTTGCTATGGTGGCTCGAGAGGATCTGAGTCGTCGGTCGCTGCATGTAGTTTTCTTTTCTTTTGGGGCATCTTTAGGTGGTGGGTTGGCAGATAAATATGGTCATGTTTCTTTTATTGGTTGTTGGTTAAGTTTTGCAAAAACTCCCGAGCACTGGGAAGAAAGCCTTATGTAATAGTTTTCTTTTAAATTCAAAGACTTTGGACTGTGCCAAAGGAATTTGGCCTTTCTATTTTCAAGCATTTGTTAGAACTATTGGTCTATGTTGTTATCTTCTTTTCGTATGAATGCCTGTTCTTCAGCTTCTGTAATCTTTCATAACTCAATGAATATAGATCATGTTTCTTCGACTCCTCTGTGTTAGATAAGGTTATGCTTGATTGTATTACATGAATTAGAGGGTATTTTATGTGATGAATGCTTTTGAGGAAAAGTAACTTAACTAGCAGCATTTTAGTGGTTCAAGCCTTTGCATTTTGCACTGTGCTTAGTTGAAATTTGTCTATGATCTTGGTGCATCGCCTATAGTGTAGTTTTTGCATTTTCTCCATCTTTATAAACCTTTTCTCCCCATTAAATGAAGAGTCAGCTTTGATAAAATCCTGGAGGTCACTTAGCTAGCACACAATGTCCCCCAACAGCTAAGCTTCCCATAAGGCTGCTACTACATGCAAAATTTTGTGTCAACAATCACCAAGGGGAGTTTATTGTTCCAAGCTCTTCAAACACACCCCCTTGTGAGTAATTGAAATTTGGATAAAAACACCATCTTGGGTATTCCAAGCACTGTCCCACAAGATCCAAAGCATCTATTTGTTCCACTCATCTTCCATGGCACCAATAATCCATCCACTTTCTCTGCAACACCGAGATATTCCCTTGACTCACAAGTCTCCCTCCCCATCATATCACAAGAACAAGGGGGTCTATTTGGACTAGGGGGAATCTTTGATACTTCATTATCACTTCCTCAAGGGAATATATCATCTACTTTCCCATCACTTCCCCCGCTGACATCAAAAAACACACCAATCCTTGGTTTAGGGAAACCCCCTTTACTTATCCAAAATCAACTGAATCAAATCAATCTACCGATTGCAAATAAAATCAACACATCAAGCGTACCAAATCCTTCAAGCATACCATCGACATCACAATAGAAAGTGACACCAATCCAAGCTTCTCAATCAAAAATCACACCATCCACAACATCTCAAATAACTCAAAATGTGGTCTCCCAAGGACCTAGCTCATCAACTATACCATCCACCACACAACCCATTGTCATCACTCAAACACCTCAATCACCACCCCAACAAAATCTCATCACACCATCTCATACCATAAAATTCAAATGTAGCCATCCAATACAACATCATGTTGCAAGCATCTCAACAAGCCTATCAAAGGGCACTCCAACAATTCCAAACCCAACAAGCCACACAAGTTGCAAAACAAGCCACACAACAAGCCCAATAGGCTTCCCGAGCACAAGCACAAGAATTGATACAGTAGCAACAAGCCCAAGTGCAAGCACAAGATTTATTGCAACAACAAGATGCACAAGCTGCACAAGATATTCAAGCCTCCCAAGCTACCCAATTTGCACAAGCACAAAAACAAGCCCAAAATCAAGCACAAGAACAAGCCTTGTTACAAAAATAGGCTTACCAAAAATATTTTCAACAATACCATGCACAAAAACATTCAACTCAATAGCAATCCCAACAACAAGTGTTGTTGGTGCAACAACAAAAACAAGCCCAAAAAAAAGAATTGTTGTTGCAACAACAACAACAAGCCCAACAAAAAATGTTGTTGGTACAACATCAACAATAGGCCTAACAACAAGCATTTTTGGTGCAACAATAGCAACAAGACCAACAACAATATTTTTTGGCACAACAACTACAAGAATATCAGCTAGCATTAGTTGCACAACAAACTCCTGTGAATGCACCACCAAGTCTACACGTCACTCCACCAGTCATCCAAGTCACTACACCAATGCAAAACACATTCATTCCACCACCTGACCCGCAAAGCAATTTGTCTACCCAAATTAAAAATCTCTCACAACAAGTGTTGGACATATGATCAGGGAAGACCCCAAAATCATAAGGGAATTTATTCCCTTATCTGTTCGATAGGAGCATTGTGATGAAGCCATTTCCACAAGTC
This sequence comes from Sequoiadendron giganteum, assembly GCA_007115665.2. Taxonomy (NCBI): domain Eukaryota; kingdom Viridiplantae; phylum Streptophyta; class Pinopsida; order Cupressales; family Cupressaceae; genus Sequoiadendron; species Sequoiadendron giganteum. Next base: position 205,844,101 of record CM021106.1, read on the forward strand.
TTTGAGATAACAAAATTCGACAAGTACCATGGAACCAAAAATCCTAAAGACCACATCATGGATTTATATATACACTACATGAAATTTTACTATGATGACTCCTATCTAATGAGGCTCTTCCCCCAAAGTCTGGTTGGACGAGCCATGGAATGGTTCTCCCCTCTTCCTCCCAGAATCAAAAAGTTCCAAGAAACTATAGATGCCTTCATAAAAAAAAATTCATTCAACATGGGCATGGATGTGAGCTTGGAGGAGTTGTCCAACCTTAAGAAAAACAAGGGATAATAATTCACATCCTTCTTGCAACGATGGTGATCCAAGGCCAATAGGAGCAAGTGGGCTATGCCAGAAGAACAAAAAGTTGAAACCATTCTCAAATATTGAAGAGCTTCTATCTTTCCATCTCAAAGTACAGTGCATCACCACCTATGACCAGCTCATCCCCAAATCTCTTAACATAGAAAGATCCCTCATTGCACAAGGGGGGACACCCACTTATCAAGATAATTGCCCATCAACAAGCTAGAATGACAAACCACGAACATGGGTTATTTTTTTTTTTTTACCGACGATGGTGTTGTTGATGCCAAGGTTGTAATCAGTGCTCCAAATCCAAACATGCAACAACAAACATACCAACAACCTCAAAATAATACCCAAAATACCCCTTGACCCAACACATCCCAACAACAAAAAACCACACAAACAGTCAACAATGTCAATGATCAAGGTGGGCCATCCACAAGAAGCTGGTATCCCCCAAAGCGAAAGTAAATACTTCTTGGGAGATTCTAGAAAAGGCACTTGCTAAGTCTTATCTACCCATAAACCTTGATGAAAATCAATTCCAAGCTATGGTTGGACACATCACTATGCCACACCTCCTCACATTCTATGAACAAGATCTCCCAACACAACCATCTCACAGCCATGTACTTCATCTTGAATTCTTTGACCATAAAAATAAAGTCAAATGGGTATTGGTGGATGGAGGTGTAGGGATGATGTTTGTTCCCTCAAGCTAATAAAGAATCTAGGATTCTTTGAAGATATGATTGAAAAGGGAAAAGGCATCACAATCTAGGCTTATGATGATCAGGAAAGAGTGTCTCAAGGCACCATTCAACTTGTTATCCAAGTAGGCCAACCATCATGGATGCTACTTTCCAAGTCCTTGATCTTGACCTCCTTTATAACATTCTCCTAGGGCGCCCATGGATTCATGGGATGAAATTAGTTGCATCCACATTTCACCAATGTGTTAAATTCCCCTTTGAAAACCAAGAGGTTACCATCCATGGTGATCTCAAGCACTTTGCTTACTACAGGAACCTTGAAGTTAAATATTACAAAATCCCACAAGTTCCCAAAAATGACGAAGGCCCTACAAATCCATACATGGACCCATGCACCTTACCATCCACTTCTAAGACAGAGACACCTTCCATTCCCACGATTTCTAACATCAAATTCATTATCCATGACAACAGATGTGGAGATTACAATATGAAGAAGGGTGCCTTTGTAATAGGAAAGTTACCTCAATCTCCTAGGTCCCATTAATAGCCACAATCAGCCAATACAATATCTCAAACCTTCATAGTAGACCCCCCTCGATTCAAAAGTTAGGGGGATCTAGGCCGACAAGTGGTTGATGAAAAATATATATCTAGTTTCATATATCAAGACGAAATACCTATACCTGCCCTTTCAATGGATGATGCTAACAAAGGACTACAATTGATGCTAGGAATGGGCTATAATAAGAATGAAAGCCTCGATAAAATAGCAACAGATGATTAGAACCCATCATTGCTGAGAAGCACATAAAAAATCTTGGCCTTGGATGTACCCCATCTGAAAATAACCACGCTTGGGAAAATTCTCCCTGTTAAAATAGTCAAATCTTCTCTTTGGTTACTAGTATTTGTAATCAGGGATGAAATATTAGGGTGAATGCAATAAAGTATATAAATCAAACCCTAATAAAGAATGAAGCACAAATGAGCACAAGACATAAATCATAAAACAATATTACCAAATCTTCATGCTACAATTGATTCACCTCCATTGCTCTTCTCCATTTTTCTTGAATATGATTGTTGCCCTCATATTTGAGTGTGCAATAATAAGCCTATGACAAGTGACTAGAAAAATATTGAAGATTGTTGTCTCACACTAGAATCATGTATCTGCATAATATGTGTGGATGAAGATAGATGATAATAGATAGAAATAGATGAAAACAAGAATGATTTTGACAGCATAAGGACACTTGAAGAATTAACCCCAAAATAGCTTATGAGAGAGTTTACTTATAGAAAAGGTCTGATTTAGATTGACGCTTGAGATTGGATGTCAATAAGATGTCTTAATCAATGGCCAAGATTGAAAGTTGACAAGTACCCTAGAATCAATGGACAAGATTCAATATGGCATCCCATAATTAGCGTTAGGGCAACATTAAGTCAAATTTCAAATGAATGGACATGATTGATTTTTAGAAAATCAAATCAAGGGTTGGTAATGCATGTGACAAGAGATAAGATTGGCATAGAAAAAGAGGTGGCTGGAGAATCAAATAATAATAGACATTACTTGATTTTTAGAGGAAAAAGACTATTTTGAATTAAAACTTAAATTTAATTCAAAAGATGAGGTCACATGACAGTAAATAATTAATTTGAATTATTTACTAAAGAGAGGGAAATTATAAAGTGGGTAATTTTAAATATGATTTTATTTAAAATTAGAAAGAAAGTTGAAGAAAATGGATAATTTTAAATACATGATTTTATTTAAAATTAGAAAGAAAGCTGGAGAGGATAAATAATTTTAAACAAATTATTTTATTTAAAATTAGAAAGAAAGCTAGAGAGGATAATAATTAAATAAATAATAGGAATTTATTTAATTATGAGTAGACATAAATAATTAATGGCGTATTAAATAAATAAATAAAGTTTATTTATATAAATAATCAAGAGGAAGTAATGGACTAATAATAATTAAATAAATTTATGAATTTATCTAATTATAGAGTGACATAAGAAATTACCGACGTATTTAAATACAGTTTGTTTAATTTAAATAGCTAGGAGTAATAAAAGACTTGAATTAATTAAATAATTAAGAATTATTTAATTAATAGTTTTCATTGGACTATAGGACATAATGAAATATTTTAATTATGTTGAGATGAATCATGATATAGAAAAATGTGGTTTACGGGTCTAGACTTTTTTTATGTGTCTACATTTGCCCCTCTTTGTCATAATCCAGTTTATCATGTTATGGAAAAGAAAACAAGTCAAGAATATGCCCCTACGCAAAAAAGGGATGACGAAGAATGAGGAGGAGGGTTGCAGTATGCCCCCTTGAGAGGACAGTTGGGTTCCGAGAAATGAGTGGGCTCTTGAAATAGATGAGAAGACTAGAGAATGAAGGAATAGAAGAAACACTAGCGTGGAAGACATGGATGTTTAGTGGAGACAACTTTAAAGATGCATATTTTTTCAGACAAGACTCTGCACTAATCATCATTGGGTGGTAAAATGATAGAAATGGACAACAAACACCATGATATGACATAGACCTAGGTATGCAAGGTCATCCACTTACAAAACAGACAATCGCAGACAAGGAATGTTCTAGCTCATACTAAGGTCCAAGTTGCCCAAGTCGTTTTGCTAAGACAATCCTTAGACAATAGTCAAAGAAAATAGGTCATGGGACATCCTCGAGGTAGCTATTAACATGACCAAGAGACAAAAAAGACCAACAAAAATAGACAAAATAGACCAAAAAATTCAACAACCATTCAATGTGTTTGCTAATATTTGCTTGTCGAAGATTGTTTGCATGACAGTTTGACAATTTGATAGTTTGACGGTGCCTAAGGTCAGGAAGGACACATCTTGAAAAGAAAAATGACATTTTGATGAGGTCCAAGTCCAAGAAGGACACATCTTGGAGAGGACCAAAGAGTGATAAGATTGACATTGTTTTGGCAATTTGACTAATGTGACTAGATGATTGACTAGACTATGTTGTCTGAGTTTCACTTAATGACCGATTGGACTATAATGTCTATTGGATCATGATTTGAATGCAGACATTTTGATGACTATCTTGTGTTTGAGTGTGACTATGTCTAATGAAACCTGACTTTGTGTGAGGAGATTGACATTGTCTAACTTATTTGACAAATGCGACTATGTTTGCCTAATTTGACTGACATGATGAATGCTAACTTTGTTTTTCAATTTTTGTTTGTTTTTTAATTTTTGAAAGTTATTTGGATGTTTTTTTTTTGTGCTTTTCAAATATTTTGATTTTTTTGGATTTTTGACATTTATGATTTATTTTGGATTTTTGACATGTTTTGATTTGTTTGAATTTTTTTGACATTTTATGATTTCTTTTGAGATCTTTTTGACAATTATGATTTTTTTGGATTTTTGACATGTTTTGAGCTGTCAATGGATGAAAATTTGGGCAGCCTTTGTGCTTAGATACCAATGAAAAGGGGGAAACCAAGTTTAGGTGCAAGGGTGGGTGATAGGATAAGGGATAAAAGGCTCATGATAGATGGATGGATGGAAACGATGTATGCATCATAAGAGAGCAATAATGTGATCTCCAAAGACTATGTCGCATAGGAAATAACATGCCCCATTATAGGTACAATACTTAGGATTTTTCATGAAAAAGCTTATGACAATAGGATAATGATAGCCTTGGTTTAGAAAGATGAGGTATGTCAAAAGATATCAAAAAAACATGTTTCAACACTTTTCCCCTATTTCTTTATCAAGATCAAAAGGAGAAGGGTGGATAAGTGGACTCAAATATGATAGGGATTTATGATGGCTAAAGATGGTAGGTAGGATGGAAATGATATGACATGAAAATGATAGGTTGGATAGATAAGACATTGTGCTCCCAAGTGTAAGTGACATAGAAGATCAACCTACACATGATGCTTGTTTTCTAGGTTTTCATATGGTACTTATCCAAGGCGCCTATTTACTAGGTTTTCACCGTTGGACAAAGGGATTTCTCTTTACTTTTTTTTTTCACTTTTTTGTTTTTGACTTTTTGAATTTTTGGATAGGAGAAGGGGAATATGGATAGGAAGGACTCAAGTGTCTAGTTCCATGAAAGGTGATAGTCCCACTAGAAACAGATGTCATTACATGGACCATGTCAAATGTGCTCATAAAAGTTGGTAAGGGATGACATGAAAGGGAGATGCTATAGGTAGATGATGGATTATGATGTGGATTATGGAGGAAAATAGTGGATTATTATGTGGATTATGTAGGGAATATATAGGACTTATGCAAAAGATGAATGGGGAGGCTTAGCCAAAAGCATGGACCATAGGAAGGTGGTGGGGGAGATATGTAGGATAATGAGTGAAGGGTGAGGAGATGGAGGTATGTGGGAATGGAATCATGACCAATGGTTGCACACATTGTGATAAACATTGAACATTTTGATGGGAAGTTGGTCTAGGAATCAATGGTGTTGTTTTCTTAGGAGATGGTGGGTATAGTGCTTTAGGTACCCACATAGACTTATTATTTTTATGAATTTTATTTTTCTTGTGGGATTTTTGTAACTTCTGAATATAGATGGAATGTGAGGTGGAAGTGGATGGTTGGTAGTTTTGTGATGTAGATGTCTCATTTGACTTGCTTTCCATTTTCTTAGGGACCCAAACTATATTTTTTTTGGACTGTTCTTTTGGAGGTATGAGCTTATATAACTTTTTAGATGGATTTTTCTTTGACTTTTTGTATTGATTTCCTAAGGCATGAGGGTCCTTAGGATTTTTTACTTTATAAGTAGAGGCATCCAAAAAAAATCTTTCAAATCGCATGGGTATGGTGGAATGAGTGGAAGCTTCTTGTTTAGACAATGTGTGCATTTGTTGGTCATGATTAGGAATGTTAGGGTATTTATGGATAAATGGATAAGAGGATTGAATGGTAGGGATATTAGGTGGAAAATTTGATGGTGTAAGGTGTGGACATGAAAATCTACAAATGCTTAAATATCAACATACACCATTAGTAGCATGATTAGTATTTCAAAATAAAGCAAATATTCAACATCCATATGAGATAATATATCATGCTTCAACATGCAAATAAATGACAAAGATGAACAAAGCATGTAAAAAATGAAATAAACCTATCCCATAGTGGATTGGTGCCACTTTGTTGTGTAGGAAGCAACTTTTTCCCAATCCATGATAAGCAAAAGATGCCAAATGAAGAGCAAGATTAGTTCTCACATGTAGAGAGTAACCTTGCATAAAACGTGTTGTTGTGTTCCCAAATTTGTGTTGTGTTGTTTTGGAGAAATGCTTTGCATTTTATAGATTCAAGGGTAGGAGATTGAGAGATTTTGAATGAATGTGGCATCATTCAAAAGCCAATGACAAGATGACACTTGTCAAGATTTGAGAGGGTGAGGAATGTACAAGTCTTGGCCAATGTGCTAACTTCAAATTTGAATTTTGGATGAAATGACATGTTTAGGGGGGATGAAAGGTGCATTAAATGCCAACTTTGACTTGTGCAAGTGACATGTAAGAGCATTTAATGCTTTGTTGGAAGGGACAAGTCCTTTGAGAGGGAGATTCAAATTGAAAGAATATTCCCTATTATACCATGTCTGAAATAAATTAGAAGAATTAATAAATCAAAGAAATGATTTATTGGTGCAAGTGGGTGGGTTAGTTGAGAGTTTAGATTTGACTCAAGTTGAGTCAAAAGCTAGAGAATGGGTGATTATGTTTAGAGGTTAATTAATTTAGATTAATTAACTCGGAGGATTTTAGGAGTTTGATATTTGATTTAAATCAGTTTGATTTATTGAATCAAATGAGAAGAACTTTATGACTTAATTAAATAATTTGATTTATTTAATTAAATATGATGAACCTTAGGGAATTAATGAATAAATTGTTTTGACTGATTAATAGCATAATTGAATGTTAGTTAGAGTGAGATGCATGATGTTAGTTTTACATGTCTACATTTTTCCCCTCTTTGAAGCAATGTACTTGTTGCATTGCTTCAAAGAATGATGTTGCCAACATAGAAATTAAAAAAATTCTGATTTTGTAAGATGCCCTAGCGAAAATAAGTACGTTAGACATTGCCCCCTTGAGAGATCGAGCAAAAAGATTGAGGTGGATCTCACGACAAATAGGTTCAAAGTGAATGTATGGATGGTTAGACTATATGATAAAGATGATGAAAATGAGATGTTTGGAAGATGCTTAGAATCACAAATTTATATTATCCTAAACAACTTAAATGATTATGAAAATGAGATGAATGCGATGGATGATGTTGTCTTGATATGATGTGATTATGCAGGATGCGGGATGGATGCAAGATGAATGTATTGTTAGCGTGAAAGAGGATAGAAGAATGGGAGGGATCAACCCTTGAATCTAAGAAGATGCAGAAAGTTCAACAAGCCAACTTTATTAGCTATGATGATGATTGATGATGGTGTATTGCTTATCCAAGGATGGGAGAGATAAATAGCGTAACTTTCCTTATGTTTAATAACACACGTAGGTGCAATGCATCAAGGTATTAAGAACCAGGATGGCATTGCGCCTAGTGTGATGGACTTTGACTTGACAATCAGATAGGAGTGCTCTTGTTCACACTTGACATACAGAAACCTTGCTAGGATGGACCCAACAAAGCAAGTATTCACCAAGTTATTTTACAAGAACATCCAACAAGCATAACAAACAAAAATATAATGATCATTGCCCCATTCCTTTCTCTATAAACCTATTTTGTTTACGCATCATTGAGAGGTCCTTGGAATGAGTGCAAAATAAGATAAGTCAAAAAGACCAAGATAAAGTAACAAACAAGCTAATGTTCTTCGTACTGCTAGCCAAGGCTAAACTACTATGGGGTACCTGATGCTTATGTCCATCGTGGGAAAGCTTCATCCTAGGACATGTAGTGATCAGGGTTTTGATGGGACTGATTTGGGTGATAAGTTATTGATACTCTGAGTTGATAAACTTGCTGATTGACTGATCTAGGCTTTCAAGACTCTGACGATTAGAGTGTTCACTTTAGAACGTGCTAAACTTGCTTCTAACTAACTCACCAAAGGGTGAAAGTGATGATTGACTTTATTTTGAGTGATGACAATCACGGGTGAAAGTGAGATGAAATGGATGCACCATTTTGGGTTTTTCAAATGTTTTGAGGCTATTTTGGAATTTTTGAGATTTTTTACAAATGTTTTTGGTATTTTTAAGATTTATGAATGTTTTTGAACTTTGTGTCTCAAGGGCCGATCAAGGATGGCCTTGCCTACATTTAAGCTTAGAGACGATGTAGTTCAGACTCCAATTGACTTGACTGCTAATGAGATAGATGGGCAAACGGATTGCCATTGTGACAGACACCTAAAATCCTAAAATGTAAACTAGATGGATAAATGAATGCCCATGTGATGGACGCCTAACTAGATGGCCAGACAGATGTCATTGCGACAGACGCCTAAAATCCTAAAATGTGAAAAAGATGGACAAACGAATGCCCCTACGATGGACGCCTAACTAGATGGGCAGATGGATGTCATTGCGATGGATGCCTAAAATCCTAAAATGTGAAAAAGATGGACAAATGAATGCCCCTATGATGGACGCCTAATTAGATGGGTAGAGGGATGTCATTGTGATGGAAGCCTAAAATCTTAAAATGTGAAAAATATGGACAAACGAATGCCCCTGCGATGGATGCCTAACTAGATGGGTAGACGGATGTCATTGCGACGGACGCCTAAAATCCTTAAATGTTAAAAAGATGGGCAAACAAATTGCCATTGCGACAGATGCCTAAAGGACTGAACTGGATGTAAAAAATAGATGGGCAAATAGATTTCCAATGTGACAGATGCCTAAGGATTGACCTAAATGTAAAGAATAGATGGGCAAACAGATTGCCAATGCGATGGATGCCTAAGGACTGACCCTAACTATAAAAAATAGATGGGCAAACGGATTGCCAATGCAACAGACGCCTAAGGACTGACCCTAACTGTAAAAAATAGATGGGAAAACGGATTGCCAATGCAACAGACGCCTAAGGACTGACCCTAACTGTCTCGAGGGATGATCAAAGATCAACCTTGCCTACGTTCAAGCTTAGAGATGATGTAGTTCGACAAGGTGAAATACTGATAAGACTCAATGATGAATTTTGAAATTTTTTTGATATTTCGACATGTTTTTGGATTTTTTGATGATTTGGATGTTTTTGATTTTTGATTTTTTCTGATGTTTTTTGAATGTTTTTGGTTTTTTTATTTTTTCTGATGTTTTTGAGTTTTTTGATGAATTTTGACAATTTGGATATGGATACGTGATGATGATATCAGTGCTCTATTTTGAGATTTTGTTGAAAACCAAGCTTAATGTTGATCAATTGGATTGATGGATTGATAGTTTGACTAAGTGTGTTAAGTCAAACAAGGTGATAATACACTTGTAAAACCTAGGAAGTTGTGTTATCCTAGAATAAACTTGTACATAAGAGGATGGTTTGACTAAGTGTGTTAAGTCAAATGAGGTGATTATGGATTTGATAATTTGGCTAAGTGTACTAAGCCAAAAAAAGATGATAACGAACTTGTAAACCCAAGGAAGTTGTGTTATCCTAGAGTAAACTCGTTCACAAGATGATAGTTTGACTAGGTGTGTTAAGTAAAACAAGGTGATAATTGATTGGATTTGATTGATCAACATTGATGAAGCTTGTTTTGGAACAAAATAGCTTTGATGATTTGATGTGACACAGATGTACACATTAGATACGACTAATATGAATTATTTAGATTGATGTTCGGCAAAAGATAAAGCTTGATAAGGAATGTCTTCCTGTCAAAATATGCCATGGGCTAGTGACTTGAATTTTTGGCCCACAAATGCTATGATCAATTTGATTTTACGTTTGCCAATGTTCGGATTAGAGGATATAGATCAAGATTTATTCCTAAAGCAAGATCTAAATATCTACCCCCAGTGTTTAGCAATGTTTGAATGACCATGGGTGGATTCTTGGATAGATGTATAGATAGATACAGTAAGCATGCAAAGGATACCAATGATTATCTTGTGATAAGATAAGGTGTTTGAACAAAGGATGCTCATTTGGATTATGCTTCAAGGCTTAGATAACATTTGAATTGGATAGGATCAGTGAAAATGAGCCATGTCAAGATGTTTACCATAAGCAATTGTAAAGTGTGCACCAAACCTTCATCAAGATCAAGATAAGGTAGATAGATTGTAATGGATTGGATAAACAATTCATGGATGAACAAAGGATATGGATGGAAAGCTGGCTTTATGTATGGATGCGATAAGATGTTTTCTCCTGAACTAACATACATAGATGCTTGATTCTACACATGATGCCTATTTGCTAGGTTTTCATCATGGTACCTGTCCAAAGAGCCATCGAAATGGTTTTCGCTAAAGGACAATTTTTTTCTTTATTGTTTTCAATCCTTTTTCAGATTTTTTTGGATTTTTTGGATATTTTGTATTTTTTTGTTGTCACCAAGATGCTTGTCTGCCAGGTTTTCATCAAGGTGACCATTTTTTCAGGACATTTTTTTTATTTTTTTGTATTTTCTAAGAGATTTTAAGCTAATGTTGAATCACCTGGTACTGCTGACATGGATGCTTCTGTCATAATGTGCCATCGATATCTTGCTTGAAGAAGCTGTTTAGCCAAGATACATGCACTTGAAAGCAAATTTTGAGAAATTTGTTCTGCTTTGTCGATACCAGAGTTAACTTTGTCTTTGTGCACACATCGCGATAGGGTGCGTTTTGAATCCTTATGATGAAGGGTCACTGCCAACACATGGTCAATATGAGAATTGGATATCATGTGTGGAGGCAAGGATGGTGGAGTTTGTTGAGGAATAAAAGATGGATTGGTTGATAGTTTAGAGCCTTTGACTCTCCAAACTTGGGAAGATGAGCAATAATGAGTGGATATGGAAGTGTGCATGGAATTAGGACCAACTACTCAATACACTTTGTACGTTGCTTGAGAAGCATGTTTTTGCTTTTGACGACATCTTTGATGGATACTTTTCCCTTTTTTATTTTGTCCCATAGTTACTTTGACTAATGGAGTTTGATAGGGATAGTTTTTTTTGGTATTTTTTGATATCCATATGTATTTGACTTGTCCTTCGTGCTTCGCTACTTCTTTTTCTTCGGTAGCATTCTTCATGCTTCGATTCAAGTCTTTCTTTTGATGTTGGTCCCAATTTATGGATGGGGTGATAAGTGGATGAATATTAATGACATGGTAGGTTGTAGTATTGGAATTGGTTTCATCATAAGGATCCTTTGTGCCCCCTATGTTGACATTTGCTCGAGACGGCGTTGCCCCCAATTTTGTGGAAGTATTAATGATATGTTTATATCCCTTGATTGTTGAATAACCAAGACCTTGATGCCTAGGATTGCCAATAATCTGCACTGGTTCTAGGATACCCTATTCATGTAGGCCTAATCCTCTTCCTTGATAATTCATCTGCTGAAAAAGTTTATTTGCAATAGGATATGATTTACCTTGGAAACAAGGTGCTAATCCCTCTATTGTCTTTCGTGGACATTCAAAAGTGTGAGCATCTTTATTGATGAGATAAATTTCTCTAAGAAAGGTAAGTGATCCAAATTTATAAGTGACGGGATCCTCCATATGTGGGATGAATACCTGATTGATATCTTTATCTTGATCTTGTGAGATATCAGATTGTAATACTTCTTTAAGAGGTGTTGATGAATCATTGTCCTCATAAAACTCTTCCTCATGATTCATCTCACAATATTTTTTTGATTCACAACTTCTATAGGAGCCTTCTTCATGACCCATTTCTGACATGTCTCTAGATTTCTCCATATCTTGACCATGTGTATAAATGTTAAGAGTATGAGACTCTTGTTCTGAATGAAGATCACCTACGTGTCTATCCAAAGAAAGCATCTCATGGGTAGACGGAGGGGTATGTGCGATATGGATATGATCATTATTTGTGACATCTTGTAGGAGAGTGGCCATCACCTCATTGTAGTATCTTGCATATAAAAATTCTTGATCTTGATTAATGTCGAAATTGCTTTCAACATGCTTTGGATCAAGTTCTTGACATGGGTCAATTTCAAAGGATGGATTTCTTTCAAAGGGTTCTTGGAAATCGTCATAAGGCATTGGAAGTGGCTCAATATCCTTTTGATCTTTGAGTGGACTTGGATCAAATGGTGAGTTGAGAATTTCTTCAATATCTATAACCATGAGGTCAAAGGATGTCAATATGTCTTGGAAAGGTCCATTGCTAGACTTTGGTGAAAGATGTTGATCATGCTTTGGAATAAATTCTTGACATATGTCCTCTAACTCATTAGGTGATGTAGAGACATTTTTAACATGATCATTTTGGATTATGTCAATAGGATCAAATAACATCAACACTCCTTGAAATAGATCTTTGTAGGAGGGGTCTTGATCATAACTAAAAAATGGCTCTTGACGTATGTTGATTTAATCATCAGATGAGGTGGAGACATCTTCAAGGTGCTCATTGATGGGTAGATCTTGATCATTGTTTTTGACAATTATGGTGCGATCTGTTGCAAGTTCTGTTGTGGGAGTAAGGCCTGCGTTTGTTGCTGAGCCAAAAAATGCTTGTTGTTGGTCATGTTGTTGTTGTTCCAACAAACCTTGTTGTTTGTCTTGCTGCTGATGTGCCAAAAAAGCTTGTTGTTGGTCTTGCTATTGTTGTGCCAACAAAGCTTTTTGTTGGGTTCCTTGTTGTGCTACGTTTTGATGGAATTGTTCATGGATTGCTTGCAATAGTGCCTAGAATTATGCTTGCCTCTATCGAGCTTGGTGTTGAGCTTGAGCTTGAACCTTAGCTTGTTGGGCTACTTGAGCCACTTCCACAACTTGTGTGGCTTGGTGGGCTTGGAGTGCCTTTTGGCAGGCAGCTTGTTGTGCAGCTTGCAACATGATGGAGAGCGAATTTGTCATGTTGTGTTTTGGCAGTGGTGGTGGTGGTGGGTTGGAGATGGTGTTGATTGTTGGGGTGAGCAGAATGGTCTAACTGATTGCCAAGGTTTGAGTGGTGAATGGTGTGATTGATATTCTTGGTCCTTGAGACACTTGAGAAATGGTAGATGTGTTAACCATTGGGGTTGCTTGGATGGTTGACATTTGTTGTTGCGATATTGTTGGAAAAATGAGAGGATTTGGTATGATGTTTTGATTTTGCATGATAGATTAAAATTGAACATTTTTTTGGTTGAGAATCATATTGCCTTGATTTAGGTAACTTTGATTTTGCATGGTGCTACCTTGATTTGAATCAACATATGGAGTTGTCAACATATTGCATGGATTTTGAAAAACATTGGTGGGATTTGCAAACATGTCTATCCCAAAGTTCACCAAGTTTGGATTTGTAATGGTCATGTTTGGTAAAGTTGCACTTGGCATGTATGCATTTGGTGGGATAATGTTGTTTGGAAAACTCATGCATTGAGCATTTGCTTGATAGATTTGTAAATTTGGACTTGGATTTAAATCTACCATTGGGAAAGGTGTTCCAAACTTTAGATTGGGCATACTCACATTCGTTGTAATTTTGAGGTTTGGAGGAGATAATGATGCCATGTATAAATGTGAGTTTTGATAATCAATTGGCATTGTGAGACTTGGATAGTTTGGTTGACTTGGATTATTCATGATAGATGGATCAAGTTTATATTCCATGTTATTCTTGTGTTTTGACCTTGTTGCGAGAGTGAACCTTGAAGGTGATTAAGATCAATGATGAGATGGAGGATGAAAGGGGTGAATGATATGGGTGTTTGAACTTACAAGAAATTTGGATCAATGCTAGACTTTTGGTTTGATTCGATTTTGAGGATAGTTTGACTAGGTGTGTTAAGACAAACAAGATGATGGTGAATATGTAAACCCTAGGAAGTTGTGTTATCCTAGGGAAAACTCACATAAGAGAGTGAATTGGATAAGTGTGTTAAGCCAATCAAAGTGATCATGAACTAGTAGACCTCAGGAATTTGTGTTATCCTAGAGGAAAATTTGTTCAAAAAGATTGATAATTTGACTAGATGCGTTAAGTCAAACAAGGTGATGTTGATTTTCCAAAAGTCTAGCATGAATGATGCTACCAAGGTTCCAAAAGTTGTTGGTGAGATGGAAATTTGATTGATGTTTGAGAGATGGGTGAAGTGATGATTTTATCCTAGATGACCCTATGAGGACTTACTTACAACACCAAGGTAATGAAGAACATGCTTTTCCCTAGGAGTAATTCAAACCAAATGACTCAAAAGGGACCAAGCACATGTGTGGTTCAATTATTTGTTTATCTTGGCTTAATGAATTCCTTTTATCAAAAACACTTGCTTGCTTATGTTTCAAACTATATGTCTAATGTCCCACTTTCTTTCTCATCCCACAAGGTCCATTGTGTGGAAATCAAGGAAAATAGGGCAAAAGTTCCTTATGTTTAACCTTGTTGAAAACAAATGATGGTAGAATTTGTGCACTTAGAAACCTCTAGGAATATGATCCATAGGGAAAGCAAGAGTGCCTAAATTCGTCAAGAGTATTTGTTTCTCACAAGGGGATTGAAATTTGAAGGTCTTGTGAATGTTTGTTTTTCAAGCATTTTTAGGACCAAGCAATGTATTCTTTTCTTCCAAGCACTTTTACAAATCTAGGATGATGAGGCAATATCTTGTTTGGTTCCCACTTGGATAAATCTAGCTACGCATATCTTACATGAATGACTAGATGCTTGACCACATTGGCTCCCCTCCATAGCACACACTTCTCGGGTCAGCCAAGAATTAGTACCCATGACTCTCCCATGGCATGCTTTCCATTTCTACAACAAGACCATATGTATAACGTGGGGTGGCTTCAAAGGACATGACCTTTTGCACCAACAAGATAGAAAAGCTTTTGGATTTTTCTAAACAATGGTTGTAATGAGGGTATTCCATTCGTGGGGGATTATCAAACATTGAGGAGACTCCATTGTTGTCCATCTCGTCGGAATAATCCGCGTGATTCTTGAACTTTCCTCAAGAATCCACACATATACCATTGGAAGTCACTTGGCTTTAGCGTGTTCCCAGTTGGGTTGTTCCCTTTGGTGAGTAATTTTTCCCACAAGGCAGGCCCTCTAAGATAAACAATAGCCAATAAACAATATTCGTAGTTCAATCAACCTTTATTTAAAAACAAAAGGAGAACACTCACAATAAGTCTATCCAAACTCGCATATTTTGTTCATTTTTTAAGTGCCCAAATTGAAATGTGGAGGTAATCTTTTCAACAACCTAATATCAAAAAAACAAAATTGATTCTCAAGATCGCAATGAAGCGTGAGAGAAGCGCATACACATTTTAAATGATATTAACTTGTGAAAAGGATTGCAAAACATTGAAAACACTTGTTCATTTTAGACCTCCAAGCAATGATGAGTTATTTTTAAGCACCAAATTAAATGTGAGATTGCTTTGTTCAATTGTTAACCTTTAAACAAAATCTAGTATGTTTGTCTAAGGTTCTTCTTAGCCCCTTGGCAACTTTTGAAAAGAAATTTGATTGTTTATTTTAGAACCCAAAATAAATTTAGTGTCCTAAGATCAATTAACTTATCAAATTTTTTAAAGAGTGTTGAAAAACACTTTGTACAAAAAATGAGCACGGTGTCATAATAAAAATTTGCTTGTTCTTTTTAAACCCAAAGTAAATCTAGTGTTGCTAAAGCATGAAAGTAACAAATCCTTAGAAAGGGATTATAAGTTCTCCCCAAAAGTGTTTAAAAACACTTGATACAATGATATGATGAATTTATAAAAACCTTTGACCTTTGTTTTCCTTCCTTCACTTTTGACCAAAAATTTTTCTTTTTAAGCAAATTTCAACATTTTTTAGATTTTTCCATTTTTGGTAATTTTGCATCTATGACTTTGAGAGTCCTATTTTTTTCCAAAAGATTTCTAAAACTAAAGTAGGATGAATTTCCAACTAAAATTTGAAATTGGAAACATGGACTTTGAGTTATTAATAGAAACAATTTTCAAAAAACTAGGGAAAAACTTTAAAATGTCATTTTGAGGGCCAAGATCAAAGTTTGAAGCCCCAAAAACCCACATCCGAGTCAAAAGTTATGACCTCAAGAAGTTCCTGAATCACAAAAAAAAGTTAGAAAAACCAGAAAACTCAGGAGTAGCGCAGTTTGCAAAAGCGGCGGAGTTTGGAGTGAAAGCGACGCTATATAATGCCACACGGCACTCTGCAGAAATAGAGAGTGCAAAAGCAGAGTGATAGAGGCAAGTAGTGAAGTTTGAAAAGCAGCTGAGTTTGAAAATTTGAATTTGAAAAGAAGGAAAGGAGGAGCGGTAGAGTTTGGAGAAGACGTGGTGTGATATGGCGCCGCGGTGCTAAAAGTGGTGCAATATGGCGTTGCGTAGCGCAGTTAGGAAATTAAAAAAAACACAGGCGAGGAGAATCTGCGGCGAGGTTTGAAAGTTTTGCGCAGTTTGATATAGTTCTGTGCCTCTAAAAGTGGTGCAATATTGTGTTATGGCTCTAGAAGTGGCGCAATATGGCGCTGTGCGGCGCAATTTTCCTGTGTCCTGCAAAAAAAAGTTAAAAACGCTTAAATTTAAAAAAAAATGTGATTAAATGTTTGAACTACCCTCCCTTTAGCGCCAAAATGTGAACATGAAAATCTACAAATGCTTAAATATCAACATACACCATTAGTAGCATCATTAGTATTTCAAAACAAAGCAAATATTCAACATCCATATGAGGTAATATATCATGCTTCAACATGCAAATAAATGACAAAGATGAACAAAGCATGTAAAACATGAAATAAACCTATCCCATAGTGGATTGGTGCCACTTTGTTGTGTAGGAAGCAGCCCTTTCCCAATCCATGATAAGCAAAAGATGCCAAATGAAGAACAAGATTAGTTCTCACATGTAGAGAGTAACCTTGCATAAAATGTGTTGTTGTGTTCCCAAATTTGTGTTGTGTTGTTTTGGAGAAATGCTTTGCATTTTATAGATTCAACGGTAGGAGATTGAGAGATTTTGAATAAATGTGGGATCATTCAAAAGCCAATGACAAGATGACACTTGTCAAGATTTGAGAGGGTGAGGAATGTGCAAGTCTTGGCCAATGTGCTAACTTCAAATTTGAATTTTGGATGAAATGACATGTTTAGGGGGGATGAAAGGTGCATTAAATGCCAACTTTAACTTGTGCAAATGACATGTGAGAGCATTTAATGCTTTGTTGGAATGGACAAGTCCTTTGAGAGGGAGATTCAAATTGAAATAATATTCCCTATTATGCCATGTTTGAAAGAAATCAGAAGAATTAATAAATCAAAGAAATGATTTATTGGTGCAAGTGGGTGGGTTAGTTGAGAGTTTAGATTTGACTAGAGTTGAGTCATAAGCTAGAGAATGGGTGATTATGTTTAGAGGTTAATTAATTTAGATTAATTAACTTGGAGGATTTTAGGAGTTTGATATTTGATTTAAATCAGTTTGATTTATTGAATCAAATGAGAAGAACTTTTCAACTTAACTAAATAATTTGATTTATTTAATTAAATATGATGAACCTTAGGGAATTAATCAATAAATTGTTTTGACTGATTAATAGAAGAATTGAATGTTAGTTAGAGCGAGATGCATGATGTTAGTTTTACGTGTCTACAGAAGGTGTATGGTCACATTCTTTCAACATTTGTAGGATGATGGAGGAAGGACGACAACATATATCTTAGGCATATGATAAGATTTATGATGGAAGGAGGTAGACCTAGGATGCATGGAGGAAGTACCAACATCTTGAGATTGGTGTATGCAATGGAATATGGGACTACGTGTAGGTGGAATACTAGACATGAGTTCCTTATTAGATGGAGAAGATAATGGTTGTTTTTGTTCTAAGGAGGTACATTCATGAATGAGGGTGGAAAGACTAATAGGATATGATGGAGGACTCACAATGGGGTTGATAGTGGGTGATGGAGGATCGGTATAATCTTGATTGGCGTTATGTTCACTTAGATCCAAGGTATTTTTTTGATCGTCTATGTGTGCTTGGGAGGCATATGTCTCATCAAGGGAAGTGGATGTTGATGGATCATGGATAGGACTAGGTGGAGGTGAATTTGGAATATCTTGCTCATGGATAGGCTCTTCATCATTATAGATATCATCTTGATCATAAAAAAGATATAGATTATGGATAGGTTGGATGAAAATGATTTGATCTTGATTAGGACTAGGGATTGATGTTTCCACATGCTTAGGATTAGGCTCTTGACATACCTCTTGGATTTATTGAATGGAAGTGGAAGGGGATTTATCATGGAGAAACTTGACATGTTCTCGATGGTCAACAACATAGGAGCATGAAAGAGGGTGACTTGGACTTACGACAGGAGACTCTTGAATTG
This sequence comes from Sequoiadendron giganteum, assembly GCA_007115665.2. Classification (NCBI taxonomy): domain Eukaryota; kingdom Viridiplantae; phylum Streptophyta; class Pinopsida; order Cupressales; family Cupressaceae; genus Sequoiadendron; species Sequoiadendron giganteum. The sequence goes on from CM021106.1 coordinate 205,862,709, forward strand.
GCTCAAGGGGTTGTGGATGACATGGTTGGCTTGAAGTCCTTGGCATGATTTTGGAGGACTCTTTTGTATGTTCACATATATGTGTTGAATGACATGGTGACAATTGATTCCTTGCTTGTAGCCCTTGGGTCACATCCTTTATAGGTGGGTTTAATGGAGAATTAGATGATTGTGGGGTAATGAAGAGTTTAATGGTGTAAGTGTGAATAAGGTATAAAAAATAAAACACTTCTTAATGAAACATTGTATCAAAAATCAAGCTAATAATCTATTGAAAGCATCTCATTGTCTCCTATCTTCAAATATTTATTAAGTTATTGTGCTCTCATATTTAAATAACACTATAACTGTCAAAATTACAATCTAAAGAACGAAATGATGTTGATGCTATGATATGAAGCTAATATGATAAAATCTAGATGATAAAAGAAACTAATATAGCATGAATTTACATGAAAATTGTTAAATGAAGCTACAGGAGGCAGCCATGATTGTGATTCCAGAATTTTGGATGCTTGGATGTTGGATGATGGATGCTTGAGACTTGGATGCTAGATTCCTGTAGAGTAAGAGTGCATAAGCTTGATAATCTAGATCTGGATTCTTGGTTGAATGAAGCTTTATTTATAGATTTCTTGGCTGTAGAAATGCACGGGGATGGAAAAAAGAGGCTTGGATTCAATCTGTAGGATTGAATGGTGAGAGATGGAGGAGATTGAGAAGATTTTGGAGATTGTCTCTACCCATGAAAACACAAGGCAAGAGAAGAGGAAGGATTGATGGAAGAGGATTGAGAGATAAATTTGCAATTTGTCTCCAATTCTTCCCATGAAGTTTCAATCAATTAATTTTGACATGATTTTGACATAAATTAGACATAGGGTATCTAATTTGATTTGGAGGAAATATAGAGGAATATTCCTTATGCTTTAATTTAAATATTTTTGATTTATTTAAATTAGCAAAAGAGGGATAAATAATTTAATAGAACAAACTATGGAATTTGTTTATTAAATCAAATCAGAAGAATATGACAATTAATCAATAAAGTGTATGACCTTTATTTAATTAATTTAAGATTTGATGTGATAGAATAAAATAGGGAAATGATAATTAAATCAAACAAAAGATTTAACTTTTTTTATTTAATTTAGATTAGAAGAATTTAAATGTGAATGTGAATGTGAACTATATAAATAAATATTTCGATTTATTCAATAGTAGAGGAATTTAGGATATTTAATCAAATAATTCATATTTAATTAATTGGATTCTCTAGACCAATTTTAGGTGTATACATTTTGCCCCTCTTTGAAGTGATGTGTTTATGCATTTCTTAGAAGAGATTTTTTTTGCTACTGCTAGTATTGACGAAAAATAAACATTATGCCCCAAACATGCCCTAGATATTGATTTTCAGATGATTGTCGATAATTTTCTCCCTCGGGAGATAAATTAATGATTTGATGATTTTTTAGAAATTTTAAATTTTCATGATGATTTGATGATGATTGATGAAGAAAATATTTTATCTCCCAACATTGATGAAGAAAATATAGCCCATGGATGAATTTCAATTAATTCCATAAATAAAATTAATGAAAATAAAAGAAAACCCACAAAAATCTATATAAAGTCCAAAAGGTCATTTTCATTCTCACTTCTACTTTTTGACTTTCAACACCTAGTAATAGAGATTTTTGAGCCAGCTAGAGCAATATGCCTATCCCCTACTACACTCATCATTTTGAGCGCATGCAACGTCACCAGTGGCTGACCCCCTATGGACCTCCGGTATGTACCCATAATCCACCTCGTATTTCGTGCATTCTTGTTTTTCATGTATTTTTTATGCTTTATCATTTTTTCTTTAGGTTAGTGCATCAATGTCATGTTGTAGCACTTTGCACTCTGGTGTAGTGCTTTCGTAAGATGTTTTAGCACTTTGAGAAAGTAGCGCTTTTGTTATTTTATCTAGCGCTTTCATGGTTTAGCACTTAGGTAGTCCAATTTAGTGCTTTGACACCGAATCTTAGTGCCTAGAATGTTCTAGCAGTTTGATGGAATAAATTGGTGCATCAATGGTATGTTATAGTGCTTCTGGTAAAGTAGTGTTTTCATGGATTATTTTAGCGCATTGACATGCTAAAATATCGCTTTGAGAAAAGTAGTGCTTGGATGGATTGTTTTAGCGCTTTGGTGTGCTAAAATAATGCTTTGAGCAAAGTAGCGCTTCGATGGACTATTTTAGCGCATCGAAGTGTTGAAATAGCACTTCTAGTAAAGTAGTTCTTTGGATGCATGTTTTAGCGCATCTGAATAATAAAGTAGAACTTTTGTTCTTTTAGCGCTTTGGATGCCTGTTTTAGCGCATCTGAATGATGAAGTAGTGCTTTTGATTTTTAGCGCTTTGGATGCCTATTTTAGCACATCCATGTCGAATTTGCAAATTTTGACACAATTAACCTTGTTTTCATCAATTTCAATCATGTTTATCCTTCGGTTTGGTATGATTTGATTATCCAAATTCTTAATGACTAATTCTGATGATTAATAAGACTTAATCTCATGATAGGTGAGAATAATCCTATTTGTGATGATCCTCATGATAGGTGAGGAATGATTCATATCTGATAAACCTCATGATAAGTGAGATTAGATAATGTTGATGAACCTCATGATAGGTGAGATTTTTTGATGTTTGTTCATGGATTTTGATCGAAAAAATCATACTAAAGTTTGTTTGGATCTGATAGTAGAATGACTTTTGATTTTTGACATAATGCACTGATTTTAAACTTTTTCATGGTGATAGGAGGATCTGGGTAATCTCTAGATGCAAGAGTGGTTTCTGTGGACCACTAATTTGATTCCCTATCTGACTCTTGATGAGATTCAGGTTATAGGTCGATGTGGTCTTTCGATTCTCCTTCATATGCCCCAGATTAGGATTAATCAGCGTCTCCTTACTGATTTGGTCAAGCGGTGGCATAGTGACCATAACACCTTCCATTTACCCACTGACGAGATGATAATCACACCCGAGGATGTGTGGTGGATACTGCAGATTCCGTTTATGGGAGAGATTATTTTGTACAACTCACATGAGGCTGGTGGGAGAGATGCTCTTCATAGAGTTTTTTGGGATCAACACATTGCAGGACTGAGTTTCTGATGGCAGATGATAGTTGATGCCTATGCTTCACTACCAATAGTATTAGCTGGATTCATTGGATGTTTCCTTTGTCTTGATTGCAGGTCAAAGGGATTCTCTATGGGTTGGGGTTGTATCCTTGAGAGTATAGTCATGCATAGCAATAAATATGAGTGGGGGATGTGTATGCTAGCCCACCTTTATCATGATTTGCATTCAGTGGTGTACTTGGGAGCATGTAGCCTATCAGCAGGGATGACCTTTTTATAGGTGTGGGCATGGGATAATTTTTCCATTGCTTGACCATTTCCAATTCTTGATAGACCAACAAGCAGACCTTATGTTTTTCGGTATAGAGGTAGACTTACCTAGGCTCAGATGGGTAAGTTAGAGCATTGGATACGAGTTTTGGATGACATGGAGAGTGTCATCTGGCGGCCTTATCTAGACTGTGAGAAGTGGGATGAGGATGATTCAGTGCTTAGGTACCTATGTGATTCCATTTAGTTGATTGGAAAGACCCCTTTTGTTTTGGGGAGACTTCTATTGTTGCGGGTGTATAGGTAGTATGGTGTAGTATAGTGTATGTCTCAGTGAGTAGCCCATTATGCCTAGTGATGAAGTGATTTAGTAGATTAGGGGCCATGTTTATTGTATGAGACATTAGTATAGGGGTACATGACTCTGCAACCATCAGCCTGGGATATGCGCAGAGATATTGCAGAGGCTACCGTGATAGAGGAGTATGTCAAATTTTTGGCATTTCATCCACATCCTCGGATTACGATTCTCGATGAGCTAGCACTTTTACCTATGGAGGAGGATGTTGCTGAGGGTGAGGAGGATAGCAATGGGGTTGATACTCAGTCGAGTAGTAGCACTGAGAGAAATAGTGGGGACAATATCAGTGATGACGATGATGGTGGTGGTGGAGGTCGTAGAGGATCTAGGTAAGTCAGTGTTAGTCCATTATCGAGAAGGCCTCACAAGAGGCAAGTAGTGCCAGTGCCTTTGGTTGATCATCAAAGATAGATTTTTAGTTTATAGAGATAGGTACAGACTCTGCAGGGACAGTTGGTGCAGGCACAGGGTTTTCTTGTACATACGCAGACTCGGATGCAGACTCAGGCATAGGCTCATGCCAAGGCATTGACACAGGTATAGGGATAGTTGGTGGTTATTCAGACTTAGGTTGATACCTTGGCAGCTGAGAGGGATAGTGTTAGATAGATTTTTGAGAGGGCACAAGAGACTACTAAGACACAACAGAGAGTAGGTGATGGTACCTCTGTTTTAGATTACATGAGGGAGGTTTTGCAGGCTAACCGAGAGGTATAGTTTTATAGGGGCCAGTATCATGATGCAGTGCTTTCTAATCATAGAGTTGTCTATGCCCCATCAAGATCTGGTCGGACACATACCCAGACAATTAGCGAGGGTGTGACATAGCCTCCATGGAGAGATCTCAAAGATCTTGGTTCTTCTAGGGGTGGTGGTGGTACTGGTCTCGTTATGCCTGCTCATTCTAGTAGCAATAGATCTTAGATATCATTTTGTGATTTCGAGACATTATTTTTGAGACATGATGTATACTCTGAGTCAACTCATTTTTTTGATGATGTATCTTTTCTTATTTCCGACTTCATCATATACTTGACATTGATGATATGTATGATATGCAGTGATTTCTATTTATGATGGTTTATTATTCTCTGATGTATGCATTTATTATGTGATGATTCTATGATGAATTCTTTTATTTTATGTGATATAATGTATGGATGTTATGATGTTCTAGATGATGATATATGATGTATGGATATGTGATGCTATAAATGATGATTTATGATGTATCGATGTATGAATAATAATGACATGACTTGTATTCATTTTAATGTGATAAAATGTATGGATGGATGGTAAATGCTTTTTATTTTAAAAATGATGATGATTAAAAAAATTATCATGTGTAATGGACGATAATGGATGGATGGTGTAAGTTTTGTGATATAATTTATGGATGACAAATGATGTATGGGTTAAAAATTGATCAAATGCATACAATAATAATGTAATGAAAATGATGTATTTATTTAAATGATGGTTTGTGGAAAATATGGTATGATAAATGTATAACTATTTGATGTTAAATGCATGAATGATGAGATGATGCTCCTATTATGTTTTTGATGTTTTCTAGTTTAATGTCAAGTATACTCAATCATATTCATAGAAAACATAATCATTAATTCGAATCCTTTATGCAACAAATCACTCTGCAGATGGAGAATTTATTATGAATGCAATCTAATTTTATCATGCACCTATATGAAAAGTATTATCATTTAAACAGTAATTTTGTGCATAGTATCATCATAGAGCTGTTTAGGATGTTGAAAGTGACTACAAGCGTTAATGGTATATGTTAGACCAATGATGACCTAAATACTACTTTCAATATTTTTGATATTGCAAGAGAACAAAAGAATCTAGGTATAATTGAACCGAGATGACCTGAGCATTCATTGTGTAAACAAGAAGTGATTAATAATTTCAATTTGTAAATTCTGAATGCCATCGGTGATACATTTGCATAGCACATCCCCTGATAATTCCCATATTTATATGGTTAATTTACAAACAACAAATAATAAAAATATCATTCTTATTCCTTGTTTCTCTAGTTTATTTACATCATCGATTTACTCCAAATAAATGATAATATTAACCTAAAATACAATTTATCCAACTTTTAGTTAGAGTGTTTCAATCATTTTTCAGATTAGATCATCCATTCTGATTTTGTGATGTTTTTGTAATTTTTTGAGATTTTGACCAAAGAACTAACTTACAAACCTATCCTAGGGATCTCGGGGGTTGATCAAAGATTAGCCTTGCCTACGTTACACATGTAGAGACCAAGTAGTTTGACTAACATAGACCCACTATTTTTGGATTTTCTGATTTTGTAGATTGAATTTTTGACTTGTTTTTTTGGATTTTCTGATATGATACAGATGTTTGATGTCTTTCCGATGGTGATTGATGTTGTGCTTTGATAATTATTTTTGTGTACTTGTCATATTGTTGTTTTCCCATTTTGGCGAGAACGATGTTTTCGTTGCCCCCAAGCTAGAGTGAGACATGACCATGTGAAATGATTTGATAATGGATGTAATCATGGAAAGACTAATGATATGATATAAAATGGTAGCGACTGCCAGACTAATGATCCTGATATGTATCAAAATAGATGGGAAAGCTGGTTTAGAATCACATATGATATCTATTTCCAGGTTTTCACCATATGTTTTGATTACACCCTTTATTTTGTATATTTTTCCTTTTTTCTCATTTTTATTTTTTTCTTTTTCTATTTTTTGTATTTTTTGTTGCCAAGATGCTTGCTTGCCAAGTTTTCATCAAGGAAACCATTTTTCAGAAGTATGAGTTGTGCACTAGGAATTTAGGTATAGAACTTTCTGAGATAAATATTGTTGATAGGTTCATCAAAAAAATCCCCTTTTGAAGTTGACAGTTGATAGGCCCCTAATCCGTACACTGATATGATGACAAAAGGACCTATCCAGTTAGGCTCAAATTTCTCTTTCTTTTCCCTGTCTTGTTGATTTCTACGGTTTTCTTTTAGAACCAAATCACCAACCTGAAAAATCCTAGGTTTTACCCTATGATTGTAACTCCTTGATATTCTTTATTGATATGTCGTGCGATGGTTGACAACTTGTTGACAATTATCATCCAACAATTCCAGTTCTTGAAGTCTAGATACCATATAGTCCTCATTTGAAATGATTCCTCTAAGGGATACACAAAGTGATGGAATCTCTACTTCAATAGGTAGTATGGCCTCCGATCCATGTACCAAGGCATATGGTGTTTCTCATGTCGGTGTTTTGATACTAGTTCTATAGGTCCATAGTGCAGGATTGAGTTGAATATTCCAATCACGTCCAGCATCGTTAGTTGTCTTCTTCAGTATTTTTAGAATTGTTTTGTTAGAGGCCTTTGCTTGGCCATTTCCTTAAGGATAGTACAATTTTGAGAAAAGATGTTGGATATGAAACTTCTCACACAATTCTTGAACATCTTGGTTTTTGAAAGGCCATCCATTATCAGTGATAATAGATTGAGGGATTCCATACCGACATATTATGTAATTCAAGATGAATGATGAGATCTGCTTCCTAGTGATCATTGTAAGAGGCACTGCTTCTATCCATTTTGTAAAATATTTTGTAGTTGTTATTATGAACTTGTGTCCATTGGATGAAGAGGGATTTATCTTTCCTACCAGATCTAGTCCCCATTGACAAAAGGGCCATGTTGATGTGAAGGGATGTAGTTCTTGAGCTAGTGCATGAATCAGATTACTATGAATCTGGCACTTTTGACATTTCTTTACAAACTGATAAGATTATTTCTCCATGCATGGACAATAATATCCTAAATGGAGGAGTTTCTTCACTAGAGTAATTCCACTTGAATGAGTGCCACAAATACCCTCATGAACCTCATGTAAGGTTGTCTCATATTTTTCATGTTCTAAACATCAGAGTAAGGTACCATCAAGACCTTGACAATAAAGGATGTCAACAATTAAAGTATGTCAGGCAGATTGGCAGATAAAATTACATTTTTGGCTCCTAGAAAGATCAGGAGGGAGGATATTGTCTTTCAGGTAAGCATAGGTTTTTTCATAGATGGAGGTTTCAATGGTCTCTAGATGGCATATGGTATTGGATTCCAAATTATTGTAAGGACATGGTACTTGTTCTACCATAAACTCATAACAACCACGTTTCTCTGGCAATTGTAATAGTGAAGCAATTGTGGCCATAGCATCCGGAGCTTTATTCTCCACCCTTGGAATTTGATCAAATTTGATGTTGACAAAAAACTGTTTTAGATCATCTATTTTTTGTTTATAGGGAATTAAATTTTCATCTTTTATTTGATACTCGTCATTTACTTGATAAATGACTAGTTGAGAGTCCCCATATACCTGTAGATCTGTGATCTTCCATTCAATTTCTATCTTGACCCCAATGATTGATGCTTCATATTCCACCACATTATTTGTACATTGAAACATCAGTCTATATGATTTCGGGATGGTGTGTCCCTAGGAAATGATGAACAAAATCCCTACTCCATATCCTCGTTGTGTGTATGATCCATCAAAATATAATATCCATTGTTGTGGCATCACTATCAAAATGTCCACATCTGGAAACTCCATTGTCATACATCGGTCATCTAGTAAAGGAGCCTCAGCCAATTGTTTGGCAATTGCTTGACCCCTGATGTCTTTTCTATCCACATATTTAATATCAAATTCACTTAATAGCATGACCCACTTGGCCAATCTGCCTATTAAGGAAGCCTTACTGAGTAGACATTTTAAGGGGTCGATCTTTGCTATTAGCCTGATTGTATGGGTCAGCATATAATGTCTCAGTTGTTGAGTAGCAAACACCACCACTAAGCATGATTTCTCAATGAAAGTGTAGTTTATTTCATAGCCATTTAATGTTCTATTGATATAGTAGATGGTGTGTTCCTTTCCTTCATAATCCTCTTATTCCATAATGCTCCTAATGCGATATCTATGGTTGCAATGTACAATATCAGAGGTCTTCCTTTTGTTGGCAGCATGAGAATAGGTGGTGACATCAGATATTGTTTTATTTGATCAAACATTGTCTCACACCCATTATCCCATTGAAAAACAACATTTTTATGCAAAAGGTGATTGAATGGATGACTTTTGTCTGCCAGTTGGGAGGTAAATCTCCTGATTGATTGGTGCCTTCCATGTAGTGATATGAGTTGACTCATATCTCTGGGAGGTGACATTTCCATTATTTCCTTGACTTTTGTTGGATCCACTTCAATTCTCTTTTATGAGACAATGTATCCCAACAGTTTCGTTGATGTGACCCCAAAGACACACTTCTTGGGGTTTAGCCTGACATTGAATTTCTCTAGCCATGTGAAGATTTTTCTTAGGATATGCAGATGTCCTTCCCTTGTACAATATTTTTCCAGAATATCATCCATGTAATCCTCCATGAAGGTGTACATCATATCATGAAACAGTGTTGTCATTGCTCTTTGATAGGTGGCTCCTGCATTTTTTAGACCAAATGGCATGACATTCCAGCAAAAGGTTCCCCATGGACATGTAAATGCAATTTTTTCCTGATCTTCTAGAGCTAGTTTAATTTGATTGTATCCAAAAAAACCATCCATGATTGAACACATGGCATGCCCTATCGTTAAGTCCACAATGATTTCTATATTTGGCAATGGGAAATCATCCTTTGGACATGCTTTATTCAGGTCCCTGAAATCCATACATATTGTGATGCTATTGTCTGGCTTAGAGAGAGGTATAGTGTGTGATATCCACTCAACGTAGTCAATAGACCTTATGAATCCAACATCCAACAATTTCTTTAATTCAGCCTTTACCATTAATGCAATATGAGGATGCATTTTTCTCAATTTTTTCTTCATAGGCTTGATTCCTATAGGCAAAGGAAAATGATGCATGAGCATATTTGGATCCAAGCCTAGCATATCAGAATATAACCAAGAAAATTTGATGCTTCTTTCCTTAAAGAAATTGATGAATTATGGTCTCTCTTGATTTGTCATGGATTCTGTCAGATGTAGAATTTTTTCTTTTTCTTCAGTGTCGATGTTTAAAGACTGTGTTGGTTCTACTAGAACTGATAAGAGCTAATGCTAATGTTTTGGAAGAGTGTCAAATCTTCCATCTTTTGGTGCCGCGGAGAGGTTTTCACTATTAGATGCGTTCTTTATTTTTTCTTTTTCTAGGTCTAATGCTGCCATAGAATGGTTTTCACCATTAGATCTATTATCTTTGTTTTTACTTTTGCAACTAGAATATTTGACACCCTCCTACTGATTCACGTTGTTATGATTATTATGGATAGAACTTATACCAGTTTCATCATGACATAGAGAATTTATGATGGCATCATCATTTTCAAATATGGGTACAGTCAGAGGTTCGATAGGTTCCCAGTCAATAAGTTCGGGATGGATTAATGTCATGAAATCATTGGATTGATTTAGGTTGATGGAGGTAAGGTCTAGGACAACAATTTTTTCATAGTTGTTTGGGATATCAAGATCAATGATGGTACCTTCTTCAAGATCATCTATTTCACTTGATGTCTATTCATCCCCAATTGAGTCATCAATATTTAGTGATCATGATATGAATGGTCTAGACCCAGAGCTTTGTCCATCCTCACATGTAGGTGCATATTTTTGTATTACATCAATTTGAATATTGGTGTAAGATATATCAGAACATAGATCCCACTCATATTCATTTGAATCTATTTCAAATATATCTCTAACCTAAAGGATTGTTTCTACAACCTTCCTTGTCATCTCCTATTTTTGTTCTTTAGAGTATCCCAGTCCTGTCTTCTCTTTTGAATGGAGAGTGAGGGACTAAATAGGTTCAACTATGCTTTCCTTCCTTTTTTTGATAGGTCCTTGTCCCTCATAACCCATTTTTTCTAGGATAGCTTTCCCTTTGCCATATTTTTGGTATTGATATTGATATTCGATGTCGATGGTTCCTCATCTTTGTATAACCAATCAAGGATTTCTTTGTTGTCTGATTCATCCTCTATGGTACTGACTTTTACAAACCTTTCTTCTAGAACTATGGCAGGTAGTAATGTTTGATGTTTGATCATTGATGGTTGGCCATATGCCTTTAGAGATGACATTAACTGTGAAATATTAAGCGATTGCTCCATAGAATATTGCCCCATTCCTTTATCTATCAGTTGGAATTTCTCTTGAATTTTTGTGATAAAGAAGTTTGGGGATGTAAAATTATCTGTTAATTGAGTGTCAACAAGATTTGTATCTTTTTCTTTATCCTTCTTCTCTACCCATTTAGTGATGATATTTGGACGTTTTTCTTCATTTGATGACTTCGAACTGGATGCTTCTCGATTGTGAGGCACAAAGGTATCTTGAGAGATTCTAAGTGTGTCACAATGTTGAGGATGATTATAATCAGCAGATACAGTCACCTCCTATCCATTTAAAAGGAATTTTAAGCATTAGTGATATGTGGAAGGCATTGCCTACATTTCATGGATCCATGGTCATCCTAAGAGTATGTTGTAAGTTAACTCTTTTTCCAATAGTTGGCATGCTATGTGTTTCATCATTGGTCCCACTTGAATAAATAACACAATTAGTCCCTTTGAAGATCTCTCTTCCTCATCATATGCTTTTATAGTCATTTTCCTTCGAGCATCAATAGCATCATCAAAATACCCTAGTGCACGGATTAACTTTAGAATGCAAATGTTCAAACCAGCTCCCCCATCTATTAAGACTCTTTTGACATGATGATTGTGGATCAAGACTTTGATATGGAGTGTAGTGTTATGGGGATGGTTGAGTGACACATTATCCTATTCAAAGAATGATAGACAATGTGGGGTAGTCAAATTCCCCACCATAGCTTGGAATTCACAAACATCTAGATTTTTTAGTATCGTAGTGGCAAATAGTGCTTGTTTTAGAACCTCCTTATGTGATGGAGATAGTTTAAGTAGTTATAGTATTGATATCTGCACTGGAATGTTTTTAAGTTGATCGAAAATGTTGTAATGAGATGGAGGTGGATATGCATTTTTAGACCCAACTCCCTTTAACACTACCTTGGATTGCCCCCGTGTCATTACATTTTCTGGTTGATAGTCCTATCGTTCTCTAATTTTTATAACATTTATTTGATTTTTAGGGACTTGTATGCTTGGGAGAAAATCCAAAGGGGTAGCATTGTCAGTTTCATGTTCATCCATGTTTTGACCAATGGTATGATCACTCTCTACTTCGGTAAGACAAAGGATCGTTTTATCATAGATATGATTGATATTTTTACCTTTGTTGTTCGTACAAGATGATGCTCCTTTTTTATAGTTTGGTAAAGGGTCCTTGAAGGCTAAATGATCATTATTGTTTTGGGGTCCCTCTATATATACCTTGTTATTGTTGATCAAATCTTGAACTGTGTGTTTTAACTCCCTACAATCATTAGTATTGTGGCCTTTATTGTTGTGGAAATTGCAGTAATCTAAGTCATTCCACCATGGTGGTTTCACCTTTGGATCCTAGAATCTTGCTTCTCGCATGGTGATAAGACCACTGGTGACTAGTTCTTTCATCGCTCATTCCAATGTTTGGCCTAAAGGTGTGAACCTATGTCGGTTTGATGGTTCTTGGTATGATTGTAGTTTTGTGATTTCATTGTTCTGAATGACATTTGACTTGATGATTTGATCATTGTTTTGATTTGTTTTTGAAGTAGATTTTGTCAAGTTGAAAATTGGTTTGGCATTTTGTAAATCACTTGTCATTTTGTTGGTAGTCATATTTTGGTTCTTTTGCCAAAATTTAGGTTTATCACCTTGGGGTATTGATTTGAGGAGTTTGTGTTATTTGATTTTTCATTGAAATGATTAATAACCCCTCTTTTGACTAGCGCTTCTTCAATCTTAAGGCCATTTTCTATCACCTTTCCAAATGTAGGAGGACATTGAAATTCAATTCTATAATTCATCTCCTCTTTCAAGTTGTCGATGAACAACTCCATTTTCTCTTTCTTAGGAATGGATCGAGGATATCTAGCGAATAATCATTGCCATCTTTGTAGAAAGGACAATAATGTCTCCCCTTTGTTTTGTTTTAGGTTATACAGATCCTTTATTGTGACATCGTGTTGGATCTTAAAAGAATACTAAGAGATGAACATGTTGACAAGTTATTCAAAATTCCTTATTCCTAGTTGTAATCTTCAAAACCATTCCATACATGAACCTCCCAAGCTTCTTGGGAATAATCTCATAAGGTAAGTTTTCTCTTGGGAAAACTCTAGGCTCATGGTTTTGAATTCGTGGATATGATCGATCGGATATGCTCTTCCATTGTATTTATCATACTTGGGGAATTCACAACGTTGAGCAAAAGTTATCATATTGACTGTTGATTCGAAACACTGATACATTTTGACCCAATTTTTGACGAAAGTTCATCAAAATTTTGATGATTGTTCGTCGAAAAATTGACGAAATTTGAAATGTCGATTTTCTGACCCAGGATCGTTGGCTGGGTCAAAAAATTGACTTTTCAAATTTCGTTGATTTTTTGATGAAATTCCTCTGACTTCATCAAAATTTCGACGAACTTTCACCGAAAACTGGGTCAAATTGTACCAGTGAAACGATAAGGACAAATGTCTTGTACTGTGTACCTTTTCATGTTCCCTTTTGTCATGTATTGTATTTGTAGTTGTAATACTTGCATTTGGGATGTTAAGGCAACAACCGAATCTATAACTTGTGTGGGTTGTTGTATTTTGGTTTTGCTTGTTCCAGGTGCTTCTCTTAGGCAATTTACGTCAAATTTTTTGGGAAGCTTAGCACCTAATTCAGCCAACATTAAGAGGTATTTCTCCATGTCTTGTTCTAAGATCTTTTCTATTTAATTATGGAATTTTGGATCTTGTTGGGCTGTTTGTATGTTATCTGGAGTTATTTCATTTTTGTCACTTTGATTTAGACTATTCCAAGAATTCTCTTCTACCATTATATTTGATGTTTCAAGTTCCTTTTCTAAGAGCCTCTATTTTTGTAACCTGGTGAAGATTGGCATACAAGTGAATTTTTAAAAAAGTCGAATAAGATGATATATCTTATTGATAAGACTAGGTTAAAAACCTGATTACTATGCTTCATTTCATGATGATAGGATGATAATATCCTGATGATGAAACTTTAGCATAATAATTGAGATTGTGTTTTGATTTGACACTTTGAGATTTACAAGATCTGTGTTTCACTTAAAAATATTGGAAACTTGTATGAACCTATCTGATTTCGGTTTCTAGACAGTGATTCTAATAATATTTTTGTTCTTTCTTCCAAAATTTGATCTTCTATGTTGGAAAATGTCAAGTGAATTTTTAAAAAAGTCGAATAAGATGATATATCTTATTGATAAGACTAGGTTAAAAACCTGATTACTATGCTTCATTTCATGATGATAGGATGATAATATCCTGATGATGAAACTTTAGCATAATAATTGAGATTGTGTTTTGATTTGACACTTTGAGATTTACAAGATCTGTGTTTCACTTAAAAATATTGGAAACTTGTATGAACCTATCTGATTTCGGTTTCTAGACAGTGATTCTAATAATAAGGTAGTTTTGTTTTGATAAAAATCCGTGTATAAATGACCGAAAAACTTACTAATATGATTTGAAACTCTCTATTTTGAAAGCGCTAAAACAAAGTTCAGGTGCGCTAAAACAGGTGATTGAAGCGCTATTTCTCTGAAGTGCTAGAACAAAGTTCAAAAGCATTGAAACAAATAATGGAAGTGTTATTTTATGAAAGCGCTAAAAAAATGCTCGACATCACTGAAACAGATGATGAGAGCATTATTTGATGGAAGTGCTAAAACAGTGTCTGGAAGTGCTAAAATAGTGCTTGAAAGCGCTATTTTATGAAAGCACTAAAATAGAATCCCGAAGCGTTGAAAAAGATTTCTAGAGTGTTAAAATAGAGGGTTGATGTTCAAGACTCTTTATTGAAAATTTTGACTTGGCCTTGTGCCGTATTCTATCATGGGTTGTGGGATGTAGGACTGACGCATGCATTGACTACGGTTGTGATATTGTGTGAGGGCTCTCCTTTGGAAGAAAACTCGTGAATAAAGAGGTTTTATAGCATAATCAAGAGTATGACATCTACCAAAGTCGTGATACATATGAATGAAAGTTCTATGTTGTAATAAGATCTTTCGACTTTGATATTAAAAACACCTTTTCCTCAAAATATTTTGATAACCAAGTGGCCTCTTGGGTTTTTTGATTTTGATGGTTGATTTGCACTCTCGAATCATGAATTTTTCTAACCTGATTTGACTTGTAGTTTTCTGGATGATCTTTTATCTGATTTTTAATAATTTTGTGAAAAACACAAGAAATTTTTAATTTGAATAGATAGTGTATATTAAATAACCACGAATGGTCCTTATTGTTTTTCATGGGTTTACTTTGACAAATGTACATAATTCAGATAGACTCACTCTTAAGGTCAAATAGGTCATCGTTATACTCAACAATCCACATCTTAAAATTGCGTTGACGCACAGTCATGTCACCCCCTAGAGGGCACCCGTGTTTTTGTCATTTTCAGGCCTGTACTCTGAGTTGGATTTCTCATCCTTTGAGCAAATAGTCCTTGGCAATTATATGGTGTGTCTTGGGGGCATATTCTTCCCTCCCCTTGCACCGTGAGTATTGCAATATCTGGTTACTGACTCGGCTGGACACTATAGTATGGTTCATAGATAGAGCTTTTGTGCGGTGCGACAATTGATAAACTCCCTCAAGAGACCTCCCAATCTTTAGAACAAATATTTTGGGGATGGTTATCTTTCTCACTACCCTCAAGTTGGACTTTCATCAACAAATTTCATTTTGATTAGAGTGGGTTGGAATCCTTGGCTTTAGGCATTCCCACTTAGGTTGTTCCTGTAGGGTGAGTACTTTTTCCCACTATCAAAGTAAATTTGTATGAAAATAAGAATGAGTCTGGCACTTTGATCACCTAGTTAAGGGGATAGCATAAGCCTATTCACCACACAAGCGCATCAAATAAATGTTTTGTTTTAAGCCCAAAAGACAAATTTTGCTAATCTATGTGAAGATTTTGCTTCACAAAAAACATGGTGTCCTTTTTAATTGATATTGCAAAAGTGTGATGGCTACCCTAGGATTGATAAATTTTAAATCAGAAATGGCTACCCTAGGATTGATAAATTTTAAACCAGAAATGGCTACCCTAGGATTGAAATTTTTTTGTCTAACTATATCAAAATGAAACTTTGGTCACGGTCGCATTGGATCCAGATCAAAATTATAGAAGCACTAAAATAGTCAATGAAAGCGCTATAGTATTTCACAGATGTGCTAAAACTGAAAGTGTTGAAACAGAGCACTAAAGCGCTAAAGTATTTCATGGAAGCACTATATCAGTTTTTCTAGAGATTCATAACTGATGCGCCAAAATAGTTCATGGAAGCGCTGAAGTGGAAAGCACTAAAACTTTTAACGAATGTGCTATAGTATTACGAAAGCATCAAAACAAAGCACGAAAGCACCATAGTTTTCCATGGATGCACTATAGTTTTTGATGAAAGTGCTATAGTTTTTTATGGAAGCGCTGAAATAGAACACGCCACGAACCTGTGTGACACTTTTTAAAAAAATTGATAAAAATATGGGGTTAAGGCCCCATGGTGGGCACCAAAATGTAAGTGTGAATAAGGTATAAAGAATAAAACACTTCTTAATGAAACATTGTATCAAAGATCAAGCTAATAATCTACTGAAAGCATCTCATTGTCTCCTATCTTCAAATATTTATTAAGTTGTTGTGCTCTAAGATTTAAATAACACTATAACATTTAAAATGACAATTGAAAGAACGAAATGATGTTAATGCTATGATATGAAGCTAATATGATAAAATATAGATGATAAAAGAAACTAATATAGCATGAATTGACATGAAAACTGATAAATGAAGCTACAAGAGGCAATCATGATTGTGATTCTAGAATGTTGGATGTTGGATTCCTGGAGAGTAAGAGTGCATAATCTTGATAATATAGATCTAGATTCTTGGTTGAATGAACCTTTATTTATAGATTTCCTGGCTATAGAAATGCGCAGGGATGGCAAAGAGAGGCTTGGATTCAATCTAGAGGATAGAATGGTGAGATATGGAGGAGATTGAGAATATTTTGGAGATTGTCTCTACCCATGAAAACATCAGGCAAGAGAAGAGGAAGGATTGATGGAAGAGGATAAAGAGATAAATTTGCAATTTGTCTCCAATTCTTCTTGTGAAGTTTCAATCAATTAATTTTGACATGACTTTGATATAAATTAGACATAGGATATCTAATTTGATTTGGAGGAAATATAGAGGAATATTCCTTATGCCTTAATTTAAATTTTTTTGATTTATTTAAATTAGCAAAAGAGGGATAAATAATTTAATAGAACAAACTATAGAATTTATTTATTAAATCAAAATAGAAGAATATGGCAATTAATCAATAAAGTGTATGACCTTTATTCAATTAATTTAAGATTTGATGTGATAGAATAAAATAGGGAAATGATAATTAAATCAAACAAAGTATTTAATTTTTTTTATTTAATTAAGATTAGAAGAATTTAAATGTGAATGTGAACATGAACTATATAAATAAATATTTCTATTTATTCAATAGTAGAGGAATTTAGAATATTTAATCAAATAATTCGTATTTAATTAATCGGATTCTCGAGACAAATTTTATGTGTATACAAATGGGTTAGAAGGTTGAGATGCCAATGGATTAGGACTAGGACAGGTGGCTTATGGATAGGCATTTGATTGGATGGTGGTAAGGGTGCATGAGCTAGATTGGTGTTCCCCCTTGTCAAATGAAACATGAAAATTGAAAGGCTCTTGATTTTGTTGCCAAGGTGGACTTGGGATCATATGTTTTGTTTGTGATATGGGTGGACTTGTTGATGTGGCATTGACATGATAGCTAGATGGGTTAGGTTGGCATGATGATAAAGGTGACACATAGGATTTTGATTGAATGTGTTGAGGTTGGAATGGTGTTTGGACTTGTTGTGATAATGATGAAGGGGTTGCATAGGGTAATGGTTGTTGAAAGGTGGATTGATATGTATAAGGGTTGACAATATAAGACGTGTGATAGGTTGATGAAGAGGCAACATGATATGTGGATGGATGAGGTTGATATGATGATTTAGGTGACACATAGGATTGAGCTGAAATTTGTTGATGTGGTGATTGGACTTGATGATGTGCTTGTTAAATTTGACAAGTGGCCATGAGATATTGGATTTGTGCTATGATTTATTGAATTTGAGGTGATTGGCTTGTTTGAAGTGTTTGGATCATGTCATGGAATTCTTGAATGATTTGTTGATTTAAAGTTGATTGGCTTGCTTGAGCTTTGTGAAGTATGTGAGCAAGCTTTAGTGCTATGTCTTCTAATGTTTTCATGGTGTAAAATGATGTTGATTGGATTTAAAGAGATGATGATGATGAATAGGATATGATGTGTAATGACAAGATTGTATGATTTGGATGATGTGGCAAGTGTTTATTATAAGTTGGACGTGTAGGTCATATCAAACACAAGATTTCACATGTAAATGCATGAACACACACACCAAACACAATGATACATTTTTCTTTCAAGAATAAATGTTATGATCAAGAAAACACTTGAATACACAACAACAAGCCTAATGTTAGTCAAGCGGGTATGGCCAAGTTGGTCTCAAGCTAGTTTGCACAAGGTTGACTAGGTATAACTTGGAAGAAAAATCTTGCCAATAAGTTGGGAGAAAGGGGTAACCCACCCTTCACCTTCACTTCCCAAAGGTATAAATTTCTTTGGGGCGTAGCCTAGAGTGACAAGATTTCAACTCCCAAAGGAGCATGTCTTTGGATTCACACTCGATTGAGGTCATTCCTTGGAGGGGTGTGTGCTCCAAGCAGGCCTCCTAAGAAGGGTATGGCAAAAGCGGACCAAGTGAGGTGTTGTGGAGGACACACACACTTTATTCACACTCGCAATGATTAATTTCCTTGTAAAAAATGAAATGTGTGTAAAACAATTCAAGCACTTGTTGTTTTTAACCCAGAGTCAAAATGTGTGATTAAAGACAATGGTTCATTTTAAGCCCAATTTAAAAGATGTGACAGCAAACAAGATTTGTTTTTAGACCCCAAAATCCAAATGTGTGACAAACAAGATGTTCCTTTTAAGCCCAAATTGAAGTGTGTTGTCAAGCAATTATTAGAGATGAAAGATGGAATGTGTGCACCTAGAATTTCTTTAGCTCCAAATTCTTTGTCCACTTCACCCAATGTGTGCTTTGAAGTGTTTATTTTTTCTACACATTTACAAACCCAACAAAGCCAAAACCCTAACAAGATAATTGATCACTAATATTAGAGGGTTAGCTAATCAAGAAAAATCTAATTTTTGGAAATATTTTTTATAGTAAAAATAAAAATATAGAGAACAAGCCCTTACTAAAATTTCAAGAACTTTGCAAAAATATAAAGAAATCCTAAAAAAAAATTGTTTTGCACTTGAAATTATTTTTTTTATGAAAAATCATAAAAAAATTATTAAAAATTTAAAACACGTCGAAAAACTCTGATTTTTTCACTAAAGGTGTCAGACACCATTCCAAATCTGTAGAAAAAAAATTGTGAAAATATCTATAGCTGTTTGAAAATTATGGTTGAATCTTTAAAAACTAGGGTTTTGTCCCAAAATGATGCAAAACCTACAACAAAAAGCAAACAAAACTTGCAACAAAAAGAATCCAACTCCAAAAAAATTAAAAATTCATCAAAATATGTGAGTTTCACCAATGTAATCAGGGATGAAATATTAAGGTGAATGCAATAAATCATATAAATCAAACCCTAATAAACAATGAAGAACAAATGAGCACAAAGACATAAATCATAAAACAATATTACCAAATCTTCATGCTACCATTGATTCACCTCCATTGCTCTTCTCCATTTTTCTTCAATATGATAATTTCCCTCATATTTGAGTGTGCAATAATAAGCCTATGAAAAGTGACTAGAAAATATTGAAGATTGTTGTCTCACACTAGAATCATGTATTTGCATAATATGTGTGGATGAAGATAGATGATAATAGATAGAAATAGATGAAAACAAGAATTATTTTGAAAACATAAGGACACTTGAAGAATCAACCCCAAAATAGCTTATGAGAGAGTTTACTTATAGAAATGTCTGATTTGGATTGACGCTTGAGATTGGATGTCAATAAGATGTCTTAATCAATGGCCAAGATCGAAATTTGACAAGTGCCCTTGAATCAATGGAAAAGATTCAATATGACAACCCAAAATTAGGGTTATGGCAACATTAGGTCAAATTTGAAATGAATGGACATGATTGATTTTTAGAAAATCAACTCAAGGGTTGGCAATGCATGTGACAAGAGATAAGATTAGCACAAAAAAAGAGGTGGCTGGAGAATCAAATAATAATAGACATTACTTGATTTTTCGAGGAAAAAGACTATTTTGAATTAAAACTTAAATTTAATTCAAAAGGTGGGATCACATGATAGTAAATAATTAATTTGAATTATTTACTAAAAAGAGGGAAATTAGAAAGTGGGTAATTTTAAATATGATTTTATTTAAAAGTAGAAAGAAAGTTGAAGAAAATGGATAATTTTAAATAGATGATTTTATTTAAAATTAGAAAGAAAGCTGGAGAGGATAAATAATTTTAAAGAAATGATTTTATTTAAAATTAGAAAAAAAGCTAGAGATGATAATAATTAAATAAATAATAGGAATTTATTTAATTATGAGCAAACGAATAATTATTGACGTATTAAATAAATAAATAATGTTTATTTATTTAAATAATCAGGAGGAAGTAATGGACTAAAAATAATTAAATAAATTTGGGATTTTATTTAATTATAGAGTGACATAAGAAATAAGTGACATATTTAAATAAAATTTGTTTATTTATTTAAATAGTCAGGAGTAATAAAATACATGAATTAATTAAATAATTAAGAATGATTTAATTAATAGTTGACATTGGACTATAGGGCATAATTAAATATTTTAATTATGTTGAGACGAAGCATGATATAGAAAAATGTGGTTTGCGGGTCTAGGCCATTTTTATGTGTCTACAGTATCCATAGGTCTACCCTTAGACAATTTTATCTTTGGAATAAGTGATGTATGTAGGAGTGACAGTGACAAGGATACCCTTACAGAATTACTTATGTTATTTAAAGATTCTTCCTTGTTCATTATTTCTACTGTATCTTTTGAGTTGAACAACCAAACCCATGAATTAAAGCTAGGGTATCCCCAACTAATAGACTATGGCCAACGAGGACCGCCAGTTTTAGAAACATTCAAAAATGATGAGGCACTCTTAGAATTCAGGGGACTATGGGATAATGTACCTTATGGAGACCATAAAGTAGGATTTGACATTGAGCTATACACGCATGCATACTATAGGGAGATGATTGAATCCCTTAGCCACAAAAGTGAAAATTTAAGAATAATCTCTAGGTCTTTAAGTGAAAACCATAATGTGGCACTTTATAAACAAAAAATAGTAAAAACAAAGGATGCATCTAAGGGTGAAAACCTCTCTAAGGTTCCCAAGGATAAGGGATTCAATTTTCCCCTAATTTCTATTCATTAGGAGAAGTCAACAATATTGGCAAAAAAGTGAAACCTCATCAACTTAGGGACAGAGGCGATGTTGTTAGAGTAAAGTAATTAATTAACTTTACTCTCCTCTTAAGATTTCACCTTGCACACATATTAGTCATTTAATAATTAATATTAATTATTAAATGCACTCAACTTTAGGGTTTCTTGATCTCCTTCATAAGGATTGATCTCTTTGTAATAACAGAGATTCTCATAATGCATTTTACACTTTGAGGTTTGCAGAACATCTTGTTGGTTTTGCATGTCTTTTGCATGTGACAGGTATCCATTTGCATGCAGGTGATCTTGGATTCTAACAAAGAGCAGGCTAAAATATCACAGTTGGATGCTCTCACAAGATCACCGCACCAAGCATTGGTAGCACAGTCATCTCAGGGGAAGCAGAAACAGAAACAGAAACCATAGACCACAGAGCATTGGAAGGATTCTAGTTCACAGAAGACTTCTGATTCACCTTCTCCTATGGGGGAATCATCAAAGAAAGATAGACCTAAGTGTGCTTATTGCACTAAGCTAGGACATGATGAGTCCAAGTGTTATGAGAAGAAGATAGATGGATATGCAAAACAGGTTTCAGATTTGACAGCTCTTCTTGAGAAGAACCATATTCATCACTCTTCTTCATCTACTTCAGGCGGGTCTTCTTCTTCACCATCATTCCAGATAGATGGACAGGCCCCACATAAGGGTCATGCATTATGTGCAACCACCAGTTCACATTCATCTAGATGGCTACTGGATTCAGGTGCTTCACACCATATGACATCTTCTCAAGACATGTTCTCATCTTTCGAGGCTGTGTCCTCACCACACATATTGATGGGTAATAACACTTATATGAGTGTATGTGGGAAAGGTTCTATCGATATTGATGATGGTACATTCAATGATGTACTATGTGTTCCATCTTTGTCCACTAACCTTCTCTCCATCTATCAGATTGCTCACAGTGGGACAGGGAAGACAGTTGAGTTCACACTTGATTCAGTGCACATCAGAGACATTCAGACTGGCAACATTGTTGCAACAGGGACAGTTGATCATTCTTCCCGATTGTATGCATTCACACACTTTGGTCCACCATCTCCCTCTCTTTCTACAAGAGAGCATGTAGTATCTAAGGAGAAGTTCGGTCACTTGAACTTATGTGTTCTTCCATCTGTTCATGAGACTAGTGTTGAGACTTCTACACCTCTTCCTCCTATTGAGATCACATTTGTTCAGCAGGATACCTCTTCAGTTGTGACTGACATTGTTGCTCCACTCATCGAGGCATCAAGTGCAGTTGTTGAGGCCATATCTGAGGATATACCTTTCCTCACAGATGACAGATTCAGCACACCTGCTATCCCTTCTTCATTGGAGATTCCATTTCAGGATCATCTTGAGTTGTTTGATTCACCATTTTGTTATTCATACACTCATTTTGCTGTTTCATTCTTCAGTGCGCATCATCCAGGACTTCCATTTTCACCTCACATCCAGGGATTTCCTCTTCTTCGACCGTTGGATCTGTTTCTTCCTTCCAGGTGACACATCGGTTTGATCATTGGCACAGGGGTTCTCTCATTCTGGGGGGGCTTTGGAGTCTCCACTCTCTCTCATGGGGGGGTATCTGATTGTATATCTGCATATGTTCTTGAGAGAGTCTCTTGAGACATTTCATTTGTACTTTCTTTTTCAATCTCTTTTTGGAGAGGAGTTTTTTCCCACTGGGTTTTCTCCTTTTCTCTGTTTCATAGAGATTTCCTTGTACTTGGGTACCTGATCAGGCCTAGTTGCCAGGACCCAATTTTACCTTCATGCATTGTAGTTACTTTTGATTTCTTGCACTAGTTTGTAGCTACACTCTTGCTCATCTTAAGGGGGGGTGTTAGAGTAAAGTAATTAATTAACTTTACTCTCCTCTTAAGATTTCGCCTTGCACACATATTAGTCATTTAATAATTAATATTAATTATTAAATGCACTCAACTTTAGGGTTTCCCCTTTAGGGTTTCTTGATCTCCTTCATAAGGATTGATCTCTTTGTAATAATAGAGATTCTAATAATGCATTTTACACTTTGAGGTTTGCAGAACATCTTGTTGGTTTTGCATGTCTTTTGCATGTGACAGGTATCCATTTGCATGCAGGTGATCTTGGATTCTAGCAGATGCCACTTATAACCTTCTATGCAGAATCACTTCCGACTAAAGAACAAGAGCTCCTAGCTACATTTCTAAGGGAAATAAAGGTAAACTTTGCATTGAACTATGCTGACATGTTGAGCCTCAATCTGGAAGTTATGGTTCATCATCTTGTTGTATATCTAGAGGCGAAGCTAGTAAAATAGAAACTAAGTAAAATGCATCCACGGATCAAACTGTTAGTCAAGCTTGAGTTGAATAAAATCTTGGATGTTGGCTTCATAAGGCCCATTGATTATCCTAAGTGGGTCTCAAACATGGTACCAGTCACTAAGCCCACTAAGGGCATACCAATCTACATTGACTTCAAAGACCTAAACAAGGCATGCCCGAAGGATGATTTTCCCCTCCCAAACATTGACATGATTGTCGATCAAATAGTTGGGCATGAAATTTTGTCACTAATGGATGGATTCTTAAGGTATAATCAGATAATGATAGAAAACGAGGATCAACATAAGACGAATTTTACTTGTCCATGGGGAACATACTACTGGAAAATGATGTTGTTTGGGTTGAAGAACACTAGAGCCACCTATCAAAGGGCCATGACTCTCATTTTTCATGACATGATTCACAAGTTTGTAGAAGACTATGTGGATGACATACTGAAAAAAAAAAAAAGCAATGAGATCACATAGTAGCACTGAGCTCCATCTTTGATAGGCTAGAATAATACAGGGTTAGACTCAATCTTAAAAAGTGTGTCTTTGGGGTGCAATCAGGAAAGCTCCTAGGGTACATTGTGTCAATGAGATGGATCAAGATAGACCCTACCAAGGTCAAAGAAATTCTCAAGATGGAAGTTCCAAAGACATTGAAACAATTAAGGGGTTTACAAGGAAGACTCCAATCCATCAGTAGATTCATCGCACAGTTGGCAGAAAAATTTGTCCCATATTCTCATCTACTCCACAAAGGGGTAGAATATGAGTGGGATGAAAAGTGTGATCAAGATTTCAAAAAAATCAAAGAATACCTACTGACACCACCAGTACTAATTCCATAAATTTGAAATAATCCATAAATCTTGTACATATCAGCAACAACAGTAGCACTTGGGGATTTATTAGCATAGCATGAAGGAGAGAGCCATATACTATATCAGTCAAACCATGGTGGGGCATGAGTTAAATTATACACTAATTGAAAAGGCCTACCTAGTAGTAGTGTTTGTCTCACATAAATTCAGACACTATATGTTGTCCCATCAAATCAAGCTCATCGGAAAAATAGACCCCCTAAAGTATTTACTCTCCAAGGCAACACTTACAGGACAAATGACTAAGTGGGTCATGATCCTCTCATTATATGGCATTGAATATGTGGAAAGAAAAACCATAAAAGGAAAAGTGATTGTTGATCAATTATAAAAAGCACCCATCTATTCAGAAAACCCACTTGTATCAGAATTCCCAGATGAGTATATCTTCAACCTCTGTACCACAAATCATTGGAAGGTTATTTTGATGGGTCGTATAAACAACATGGATCAAGTGTGGGTATTTTCTTCATCACAACACAAAGGGATTGTATTCCTAAATCCTATAGGTTATCTTTCCCTTGCACTAACAACATTATTGAATATGAAGCTCTGGTGATTAGACTCGGGATAGCAGTACAATGGTGGATCATGGCTCTTAAATTTTATGGAGACTCTTAGCTAATCATCAATCAAGTCAATAATGAGTAGCAAACTAAGGATGAAAAGTTAACTCCATACAAGAAACTAGTGGAAGACCTCAAGGAATTCTTCATTGACATCATGTTTGAGAAAATACTAAGGGAAAACAACAAAGTAGTGAATGCCATGGAAACAATCAAATCACTACTTAATATCCCACACAATGTCTTTAAACATGAATTATTGGTAGAGAAACTTCTCATACTAGCTTTTGAGGTACCAAAGTCTAAATTCATGTGTGAAATCATTGGTCCTAGTAACCTATGGTATCATGACATATACACTTATCTAAGAATAGGATTCCTCCCTATCGATATCAGTCTAAACCTTAAGAGAACCTTTTTCAATAAGTCATCCCAATCTTTTATCTTAGGCAACACCCTATACTGTAGGAGTAGTGAGGAAATCATTTATGATGCTTAAACATTGAGGAAGCTTTGACTTATTTAACAAAGGTACATAATGGAATTTGTGGTTCATATTTGAGTGGTAAGAAGCTGCTAAGAATGGGGTACTATTGTTCAAAACTGGAGAAGGAAGACCACAAAAAATCCTCTAGTGAGATCCACTTTAGTGGTGCTTTGGGAAAGTACCTCTGTGAAAACTTGGAAAATAGGTACCTTGTGTAAATAATCACTTTCCATCCAACATGGGCTATTCGTCTAGTTCCACATCATTCATCTATAGCATTCCATCACACCCTTTCATCCACCCATTCTCGTTCGCATCATAGCTTGATCTTGTGTTTGTATCATGTTCCACCCTAGTACTACTTGGCAGATCTCTAAGGTTAGTTTGTCCTACCTATATCGAGGTAGTATATCGCCTTACGTTGGGGGCATGTTATTTTACATACATTGGATCAAATTCGTGTATATCCTTGAAATATTCCTAAAATCAAAAAATCTAAAAACATTCATAAAACCCTTCAAAAAATCAAAAAAACGTCCAAAACATGTCAAAATTCTAAAAACAGGTCAAAAACAAAGTCATCAAGTTGAACTACGTCATCTCTAAGCTCTGAACATAGGCAAGGCCATCATCGATGTGCCCCCAAGACACTTACGTCAGTCCATTAGGAGTCTGTTACAATAAGCTTGCAATCCATAGTTCATATTTCATCAATAAATGAGTCTATGTCCATCGAACTACATGGTCCCTACATGTATAACGTAGGCAAGGATAATCTTTGATCAGCCCCTGAGACCCCTAGGATAGGTCTTTAGGTTAGGTGCTTGGTCAAAATCTTGGAAAACCAAAAACATTAAAAAATTTGAAAATAAAAACATTTTGTAAAACATCTTGAAAATGCCAAAAATAGCCTCAAAACATCTCAAAATACCAAAAACATTCAAAAAACCCAAAAAAAGTGCATTTGTCCCATTTCAACATTCACCCACAATAAGAATCCGCTCATAATAAATCAATCATCATTTTCACCCTTTAGAAAACCAATTGGAAGCAAGCTTACCAGTCAAAAGTGTATTCTCAAATGTCAGGGTCTTAAGTCTAGGTCAGTAGGTAAACAAGTTGGTCAACTTTTATTTTCAATAGCTTATCATCCAGTCAATCTCACCATCATCTAAAAACATCATGTCCTAGGATGCATCCTTCCTCCAATGGACATCAACATCAAACATCACCATAGTTTAGTCTTGGCTAGCAAAATGAATAACATTAGCTTGTTTGTTTACTTGATCTTTTTCTTATTGACTTATCTTATTGTGCTCGTTTCGATGACCTCTTGATGATGTCCAAACAAAGGTATCTAGAGAGAAAGGAATGAGGCAACAATCATTATCTTTTTATCTTTTGTGCTTGTTGGATGTTCTTGTAATATAACCTTGGTCATGTGTACTTTGTTTGGTTTGTAGGGAGGGTGTTTTAGGTTTCTTGTTGACGACATAGGAAGGCTTTCTTTTCTATTTTTTGGTCTAGGATGTTTGGAATATCTAAACTGCATTCTAAATAAGGTTTCGTATGCCAGGTGTGAATAGGGATACTCCTATTTGATTGTCAAGTCAAATTCCATCACAATAAGTACAACACCATCCTGGTTCTTTATACCTTGATACATTGTGCCTATGCGTGTTATCAAACATAAGGTAAGTAATCCCTTTTTAAAATCCCAATTCTTGATAAGAAATACATCACCATCATTCATCATTATCTCTAATAAAGTCTCGTAGATCACAGACTTGTTGGATTCTCCTTTCATCATCTTATTTCTTCTTTCTCCTCTCCACACTAACATAATATCATGACAATTAACCAAAAACCATCACAAATGCATTCATCCTATAGCCACAGCTCATCAACATGCATACATCTCATGTTCTAAGGCATTCATATCATAATCATTTTCATATCACATCATTGCATATCATTGTGTATCATAGTCATTTCACATCATTGCATATCATTTTCATATCACATCATTACATTTTAAGTTACAAATACTGATATAGATTTGTTATTCTAAGCATCTTAGAAATCATTTGCATATCATAAACATTTACATCCATATATCATCATCATAATAATAAAGGGAAAAAGATACAAAAACATTGCATTTGCATCAAGTAACATCTCATAATCATAGTGTATCACATAATCAATTTTGCATTATCATTTAGGAAATAATATAGATTTGTTATTTAAGCATCTTAGATGTCATTTGTATAACATAACCATTTTCATCCATACTACATACATCATCATAAAGTGCATAGAAAATATACAAAAATAAATGCATCCATAAAATTTACATCCATAAACGTTTGCATATCATAATAATCCATCACATAAAGTGCATCACATTGCATAAACATCAAAATGAATCCATACATAAAGCATAAATAAAGTGAGCACATCATCATGAATCAATCGAACTCATATATATGTAAAAAATCATAATTTTCATGATACAAAATTTGACTCAAGTGCATGTATATTAATCATGATACAAATCCCATGAGGTCTATCAAAAAGGTAGAGCCTAAAAGTGTATACCATAAAAGTAGCTAGCCCTTCTGGTTGCTACCCTTGCCTGCCTACCTCTCGGGTGGATCCTTTGTCTGGCGAAGCCCTGTCTGTTGTGAATAGTATGGCTATCTGAGGGTTATTTCCACTATTTGTAGATAACAGAATCTATAATAATTGGCCTCCCTCACTGCCTCATGGTACATCCGCGTTGATACTATCCTACCCTGAGAAGCGGTGGCCATGGTCTCTAGTTGCTACCTGCAGACCACCTCTTGAGCCAACTATAACTCTAAGGCCTGCCTCTATTGCCTCTCATGGTCTCTCTCAATGGTCAGGGCTTGTACCTAATCTTAGGCCTGATCTCTCTCTAAATTAATGGCATGTACCTATTGGTAAGCCTAGTCCTGCTCACCTATAACCACCTGTATCTATCCCTATAGACCTTGTACCTATGGATCCTATGGTGAAGATGGCTGGTGTGGTGGCTGCTAGTGTGGACAGTGTGGTACCTACTAGTGGGGTGGCTATTGGTGGGGTGGCTGATGTGGAGGTTCCCCATCTTTGAGTGGTGCCCCTAGACCCTGTCCCTTTGCTCCCACTTGCCCTCTATGCAGTCCTCCCCCTAGGTCTCCCCCGTGGAAGTGTTGTCCCTAGATTTGTAAGTCATGGTGGAGGTTTGAACCACTATGTATATGCATGTGTGACCCCTGAATCCACTAGCCTTTGTCTGTAGGCCCAAGGCCTAGCAACCAACTATTTGAAGGAATCAATTGCCTTAGTTGTAGGGATGGTCTGCCCCCATGTTGTCTCCTAAACGAACCTAGCAAAAATGGTTGTGTATCCATCCAGTAATTTATCCTGAAGCTTTTCGGACTGATGGGCCACCCTATCTAGTATATACCTCTCTATGATGGTATGATCCCATCCTTGCATCAATCGAGTCTAATGATCATAGAACAACTATTGAAAATTTTTGTACCATGGAGGTATCTGTAGCCATGCCCACAATGTGAATGATGCCAAATCATCGATAATGCAATTCCAGTAGGGGAGACCAAGCCATCCTATATGTCATAGGGTAATCCCACCCCCATATCTCTATATCATAGGATCATAGGGCTTTGTGTCCACCAAAGTGACTATCATTCAGAGCACCACAATATGATCCTAGGCCTAAATGTGCAAAAGTGTCACCCCTATTCCAATAGCTCGATCGTCATAGTAGGGAAAATCATGTAGATCATGATATAATGATGCTAACATCACTACCCCCTAGGAAAACAAGATCATCTACCTCAACATCCTCTCCTAGGCCAAACCTCGTCCGATACTGAAAAATCAGCCCCGTTAGTCTAGACCCACTAGCCCTAAAACAAAGGTCGCAATGATCAATCTAAAGAGTGGCACCCGACTCCTGTAGAACTCCAAATCAATATGACCCTTAGTCAGAACTAGGTCCTCGTACCCCATGACCTTGTGACATGTGTTTGTGATGACGTCTACATCATAGATCACACACTCGCCATGGATCAACAACCACAAGATCTTCCATATGTCCTCTAGTGTAATAGTAGCCTCACCAGTCGGGAGGTGAAAGGACAAAGTCTCGTTGTGCCATCTCTCGCACAACATGATCATCATCGCAAGATGGGTCCAGACAACATGCGTATAAGCTATATACCAAAGAAAAATTTCCCCTAGGTACTCCTATTGTAAGTCAGATACAGTGCTCAGCTCACTTAGGACCGAGGGTCGGTGCTCATGTGAAAGCACAAGTTGGATCACCTCCTACACCCATAAAGCCCACAACGTAAAAAATTCACAAAAATACTTGAGCCCATTTGGAGCTTTCAATCCCAAAAAAATGAATGCATCGATGTTTGCAAGAGCGTCTCTCTTTGTAAAATTCCAAATAGCGATGTTGGACCCCTTGAAAATGTCAAATCGACCATAGTGTCGCCCTTTGCACAACCATTTCCTTTTGACTTCCAAACCCTAATTCCAAATTGATTCTAGCATTGCTATTTTCATTTGCGTCGTTATTTGGAAATCTAAACCCTAAATTCAAATTGGCTAAAGTGCCACCATTCACACTAGCATCATTGTTTGACCTTTTAGCATCACCGACTGAGTGTTTGTACGTCACCATATAGTGACACTAGGGACTTTGAATCTTTGATGCGTAATAAATGCACTAAATTGTGAAAATTCAAAGTTGGTTTTAGGTCACATATTGGTTGTCCTATGCCTGGAGCTCTCTGGAACACTCAAACTTCCTCATAAATATGTCGAGGAAGCACACGTTGCACCATCTTGCAGAAGGGTCAAAGCTGAAATGACTAGAATTCCTAAAGTGTGAATGCACAAATGAATGGAAAGTGACCCCTCCAGGCCTATTTAAGCATGGAAATTAGGGTTTCTTGCCCCGATTTACCTGTCAAAGTTGGTTTTTGTCCCCCTCGCACCATTTTTTCTTGATGGAGGCTTGTTTTACATCTTTTTCTCATGTGTTGGCACATTTTTTGGCATCTTGGAGCCTTTTTGGACCCTTCGAGCAGTTTGTCATTTTTTTTTCAAGATCTCCCCCAAAAATCCAAATTTGCATCTGGTCTCTCGAGGAGGTAGTATACCAGCGTAATTCTTCTCGTTGGGGCAATAGTGGGGCATCTGAAAAAATTAGAATTTTTTGGACTTTTGATCTCACCAGTATTATTCTTTGAAACAACATAGTAGGTACCTTTTGTTTAAAGAGGGGAAAAATGTAGACACCGAAAACAACCTAATTGATATCGTGCACTCGATCTTGATTCACTAACATTATTTCTTCTTGATCACTTCTTTACTAACCAATTAATTGAATAATCCTTATTTAATTAATTCATCAAATTTCCTCTTTTAATTAAATAAATCAACTTTATTTGATTAAATCATCATCTTCTTTTAATTAAATAAATTATTTTATTTAATTAATCCTAATATTCCTCTTTGCTTAAATAAATGAATTTTACTTAATTAAATCTTAACTTTCCTCTTTTTAAATAAATCATTTTATTTAATAAAGCCATCTCCTTTAAATTGAATAAACTAGCACTTGCACTCAATGGGGGTTCAAGGGAGACGCCGATAGGAAAATAAAGAAGAAGCATCAATGTATTGTTTTAATACATAGGTGGTGGTAGTAAAATATATATGTATAGAGATATCTAGAGTATAGTAGAAGCTGGTACAATCTTTTGTTGGGTTTGTTCTCTATAAACAACGAAATCCCTTTGAACAATTTGTGGCAAGATAACACAAGTCAAATTTACATAAGAGCATTTATTTTTCTTTTTAAAGACATGCAATGTCTAAGAAGTGAAAGACAATGTTGATTAGATTTCCTTGAACAAGCGAAGATTCTCCAGTAGCGATTGTGCAACCAATCTAAATGTTGACTTGTTCCTCTCACATATCCACCTAATTTATTTATTTATATATATATGTATAAACCCTATTTCTAATTATTTAAAGGTGGAAGTATTTATATCATATTGATAATCTATCTTAAGAGTATTAATAATCACAAGTTCAAGCATATTATTTTTAGATGGAAAAGAAATTTTGACATCTATAATAAGAATAATATTTCTTTGACTATAGTCAAATTGCTATCAAATATATAATTTTTTTAATATATTGAAAAGAATGAATCTCAAATTATATTTTTTAAAGCCTATCTAACATTTAATTAATTCCACTCATATTCAAGAATATAACTATAAATATTAACACTTAAAAAATATATAACATATGAAAAAAAATTAAAAATAAAATAAAAATTTATTTGTAGATTCCTTATATATTCTAGTTTTTGTTAATTTGTATTTAAAGCTAATAGTATTAATACTACACTATGATAGTTTGTGATAACACCTATAGAATTTAAAACATAGCAAAATCAAAACTTAGTGGTTTATGCCAATGCATATTGCTATAGATACTATTTTATAGAAGCAAATAAGAGTAAGATTGTCTAAAATTAATGTAGGGAAAATTTTCATTTTACATTTAAATTATAATTTGAAATATTAATATCCATATGTTAGAAACCTCTCAAAAATTAGTATTTTTCCGAACATTTCTTAGACTTCTAAAAATCTAGATATTTGGAAAAAAATAAGATAACATAATTAGGAACCTAAGTTTCAACTATTTAATTTAAAAGATTGATAAATTTTAAATATTACAATTAGGAATTTACATAGTGTCATTTTCCAATATGTATAGAGAAATTGGAGTTAAAAGGAATGGTGAGAAATAAGAAAGATATAGAATGATGAACATAATTAGGAACCTAAGTTTCAACTATTTACTTTAAAAGATGGATGAAATTTAAATATTACAATTAGGAATTTACATAATGTCATTTCCCAAAATGTATAGAGAAATTGGAGTTAAAAGGAATGGTGAGAAATAGGAAAGATATAGAATGATTAATAAAGTTATAGATGGTGATCAATTGACCATTGAATTTTATTGAATAATTAAGCATAACAAAATGCAATCTAAAAGAGTGCCAAGTCAACTTATGACAGCTAATACAAAAGGGCAAGAGCCATGTAATTTGAGTTTGAATATTTAATAGCTATTTTCATTCTTGTACTCTAAAAGATGCTATTGAGTGACATGGAAATGAATTTGGGGTAGGAAATGATAATATTATGAAACAAATGAGATATGTAGAAGTGTATAAGATAGGTATAATAAATGAGGTATAAATGTGAATATGGGTTTAAAAAAAGGGGATAGATATGGATTACTGCAAAATAGTTTCTTTTACTCCACCTTCAATATTACAATAAAAATATTGTACAAGGAAATTAAAAGATTGAAAATCTTTAATTCTTTCATAAACATTGAATCCCTTAGCCAATCCAAATATGAAAGGAATAAATATAGAATGACACAACTAATATCCAAAACCTTTATACAATTGTGTGCTTGAACATGAATATATGAATTAATGAAGCTTGTCTTTAGCCAGATGGTTATCAGTCAAAATCATCTAATATATATAATATAAATTTCAGTAGCATTGGAAATCTATTATACGTTTGTTGAAACTTCATCATCACCTTGTCTATAATGCTAATAGTTATTTTCATGTGGATGGGAACAACATTTCAAACTGAAAGGACATCAAAATTGGAAAGTTAGAAAGTACAACTTACAAATTTTTGGCAAAATGCCTCAAGGAAAGGTGATCTCAAGGGCTGAAATGTTTACAGTATATGCACAAGATAGATTTATTGTGAGGCGTTAGAAACTTTCAAGCAATTACAAATAGCAAGTGTAAAGCCGATTTTCATAACCCTTTTTCCAAGGTCCTTGATGCCTGTTCCGAAATAGAAGCTATGGAAAAGGGAATGGACATCCATCGACACATAAAGCTCAAAAGAATTTCATCAGATGTTGTAGATGCAAGTGCCCTGATAGTCATGTAGGCAAGGCACGTGAACTGTCTAACAAAATGCCTCTAAGAAATGTGATCTCATGAAATGCTAAAACTAATAAAGGACAAACCCATATATGAGTCTTCTAGTAACAAGTTTTGATACAACTAAAATTCAAATGTGGGTTGCGATATTTGAAGGAAAGTGGCATGTTTTATGCAACACTGTATGACTTTTTGTGATAGTTGTATTTGTTAATTTTTTTAATCTCTCCAATGCTCTTTGAAATTTGGTTGTTAGAATGGATGGTCTAATAAACGCCATGATTCCATGTTGCTATGTTAAATATGAAAGATATAATCTTTAGCAAAGGGCTTAAAGAGAATAGTTCTATAACTATGCAGAGTAAGACTTGATTCAAGGTTAATCACCATTAGAATTGACTACACTTTTTTGCTGAGAAAACCTTTGGGAAAGAAATAGATTTGAAATGACTAGATTGCAGTCATCACTTTCAAATGATCACTTAAGCACTTCCTTCATAATGGCTCATCCTACTGTCAACGTTACTATCTAGAAGTCCAAACAATAGGTTTAAGCTCTTAAGTCACCTATCAAAATGTCTGAAATTTTCAAAAAATCCAATACACACTTTAAGAGCTTGAAGTGCATGAAGTTAAGGTGTGCAGATGCTAGATCCTATCCCCTTATAAGTAAAAATCAAAATATTTTAAATTACGTTCTATACACTTAGATGTATAATAATTGAATATAAATATACTTCCATAATTTGAATGTAGTTGTATATGTATATCTTGAATATAAATTTTCATATCCGGAGATTGTAAATTAAGCAACTTTATGGTTGTCAAAATACATTGCTTCAATATTAAAAACTATTCCTCATTTTAAATATCCTTCTTTTTACAAGTTCATATGCTTTTGATTCCTTTTTAAGCTTAGAAGCCTAGATCAACTAGTCATCTTAGTTGACAATCAATTTTGTTTAAAATTTCACTTCGTACTAATCATCATTGTTACCCTTCCTGACTGAATAATATAAAATTGACTTCAAAATATTTGTAGTAGTCATATTTTAATATAATGAGATAAAATATTATCCTAATATACATGTGCAAGCTGAAGCAATAATCAAATGACCAATATAGATTAGCAATAATGCACTATTGCAAAACCCTTGTAAATCAAACTTACACTTCCAAACAACAAATATAACAGTTGATTTATGGCTGATTTCTTATGGACAACAATACTACCATTCATGAATATTTATATAAAATCCTTGTATATTGAAATTAACAAAATATGAATAGGAAAACTATTTTTTTCTAAATTTCAAAATGACAAGTATCCACTCGTAAGATGGCATATAACATATCTAAAATTCATTAATAGCATGACTGAAAAAGACATCAAATGTTGATGTTACAACTGACCAAACCCCTGAAATGGTACATCAATTTGTTGAAGACAATGAGCAGGCTTGTAACATGGTACAAATGGCTGGAAACAATAGTAATGATAATCAATGTTGTGCAGTAGCATAAAATGCTTAAACACCTCCACACTAACAAATGAAAGTGTTTCAAAAGTCTAATTTGTTTCAAATGACCAAGAAGCTTTATTTTGGAGGAAAGGTCCCTAATAATGCTGGGAACAACAGATTTGAATTGATTTTGTCAAATATATCAAATATAACAGTTGATTTATGACTAGTGTTACATGAGGACGCATCCCCTGGGTTTTTTCCCCATGTACCCATCCCAGGAATGTCTCGAGGATGGGGGATGACTGACAGTCATCCCCAAAAAGTCCCCAAAAATCGGGGACGTCCCCAATTGGAGGAAACAGCTCAGATACATAAGGGGAATGGCCATCTATCCAAGGGATGGATAGGGGACTCCTAGCCATCCCTCAACCGTCCCAGGGACAACTAGTCGTCCCCCTTTTCCCAACAAAAATTTGAACACACAAAAAAAAGGTAATTTAAAATTTATTTTTTCTATTCTTTCCTTTGTGGAACCCACGCCCTCCCAACCCTAATATGGCCACATAAAACATCTTCTTACCTTCATTTGACCTCATTTTAACTTGCCAAAAAAAAATTGCAGCCAAAAGAAAAAGTGAGAAGAGAAAGAGGAGGGTTTGAAGGAGCTGTTGGAAAAGAAAAACCAGCATTTAAGAGGAAAAAAGGAGAGCATTAAGGCAGCAACCAGCAAGAGAAGTGAAAGAGGTATTGGTTGGAGTTCCATTAGATGAGCCAGCCCCTCACAGTGACAATGACTCAAACTTTGAGTCTGATTTTGATGCAATGTTGGCAGATGCCGAGTAGCGGCAGCCATCATACTTTCTATTACTATGTTTTGGACACTTGTGACTTTGTCATTTTGACATTTTTAGTACAAACTTGTAGCCTTTTGGGCATTTTATTATTTAAAATTTATTTTATATCATATGCACATTGACTATTTGACATGAATTATGGTCCATGGAAGCAATTAGGTAGTTGTAGTATTAATTTGTTCGATAATTTGATTCTATGATGCATATGTCAATATGATTGGTGATTACATTTGCAACTTTATGAATGTTCATTGTTATGATTATCATTACTCATATGAATATGAATATCCGAAATTCAAATTTCCCTATATTTTTAAAATCTCTCTCTCTCTCTCTCTCTCTCTCTCTCTCTCTCTCTCTCTCTCTCTCTCTCTCTCTCTCTCTCTCTCTATATATATATATATATATACTATATAGTCGTACCCCCATCCCCTAAAATCCCCTCAAAAATTTTCCATCCCTGAAACTTGTCCCGTCGTCCCCCTGTCTCGAAGACTCGGTGGAACATAGTTTATGACTGATTTATTATGGACAATGATACTATCATTCACCAATATTTATATAAAACCCTTATACATTGAGATTAACCAAATATGAAAGTATAATTAAATAATGAGTTGCTAGATAAATTACTATATCAACATTAAACACGGAAACACCAACATTGAAACCCCAAATCTGATTTTTGTTTTATTGTAATAGTTGAGACAAATACTGATGCTAGTATGCTGAACAAGAAAAATATTTTTTCAGAATTTGAAAATAAAAACTATCCACTCATAAGATGACATACAACATATCTAAAACTCATTGATAGCATGACTGAAAAAGACATTAAATGTTGATGGTACAACTGAGCAAACCCCTAAAATGGTACATCAATTTATTGAAGGCGATGAGCAAACTTGTAGCATTGTACACATGGTTGGAAACAATAGTAGGGTGGCCAGAAAGAATGATAATCAATGTTGTGCAGTAGCATAAAACACTAAAACATCTCCCCACTAACAAATGAAAGTTTTAGTTTTGTTAATTTGTATTTAAAGCTAATAGTATTAATAATACACTATTTTAGTTTGTGATAAAACCTATAGACTTTAAAAGATAGAAAATCAAAACTTAGTGATGCATGCAATGCATATTGTTATAATGTAGGGATAAATGTTTAAAACAAAGAACTTGTGTATATAATTATGTCTTATTTGACCATACCCTTCGAGTTTGACATATAATATTGTATCTTTACAATCAAAGCATATCTTCTCAGTGGATAAATCCATCCTATTTTCGGTGAATTTATCTAGAAACATCTATGTTTTATTTACTTTGCTTTAACATGTAAATAGAAAACATTGATTTCACTAAATATTTAGAAAATAGAACCAGCTAATATAACTCCATCTTATTTCACCATACTCTTCCAGTTTAATAGATAATGTTAAACAGTTGTACCTTATAGCCTACTCCTTGACTACTCCCTTCATATGTGGCTTGATATGATGCTGAATTTTCTCGTTGAATAAGTGCTACTTATGTTGTTGGGTATTGATCTATCTTTTTTTCTAGAGTAGCCACTCTATCTTTCTATATCTTTTAAGAAATTAAATAAAAAAATTATATTCAAATTTGAATTAAAACAGTCTTCTCTGTTGAGTAGCCCAATGGACCTATCTATGTTGTCCAATTGGGTTCTAGGTTTTAAAGTGTCAAATTATGCTTTGAGTACAAAGACTTTTTTGAATTCATTTCACTGGACCACGCCTTGCATTTATTAAATGGAATTAACTTGACCAGTTCAATCCTGACACTTTATGAAACTTCACATGCATAATCTTGGCCTTATAAGAACATAATTGAACTAACTTGTCAAAGAAATATCCCAAGAACATAGAGAGCAACAAAAGGCACTCAATCCGAACAAAAGGGTAGCTACTGTTGATAGAAATTGAACTTTCTTCCTAAGAGAGAAAGATAGAATCTAGAAGATACATGCCAATCATCAATAAAACTAATTCATTTCCAGATCTACAATGTCTCCAAGGTTTGTAAGCCACAAAATATATATGACATTTCTCCTCCAATATCTAGTTACATGACTCATGCAATTAAAAGATATTTTTTTTGTGAATGAATAGTTTTCTAGCAAGGTATATGGCGTATGCAACATGGGTGGATGACTGGTGATTATGCTTTGATGGATATCCATACCCTATTCCAAAGCCCCCATTTTTGCACAGGCAGGGAGAATGATAGCAACAATTTTCCCTAATTTCACAAGCAACCAAAATTTAAGCATTTACCATTTGCAGACCTAATTAGCATTGGAAATATTTACCATTGACCCCAATAGGACTAACAGTATGCATTATACCAGTTACCTTGATTTCACAAGTAGGAAATTTTTTGTTTGCAATTGACTATAACAAAATGGAAAGCCAGATTAAAACTGATTGAAACCATGGCAAGTTTCTTACCTCAAGATGTTGTGTAAATTGGGGTTGTGGACAAAAAATATTGCACGATCACATGCATAAATGACCCTCGAACCAAATATTATTGTAAATTGATGAACAACACAATCAATTTATAGGGGGATGGAGGCGGTGACTTCCTGACATAGAAGATATATGATAGATTTATTCTTAATGAGATTGGACTGAATAATGATTTGCAAGGTGGAGTGTTTGGACGATGGAGTGTCTAGACTTTATTTGCATTCAATGAGGAAAGATATGTCTACTGCCATGTCCTCCTTGATCATCTGCAAAAGCAACCTCGAGGCATAGCTATCTGTTATGTCCATAGGCTACAATCATTCCTGTAGTCGGAGGCAATAAATTAACAACTTGAAGGCTTCGACTGGCTGTTTATTACGTGCATAGACCACAATCTTTGTTGCATCTAAGAACCAAAGAGAGTGGTTTACCGGCGGTCAAGTAGTTTGCAGGCAGTGTGAGACAGGGTTGTCGATGGGTTGTGGACTGGCAAGTCCACAATTAAAAGCCTATCGGCTAATTAACCTTTATTTGATTTAAATTCTAATGTCATCTCTTTTAGTTGAATAAATCAAACTTTATTTAATTAAATCTAATATCTCCAATTCCTCTCATTTTGATTTAAATAAATATAAATATTTAAATCAAATGTCAAATCAAACTAACTTCCATCTAAGTTAATTAAATCTTGATTAACTTCTAACACTAATCCTCTTTTCTCTAGATTTTGCAACTTGCACATATAAATCAATTTATCTGATTTATTAATTTTTTTATTTCCATTCAAATATGGCATCTCTTTGGAATATTCCCTGAATTTGAAATCTCCCTCACAAAAGGACTTATCCTCCAACAGGGCATTTATGGCTCTTATATGCCATTTTTCTTGAGCCAAGTGACATTAACTTATCTATAAAATCTTCCTCCACAAGCCATCTTTTGAATTTCAAACTCCACCTATATGCATAAATTGCACATTGACCAAAATGTGCTCCAACTCTCTTCAATAGCATGTTGACAAGTGTTACAATGTCATTGGGTCAAGTTTAATCCCAGATTCTCCCTATTTCTCATTTCTCCACCCTTCTTTCCTATAAATAGAGAGCTTCTCTATTGATTTGGGATCCACAACTTTATGCAAGATTACTATCTACAAATCTGAGCAAGTTCACCCACCATTTTCATCCAAGTTTTCATAGTTTTCATCAATCTTAGATAGGTTATTGACAAATTTCATCAAGGAGCACACAATCATCATCAAGTTCATCAAAAATTTGCAATGAATTGGGAAAGGAATTCTTTCCATATGAAAGAAGCTCTAATTCCCCCATGGGATGCTAGTTTGAATGTTTTGAACAAGATTTAGTAGCTTTCATTTGATTTTCTATCTTGTTTTCTTGTTCATTGTATTTGAATGAATTGCATGGGGAATTTTTGTTATAGATTTGTTTATTGACTAACATTGGTTTGTTTGATGATGTTGGAGTGGGTCTAGACCAAGCATTCACAAGTGCATTTTTTATAATGCAATAACCATAATATAATATAATATTACTTAGCCAAAAAAATATAATATCATATTAATAAAAATAATTTAATATATGACAATAATAATAATATAATAATAAGATATATATGAACATATTTTATATAAATTATATTTAAGTTATATATACTAGTAATATTCAGTAGTTTGATCCAATATAATTTGTGGCATGTGATAGTATTCCATTTTTTCGTGACTTGTCAATAAAAAGCAAAAGAATAATAAATTTGATGATGGGAAAGCTTTATAAAAGTCAATAAATGCCATGTATATTGCATCAATGACTCTTTCATCATAATACTAGCTCTAATAAAAACAAAAGTTTATTTAACATTAGACATATTGTACTCTTTAATGTGTATTTCTATCTAGTTACAACATATGGTTATTCAAATAACCTTTTAACGTTTATGATGGTGAATGGTAGTAGCACATCTTATTATTGATGTTTAAAATTCTAAATAATAGTTTTAATACTTAAACTAGTTTATACAAATATAATAATTTTTTTTAAAAGAATCAATTTTAGGATTTAATTTTTTTGAAATGTATAAACTTCTTAGCATTTGTTATGGTGGTGAATAGTAGTAGCAAATCTTACAAATAAACAAGAGATGTCAATAGTTGTTGGAATGTTTAGTTAATAAGATTATATTATTGATTTATAAAATTCTAAATGATAATTTTAAGATTTTAATTGACTTGTAAGAATATAATAAATTTGAAAATAAATCATTATATGATTTATACATAAAAACAACCTAATCAAAATAAATTTATAATATTAAAAACCATAAATATATAATTTACATCATTATATTTTTAAATTTTTATTAAAAACATTTTATTATCTTAAATATCAATAAATAAAAAATAATAAAATTACTAATATACACCACTCAAAAAGCTAAATATACACTATACATTAACTTGAGTAAAAAAGCCACGAGACATTAAGCCTTAACCGTGAAAAAAGAGGTTGTCTTTCTCTTAATTTGATTTAAATTTTATTTAAAAATTATAGTCAACGTATCTTCTACGGTTTCTTTATTGTAGTCACTCATTCCATCCCTTTGGACCACCCTAACAAAGCTAAAAGGTTCTTTTCTTTTAGCTTTTCAAGACATTGAACTCTAAAATTAAATAGCTAAAAGGAAATACTATATTTAAGGGGGGGACATAAAAGTTGTGTATCTTAATTTTACACACTTTTTTTAATTGGAAGAAGAATTTTATTAAAAAAATTTTTACAGAAAATAAAATATATCTGAAAATCAGTGGTAATGTTATTATAAAATAGCTAATTAGCAGTCTTAGAAAACCATCAACAATGTTGTTATAAAACATAAAATTAGCAACCGAAGTAACAATAGCCCATAAAATATAAATTGTTGCCAAAAGACAACATGCAACTCAATCCAAAATAAAACCAGCAACAATGTTGTTATAAATCAGCTAATTACCTATCCAAGTAACAAGAGCCTTTAGCAACAAATTGTTACCAAAAGATAACATATATCAATCTCGATCCAAATTACAAAGAGCAGTAATCAACCCCTGGTAGCATGGTGGAACGACCCAGTAGGGCACTAACATCAACACACAAAGAGAAGGAACTATTTGAAAACACATAAGCAATGTGGATTAGAGTTAGAAATGTGTAGAAAAATCCTCTCATCCTCCAATTATGCTTGTGATTAGACAAAACCATTAGCTTGTAGAACTTGCATGTGCCTCTATACATTTCATGGAATCATGGCCACACCTCCACTAGAATTTTAAATAACTTCTTCTCCTCCATCTTCATTGAAGACTAAATGCTCCAATCATTTCATTTGAGTCTTCCAATAATCCAAATCAACTTATAGTAGTCATAGAAAGCTAGTTTCGACTATAGATACCTATTTCACTAGGAAAAATAGGCTTAATTTTTTCTTGGATCTAGGTCAAGAGATGCTTCAATTGGAGAGAGAGAGAGAGAGAGAGAGAGAGAGAGAGAGAGAGAGAGAGAATGATAGAAGTAGTGCCCTTATTTCTCAATAAATAATCTATGCTCATCACAAGTGTATGCAAGTTGGAGCAAATAGAAAGAATTTCAATCTCAAGGGGAAAGAATACACGAGACAAGGCAACCTAGCATCGAAATCTCTAGATGTTTTTTTATTATGATAAGTTGACTTGATCTAGTTAAAAAATTGTGCTTGGCAGAGGATCCAAGAAGAGCTGATTTCTATGACCATGGGAAATGAAACAATGTTGGTAAGGATATGAAGAGGACAGTCCACAACCCTTTTGCTTGAGGGTAGAACAAACAATAGTGTTTAAAGGTTTCTATCTAGCTACAAAATAGACAAGAGGGAGGTGGACGAAGGAATTTGAGGCAGATTCCAACAAGAAGTTTAGCGTGAAGAATGTTCCAAGCAATGAGTTGGGATTGTGCATTAGCTTTCGATTGCCAAATTTGCAGGTTGAGCTTGTTCCACTTTGGTCTTCACGATTGAAATGCAAGATAGAGATCAGTCGACTTGATAGGAGCATGGTAGGAATGAGCTATTTATAGAGGACCTTAAGAGGAAAAGTTCTTATGCAACTACCATTCGACCATCTCCAATCTTTGAAAAAAATTGAATGGAAGCTAGTGGACATGAGGATGGTGAGATTAGGGGCCACTATACTTTGGATTTCCAACACTGTGGCTTTATCTTTGATGTTTCAATTAAAGAAGATTAAGTTATTGTCAAGATTTCCATGTGAAATTGGTAGGATCCCATAAGTCATTGAACACTTAGATACCTCTTTTGTAGAGATGATTACCTTTTATCCTAGGAATCATGGCAAGAGGCAATTTATTAACTTGAATCAAACAATTCCACCAAATTAAAGAGGAAGCAAAATTGAGCCCATGAATGAAAGATTGATCAAACCATGATAAATTTTGTGAGACTATTTGCCACTTTTTATATGCAATTTATGGGGGTTGTTCCATGGAATTTTAAGTAATGGGCTAAGAGGATGTTGTCATTCCATTGGATAGAGCTGCAAGATTTACCAGAGGTAGTTTTTCAAAGGTGATATCTAATTAGCAATTTCCAAGGTGCATTGCCATCTAAAGCTCTACCTATCCATTTGGCTGAAAAAGCAGACTCCTTGAATAAACTAGTTGTTAGTGTAATTAAATGTTGTGTACCTTGTCTTAGGTCATAATTACATCTTTGTTCAGTTTAATTAGGGACCACATAGGATTTCTTGGATAATTTCCACCTCTGGTGGAATTATCTTCTTATTAATTTATCACTTCCACCTTTCATGGACATATCATGTGATTAGGTTTCCACCTTTTGTGGGAGATCCACTATTTGTGGTGGTTATCACATTATCACCTTTCCACTTTAGGTGGAGTGATAGATTTTCATTGTTGTCTCATGTCATAGGATTACAAAAGTTGTCATAATCTTATGCACTCCTATGTACTCACCTTGGCTATATAACCAAGGGGTCTCTCATTGTAAAATCAATCTCATATATCATATCATTGGCATTGAATACAGTTTATTCTTGTCACATTATTCTCTCTTCTTTGTCCTTTCCATTTGGTCCATATATCTTGGCATCCATAGCCAATTCTAACATGGTATTAGAGCATGTTTGATTCTAACATGGTATCAGAGCAAGTTGGGTGCCATTGGAGAGTCTTTTTCTAACGAGAGATACCAGATTTGGCGAGGTTCCATTTTTGGCTCTTTATTGCAGGTTTATATCAAAGCTTTTTGGTGCAAATCTGAGCTCACCATTGCGCCCGAAAGGTTCGATAAAGTCGGTTTTTCCTTTTGTTTGGTCCAAATCGGATATACGAGGCCAAATCTATGAGGGTTTGAAGCTAAATTGTGGTTGCTAGATCCAAAAGGTAGCTGCATTTTTGGAGCATTTTGGGTCAAATCCGACCCTGCCATCGCATCCAGAAGGGCCAAAAACCCTAAGATCGATTGTCAATTCATCCATTTTGGAGCAAGTCATTCGGTGAGGCAAAAAAAATTTGCCCGAAGAGCCGTACGACCCCCT
Source organism: Sequoiadendron giganteum (assembly GCA_007115665.2). NCBI lineage: Eukaryota > Viridiplantae > Streptophyta > Pinopsida > Cupressales > Cupressaceae > Sequoiadendron > Sequoiadendron giganteum. The sequence continues at coordinate 205,907,089 of CM021106.1, forward strand.
AGGTCGCGTCATCATTACATCGGTATGATTTAATAAAAAAATCATTATTGTATTTTCTCCTAAAAAAATTCAAATATATTTTATAAAATAGTAGATTATTTTTTAAAGAACATTGTCAAAGTTTTTTTTTTTAAATAAATTGATTTATGCGGAGTACACAAGACAGGGTACTCAACGTACCCTATACCGCATCGTACCCGTGGGCAAACTCAACGGGTGCCATGTGGCCTGCGGCCTGGCCCCCGCGTCCCACCCTACTGGCGATCACTATCAACAAACTAGACTAACACTACCAGAATCCGACGTTAGCAAATGTCTTCAAATCCAACCAAAAAGTCAAAAATCCGACCAAACAAAATTCATTACCGGTGGTGACAAAATATTCTGTTTTGGAGAATATTCTAATCGCATCTACAAAGATTTCGGTGTCACAAAGATTATTCCGACGAAGGGTACAGGCCGATGGTGATGGCCTAAAAACTGTCAAATTTAAGACATTGTTTTGCTGGCGTCAGCAACACGTCAGTATTTTCAAGAAAATTTTTTCCCCCTCACGGTTTGTAGTTTTGGTTTTGCAGTTTGACTTTGAAGACTCATATCTTGCTCATTTTGGCTCCTTTCTTCGAGATTTCTTTTTTTATTTGAGCTGATTTTTTGTGCTCTACATAGTGGTACAATTATTTTTTGCTTTTGGATTTTGGGTTCTCCACAAATTGTAGATTCTCATAGGTGTTGTTCTTTCATCTTTATTTTGGGAACTCTGGGAGCTCATAACTTGTTCCTACAGTAACATTTTTGAGTGCTGTTTTTTTTGAAAGTGCATAATTTTTTGTGTAATTCTCAGTGATATGATCAAATTGATGTTATTTTGTATCAAAATTTTTACTTGAATCTGTGGCCTATTTTGGCATCTGCATGTACCAAGATCAAAGTCCACTTTGTTGTTTTTGGTAGTGGCAATTGTAAACGCACTAAGAATAAAGTGTCAAATCAGATATTTCTTGGGGGGTCTCTTGATTGAGTGAATTTGGGGGGTGTATTTTGTGTGATTGTGCTTATCTTGTGCTCTTGCATTCTGTCATTGGTTCATCTAAAGTTCCACTCTTAACTGCACATAATTATGCTACATGGAAATTATGTGCATGGAGTAAACTAATGATTTTTTTTTTAATTTATTACATTGATGGAACCATAATTGCACCTATGGATCCTAAGGCAGATCCAATTGCATATATGGATTGGCTCACTAAAACTTCTATGGCATTGGGTACACTAAGAAAGTTCATTTCTGATGATCTCATTTTTCATGTTGATAAATGTACTACAGCCAATGAAGCTTGGGATAAGCTTGCTACTTTGTATGGAAAGTTTGATAAGGTTAAGGGATACAAACTTGAAAATGATCTCCTAAGCCTTGATCCTAAGAATTTTGACACTCTTCAAGATTATGTCACTAAAGAAAATGAGCTAAGAGCATAACTAAAAGATTGTGGTATTGAGAAAGAGGATGATCAATTGGTCTTTAACTTTTTGGACAAAATTTCAGCTGAGTATGCAACCTTTGTTTCAAGTTTTCAGAATCAACAATTGACAATTAGCAACTTCACATCACCATCTTTTGAGGCTCTCACAGATCTTTTGATTTGGGAGCAAAATAAGCTTATTCAAATGGGTACTTTGATGTCTTCAAAATCACATGCCTTGGTTGTAAAATATGAGAAGTCTTCAAGTGGCAAAGAAAGGAAAAAGAACAAGCCTAAAAGGAACACACAATCCACATAAGAACATTAAGATTCATCTTCAAAAGATAAATCATCTAAGAAGGAGAGGTCCTTTTGTGCATATTGCAAGAAGGATGGAAATGAAGAACACTATTGTTATAAGAAGGATATTGATGAGTTGAAAAATATTCTCAAAAGAAATCACATTGATTTGCCTTCTAGAATGTCTGAATCTTCTTCTCCTTCTTCTTCAAAATAGTCTAAGGGAAAAGGTCATGCTGATTTTTCATCTACATCAGGACAAGCTCTTTGTGCTTTTTCAGGTTCAAGATCAGGGAGATGGCTTCTAGATTCAGGAGCATCTCATCATATGGCATCTTCACAATCTATATTCTCTTCATTTCAGCCTTGTTCTATGTCTCCTATCTTGATGGGAAACAATACATACATGAGTGTAACAGGGAAGGGATCTATTAGTTTTGGGGACAACACTTTCTAGGATGTTTTGTGTGTTCCTCATTTGACGAACAATCTTCTTTCCATATATCAAATTACACATGGTGGAGATGGGAGAAATATGGAGTTCACACCTGAAACAATCACCATTCAAGACTTGGAGAGTAGAGAGATCATTGCTACTGGGGTGGTTGATCATTCATCTCGGTTGTATACCTTTGCAAATTTTGCTTTTGATGGTGACATTGTTCCTTCGGCTGTTGATCACACCTCTCATGTGAACCATTATTTAGAAGAGACATTTGGCTACTTGAACTTGGGATTTCTCACATCAGATCTAGTACTTGAGCCATGCATTTCATCTCCTCCATCTATTGTTGCATTTGATGATGCTTTTGATTCCACAGTTTTGGTTCCTTGTGATTTAGGGCAATAGGATATACATTGTCTTCCAGATATGGCTACTTTGGATGGCTTCTTGATAGGTATTTCAGACTTGTTTATGGAGTCTCATCTTACAGATTTGCGGGACACCATTGATGACATTCATCTTCTCTTTGATGAAGATGCTCCTTCTTCAGTTTTTGTGAGGGAACACTCTGACCCTCTTGTTCATTCTCTACATGATCATTCTTTACAGTTTGACATGAGTGTGGATACTTTTGGACAACATTTGGAGGAGGCTTCTTTGTCTTTAGAGGGGATATACTTGGCTTTCGATTGTGCTCTACATTCATCTCTAATAGATGTTGGATTCTACTCTTCACCAGTGTAGCCTAGAACACCTATTTGGAGTGTGTCAGCTTTCAAGATCAACATGGAGACACTTGAGCATCATTCAGAGACATACATTCATCATCCATACATCCTGCATACATTCTTGGTTTCATTTCTTCCTAAAGGGAGGAACGTTGTTCGGTGAAATTGGATCATCTTCAACATTCAATGTCGAGCTTCTACCATCATTGCAGGAGACTCAACATTGAGGGGGGGCTGCCTTGTCCCTCTTCTACTTCTCTCTTATGGGGGGTCTTTTTCCTCACATGGGTTTTTTTCCCTCTCATGCATCATTGAGAGTATTTCCATTATTGTATTTCATCTCTCTTTTGGGGAGGATTTTTTTCCCATTGGGTTTTCTCCTTTTCTCCATTTGTGAGAGATTGCATTGCATTTGTACATGGGTACATCACATGGCATAGTTGTCAGGACCCATCTTGCATTGTTTGATTTTGTGTACATTCTAAATAAGTTGCACTTAAGGGGGGGTGTTAGTGTAATTAAATGTTTTGTACCTTGTCCTAGGTCATAATTACACCTTAGTTAAGTTTACTTAGGGACCACATAGGAGTTGTTGGAGAATTTCCACCTTTGGTGGACATATCTTCTTATTAATTTATCACTTCCACATTTCATGGACATATCATGTGATTAGGTTTTCACCTTTTGTGGGAGATCCACTATTTGTGATGGTTATCACATTATCACCTTTCCACTTTAGGTGGAGTGATAGATTTTCATTGTTGTCTCATGTCATAAGATTATGACACTTGTCATAATCTTATGCAATCCTATGCACTCACCTTGGCTATATAACCAACAGGTCTCTCATTGTAAAATAAATCTCATATATCATATCAATGACATTGAATATAGTTTATTCTTGTCACATTATTCTCTCTTCTTTTTGCTTTCCATTTGGTCCATAGATCTTGGCATCCATAGCCAATTCTAACATGGTATTAGAGCATGTTTGATTCTAAGACTAGTTAATGATGCCCAACCCACCCTTCTCCTTGGGGAGAATACAATGAGACCAAGAGGTAGTAGGTACACCATTTTTATTTCCTCATTTGGACCAATTAAAATTGCGAATTAGCTGAGTGAGTTGGTTATAGTAAGCTTTGGAGGGTAGCCAACAAGAGGAAGTATATATATGACTAGCTAATAAGATTTTGTTAGCCATTTGAATATACCCAACCATTGAGAGAAATTGATTAGTCCAAGCCAATAGTTTGGATTTGAATTTGTTGAAGAACCATCTCCACATGTCCTTCAAGGAGACTCCTAGCCCTAAAGGAATACCAAGATATTGAGATATGGTTTCATGCCTAATTTCTTTCCATTCTCTAGGAATCCATGGAGAATGGGGGTTGGGATTTGTCATCCAAAATAAAAATTATAAATAACATCTCTCGTGGGCCATTTTTACACAATTATTGAATGTAATTTTATGCTTTTAGAGTGAGCAACTAGAATAGTTATAATTCCACATCACAATATTGAGCATATCCTCACTTATAGTGCACAAATAGAGGTATTTTATAGGTTTTCTTTAAGGTCTTTCAACTTGGGTACAATTACCCCTTTGACTCAAAAGTAAATGCAATTTGATATAAGATAAGTATTTAATTTCTTATATGTAAGTTTTTATTTATGCTTGTTCTCTCTTGTGGCACGTCTAGTGAGACTCACATTTCTAAACTAATTATTTTTTTAAGTTTTTTATCAATTTAGAGCTAAATATTTATTGTTTGATGTGTATAACCTTATTTTTGGAGTTTGCACAACATGATTTGATGTATCTAGCCATGGTGTGATGGTTTCACCTATGACCTATGACCTATGGTCTCTATTCTTTTGGATAATTTTTACCTTTTTCTAACAAATTTGGTTCAAGTTCACTTAGTTATTTGTACAAATGCTTTGTATCGTTTGATTATAGGTTCAATTTGATGTTTTTTTCTTTTTAATTTGATGTTTCCACTTCTATGTATTGTATTCTCTCTACAAATTAGATCCTCCAACCCCATGTTAAAATTTAACATTTTCAAAAATTTATGGGGTTTTACTTTCAAGTTTTTTAATCAGATTATTATCCATTTTTCCACTAACCTATTTGTGTTTCGATTTGACCATTTTTATTCTAGCTTAATATTTTTATTGTAGAATTAGGTAATATTTTCTCATCCTCTAACACAATTTGATGTATCTTCTCCTATGATGGTACTTTTTGTCAACACATTGCACATATGCTTCTCAATTTAACATATATGCACTTAGACACAAATCTAATTTTAATCATTTTAAATGTCACATCTTTCAATTTCCTCAATTTTATCAATTTCATATTACTTCGACCTTTTTTTCCTTCACTAGCCATTCTTGATTTTACAGCTTCTTTTGTGAGGAATTTCATTAACCTTTATTTTTATATCACATAGGCTTGTATTTTTATGTATTTTCTCCCTATTTTGGCATATGTAAATCTAAGTTTATTCTTTTTCCTATGTCAAGGAATATGTAAGTGAAATTGGTAAAGATAAAATTATTCTTTCATCATTTCTATTTTATTTTGACATATGTTATATTTATTGATCATAAAGAAATCTAAGAGCACTTTGGGTGGTGTTCAAACAGTGAAAGATGAAAAATATAAAAAATACACTTTTTTAGTATTTTCTACATTTTAGTAAATTACATTTTTGGAGGCCTTCAAAGTAAAATTTGGCCTAAGGATTATCATCACTTCCTTGAAATATGACATAAGGATTGAAACTAGATCTATTTAATACCTTTCCAACAATTCCAAGAAGTTTAATTTTGCCCAATGGGCTAGAAGTTATCACCTTGCCAAGTTGGGGTACCAAAATAAACAAGTTTTTTTTTTTTAATTATGATTTGTTGGTTATTTTTTCACATGTAGCTATTCATTTCAAATTCAAAAGGATATGTTGACTATTGATATCATTTTTAAATGTATACAAATTTCATTAGAAGTTAATGAAGTAGTTTTGTATCAACATACATCTCTTTTCAAGTTTTTTGTTCTATGCTAAGAAAATTATAATACTACAAGTTGTATGAAATACATTGTCCCCTAAAGTCTTAATCTGGATAATCTATGTTCTATAATTTATATTTTTTCTATCAATCTATATGTTCTGGGATAGATTTTTATCATTTTCCCTTGATTTATGTGTTAATATGGGTGCAACTTGTTATTACTAATTATATTTTGTAAAAAAATAATATGTACAAGGCCATATACAAATTACTAACACGTTTTTTAAGGTTTGATCATCCAAGAACTTGTATTTTCCTACTAGTATAGTTGCACACATAAATTTTCTAAGGAAAAAAAATCTCATTTTCATTTTTGTGGGTATAAATTAATTCTTCTCCTCTCTCACATTGAAATAAGGTTCTAGAGACCAAAAGCATCATTTTATCCTCTTGTTTTTAACTTAGAACCTAAGAGAGATAAGTATGTATATTCTCTCCTCATGGTGAAAGGTGATATTGGATATCAAAAGAACTTGATATTTTTCTCCAATAGTGGTTCTACCTTTTATTTCATCACCAATAGGATGACTCGTACCCTTGTGTTTTAGCAAGATATAAATTTGAGAGAGAGCTGAAAGACTCTCCTATTGGGAGGAAATTTCTAATTAGGTTAATCTTGCAATAAATTTATACCTTAAAAATGAAGGCAGAGAGTCCCTCTCACACCAACCTATTACACATACCTTCCCATTGCACAAGATTAGGCCTAATATACCTTTAGGTATATTGAGGACATCCCCTAATGATCTTGTATAATACTAGATAGGATCTACTAGTCATGTTTGATTATAATACACTGGTAAGTGATTAGACCTAGGAATTTACTCATCCCCTACCCTTGAAAATGAGTGTGTAGATCATGTATTCTCTCCACTCATGTCATAGAGTGGTCTTAGATGATAAAAATAGTTATTTATTCAGCATACGCCCTAAACATCATACCTAGATAAGGCATGTTGGTGGAATTACAATCACTCACACTCCCACTTGAATAATTTATGATGTTCATGTGATTAGTTTGTATTCATGTGTGAAACCCATATTTGTCCTTAAACCCAAACTAGCTATTTTTTAGATTTAAATATATTAAAAAATAAATATTTAATTTGACCACATACATCCTCTTACTAAATTTAGACTCCAAACATCCACCTTCCATAAATCGAATCAAAAAATAATGTTGGTATAAATAGGTATTTTACCTATCTAGTCATTATTGGGTACGATTTACATTTTAAGTGTAGTTATGTCCTAGTTGTCTAGATAAGATCTTATCATATCTTATCTAGTTGGATTTTATTTAATGATTATTTCCTATTTCATATAATAAAGTTGAGACTAGTTGTCTCATTACATAGGATTATGACACTTGTAATAATATTGTTTAATCCTTTGTCTCACCTTGGCTATATAACAAAGGGTCTCATGTATCAATTCATAACAATTCATTGATGAATTGTATCATCATAATCTATCATTTTCATCCTTTTATAGAATAAAATTATTCTCTCATAGTTGATCTCTCTTGTTCTTTCATGAAGTTTCTAGATCTTGGGTGGCTATAATCTTTAGCCAAATTTTGTACGATGTAGATTATTATATACCAAATCTTACATGGTATTAGAGCTTGTGGGATTGATTCTTGTTCGTTTTTATTGAGAGATCTAGGGTACAAATCTTGGTGGATCTTGAAAAGTTGAGTATTCTCTTCTCTTGCATCAAATGATAACATAGAGAATTAGAAAGGCTTGAAATAAATACCAGATTTAAGGGTTTCCTCTTTGTGGATTTGATTTTAAATTTTAAATTATAGTTTGTTGGTGTAGATTTAAGCTCACCATTGAGTTCAAAACGTTAACAAAAGTCATTTTTTCCTTTTGTTTCATCCAAATCACACATATGAAGCCAAATCTATGAGGCAAGTTGAAAAGTGGTTGCCAAAGCCAAAAGGTAGCTGTAATATTGGAGCACTTTGTGGAAAAATATACCTTGCCATTATGTTTAGAAGGCCAAAAAACCTCAATATTAATTGTTAAATAATCAAAATATGAGCAATTCACTTAAGGCCTAAGAAATAAAATCACCCTACTTCATCAATCGTATGATCATCCTAATTATAGGTGTAAGAAAATTAAGGTTCAAGGTACAATTGCACAAAAAACTTATTTTTAAAATTATTTTTATTTCAAATTTTCAATATTTAAAATAAAAAATAAAACTGAATTATGTAATTTGCAGACTGTAGAGTAATTTAGTCTATATAGATGTGGTACCTACACCCATTCACGAGAACCATGTGGTGCATATGTGATGTGACATGTAGACCCACATGGTCAATAACATAGCTCCAAACCTACCAACTTCCATTTCCTGAAAGAAATCTGACTAATCAATAAAATAATATATCTGGGCATGTTCTAAACATCCACTATGATTCTACCGACTGATGCAGATTCCTCATCATAGATTCTAGATTCTCTAAAATATTTTGATCCTAATCGATTAGAAAAATATTCCACTTGGTAGGGAGAATATTCCCTTTGTTATGTGCTACATGCCATCAAATTTAATGCAATGGATTGTTGGTATCAACATCACATCAGTGTGACATCAACAACACTTAAGGAATTTAAACCCCTCTCTCTATTGGTAGTTTTACTTTGATAATCCAACTTTGTGAGCTCATAACTCAATCATTCGACATTCTTTTCTTGAGAAATGTTTATTTGATTTGGGGTAGAATGTCATGCTCTTTTTAGTGGTACATTTTTTTATTTTGGTGCTTGGTGTTTCAAAAATTATACATTCTCATAGGTTTTGTTGATTTTTTCTTGTCTTGGGAACTGAGCCAAAAGGAAAATGAGGTGTCCACCTTTTAGGAGATGGAACTTAACCTATTTCACACTTTAGTTCATTAGGAAGCCAAGATCCCTCAACCAAGTGACTCAATTAAGAGAAGGACTAGGGGTTTCCTTGTGTGATTAAATGAAGGTTCACCATTAAATGAAGCTTCAAAAGAGAAATACAAAAAATCATGCACAAAACCCTTGAAACTTGAAAGCATTACATCAAATTGACAAAAGAGAAGGAAACAAAAGGGTACGTGGAAGAATGATGGAATTCAAGAAAGGTTTGCAACACTAAATTTTTTATTTTTGAAGTGTATTGGGATGCATACACTAGGTAGGGCGATTTAGTCCCACTATAGGAATCTAGGTAGATTCTAGAATCTTTCAGTGATTGTGTAAGATCTATAAAAAACTAGCAAAAGGGCTATACCAGGACTCATATGCTCAGAGGGCCATTTCAGTCCCATTACTAGGGTTTGACAGATATTTTTGTAGCCTCTACTGATCTTTTGTAGATTTTTTCTTGTTTGATCTTCAAGTTTGAAAGTCTGAATTCTAGTCTGTAGGAGAGTTTTCGTGAAGATGATAACTTCTTGACAACTTTTGAAACTTTATCTTCAAAGGATATTCAATCTTCAGTTCACCTAGATCTGTAAACACACATCAAGAGAGAAATTTTTTGTTTTTTTAGGGAATATGAGTTTGCCTTGGTCAAACCCCATTTTGGTAATTAAACCTTGAAATGAAATAGAAAAGAATGAAGGAATGATGAATGAAAAAATGTAATGTTGAAACTCAACAAACCCTTGAAATAAAGGCTACAATTTTTTTGTGAAATGGCTCCAATGGATATGGATCTTGACTCTTGATCTTGATATGAGATGATGTCTTTGAATGCTTGCTTGAATCATGAAAACCTTGTTGGGATTATGGATCCATGCAACATGAGCATGAAGTATGGATGGTTTGTGTTGGTTGTTCTTATGTTGTCATTGATGAAAAAATGGTGATAACTATATGGTAATTCTACTTGGTTTACCAGAATTTATTCTCTTATGGTAATACTCTTTTGTGATGGATTAGTGTGTTGGTATTTGAATTTGAAATTCATCGCAAGATCTGATATGACTCTAATCTCTTAACCATGTTATCATGACTCATTCAAATAGATATATCTTGGACCTTGAGACATTATTGGTTGTGAGGAGAAAGTTATCTCTAACAGAGTTCAACTTTGTATTCTACTGTTGTTCCTTGCTTGGCATATTGTGTGGGTGACTCTGCATTTTATTAAGATGAAATTCTTATGCTATGGTTTTGTTGGTAGACTATGTTGGTAGTAAGATGGGAAATTAATGTATTATCATATCTGGAATGTGTTTGCTTTGAGGTTTATTTGTTGGTTTGGTGAATTATGATCTACTCTTGGTCGACTTAGCATATGCAATACATTATGGAGACTAGTTATGTTTTATGGATGTTAGTTGAGTTTGTATAAAGCACTACATGGATAAAAAAATTAAATTATATATGGTACCAAAAAATAATGTTTTGATTATTTTCTTTCAATCTAATTAGGCCAACCTAATTGATGAATGAGATATACTTGTATATATATTGAATAAGAGGTGAATGAGAAGGAGAGCATGAATGGAAGTGTATGCACAAGAAGATGTGTGAAAAGGATTAAGGGGTATGTGAAGATCTGAACCTAAATGCTTTATCATTTGTGGATCATAATTGATTAGTTGAGTGATTATTGTGTGAGGCAATACTTCATATTTTGAGCTTCATTGGAAATGAACTCTAAAATTGAAGGTGTATCCTATTAGTTCAATCTTTTGACAGTAAGCCACTATCTTTGTATCTTGATGGTTAGCCATATTTTGTACTCATGCAGTGAGACTTTTTAAGGATAGTAAGTCTTGGCGGTGAGCCTTGTAATATTTTGTATCCATATATAATATATTGGGAGTTAACGCTCACTGTGGTTTTTCCCTTTTTGGGTTTTCCATGTAAAAGTATTGGTGTGCATGTGTATGGTTGCAATGATTTTTTTTTATGTTCCTTCTTGCTAATTTAGTCAAAATTGTGATAATGATTAGATGTATTTTATTGGGGTTTTATGGAATACAAATTCACCCCCTCCTCTCAGTATTCTGAATGTTCAAAAATTGGTATTAGAGCTTGGTTCCTCAGAAGAAGCCTAACAGCTCGAGGAAGGTCCCTGAATTTGAGTATAAGAATTTGTTTCCTCTGGAAGTGGTCTCTGCCAGATATTCAAAAGAAATAGAAGATCTGAAGGACAAGTTGATGGAAGCGAATGAGTATATTGAAAAGATGCAAAGTAAAAGTGTTTAAGTATGTGATCTATTGGTTAAGGCAGATGAAATTGTCTCTGGCCTACTACAACAATTGGATGAGAAGAAAAGAACTAAATAATGTCAAGAAATTGAAATTCAGAGGAAGATGAATGAATGCATAAAGCTTGAGGAAGAAGAAAAAATATTGAGATTTGATCTAGAAAAGGAAAAAAATTTTGAAGACAAACTTAAGATAAGCTTGACAATGCTTAATGAGTTGATTACTTCTCGGAGACTGAAAATGGATAAGATTGGTTTAGGGTTTGAGGAAGGTAAAATTTATAAAGCAAAGAAATCTACTAGAAAGAAGAATTAGTGCAAAGATGGAAAAATCAAGGATCTAAGATGGAACTTCGGAAGAAATCCTCTCAAACAGCCTGATGCTAAATGGTATTTTTATTTCAATGGTGTTTGTTATTCTTGCAAGAAATTTTCTCATAAGGAAAAGGATTACAAAATTAAAATGAATGATTCTTTACCATTCTCTTGAAAATGTCTTAAGTGTAAGAAGATTGGATATAAACTTAGTCTATGTGAAGATAAGTTGAATAAAAGAAAAAATGGAAAGAAGAATGTTATTTGATATAAGTACATCAATTTGGAACACTCTATTAATAACTATAGAAGAAGAAAAAATAAATATCTGGCAAAAAAGAATGATCAAATCATTGATCTGGAAGAAGTAAGAAATGAAATGAAAAGGATTTGAAGAAAGGAAGGAGAATTCAATCAAGTTGAATCAGAATCATCAGTCTTATCTGTGTCGAAATCGGTGTAGAAACTCCTATCAATTTCTAAGTAAACCAATGGCTAAGGTGGAGAAATTATCAAAAAATCTAATAAACCCCCTTATCGATACTTGTGTCATATCATGACAAAAGTATATTTAATGTAGTAATGAAATTAAGGAATTTTCTCAGTCACATGTGTGAAGGATGAAGTCTACATAATTTGAAAGAATAGAGGCATACACTATTTTTGAGGTAGTCTACCTACAAGTTGAAGCATTTATTGCAAAATCATTTAAAATTAAAGGAATGAATTTAGATAATTCAAAAGGCTTATGTATTTTCAGAGAAGTGTGTAAACGAATCTTAGAGAGCAATTTAGAGTTTCGGGGTTTAAAGAAGAGATCAAGTGGATTAGAAGTGAGCTCTAGAAGCAAGATATCTATACATTTCTTGTTGGAATTTATAGAGGTATTAGTGTTTGCACAATATTTCATTTTTATTGCTATGGATAATTTAAAGGTTGTGAATAGTGAAGATAGAGTGCAAATTAATTTGAAGAGATATTTAAATAATGTGTCGGAAGAGTCTGTTGGTGCATTCTCTCGCATCCCTCTGAGATTATTTTCCATAGAGGATATCTATACACTTGTTTACCATAAGATAGAAGAAATTTCATCAATTTAGTTGAGAATTCTATGGGAGAGTGAATTGGAAGAGAACCATGATGCTTACAGAGTGATAGTTAAGAAAAATTTGGATGTATGGAGGAAATTTCCTTTGTTTGAAATTGAAAAGAAGTATATTCAGATAGCATTAAGAAAAAATAAGGATGAATCTTTATGGATTGATGATGCACATTTGATTACTAGAGAAGCTATCACAAATGTATTTGTTTTGTGTTCCTCTAGAGCAATTCCCAAACAGAAGGCTATGAATGAGCAAGAGATAATTGAGGTTACTAGTGTGAATCTTGAAGGGAATGAGATTGATCTGAGATCAATTATGGATCTAGTAATAAGGTATGCTGATATGGTCACCGGTCACAAATTTTGTATCCCTAACAATGAACTTATAGTTTCTTGTTGTTGTACATACTATTATTGATATGGTTAAAAGATGTATGGATTATGACTTGTTTGAATTACTTCATATACATCTTTTGAATAATTTAAAGGAAATAAAGAAGAGTATGAAGAATATATTTTGGTATGGAAATTTGGTTGTTTGTTTACTCTTTTACTTTTTGAGAGAATTACTAGTAATAGAAAGGATAAAATGGTCAAATACAAAGCCTATTGCCCATCAAATCAGGAACTTCATGATAAATCTTGGTAGCTCGGATGCACAAGAGATTGCCCTTGTTGCATTCTTTGGAACATTCCAGATTAGGATGAGTAGAAGGTTTAGGATTTAAGTGAGTGTTGTTGAAAGGTACTTCAAAAGCATCAATTTTCTTGTGTCTACAAATATATATCATATGGAAGTAGTTGAATCAAGGTTTGTATGGATATCTGAATTAGCTTATGCAGTGTCAGAGGTTGAAGTTGATAATTATGCTAAAATTATTTTGGACAGCCCTAAGAATCTCAATGTAGAAGGTACCTTTGGTAGCATAACCGGAACAGGGAAGAAAAGGAAGAGTGTTGTTAAGCAAGAAGTTACAGAAGGAAGTGAGTTTGAGAGAGATCAAAATGGGCATGAAAGAATAAACATTCAAAGAGCTTTGGAAGAACTGTAGAAGGTTATTCCCAGTGCTAATTTTGATTCATCTATTTCTATTGTGGAGAATCTTTTTGGCATGATTAATTCATTAAAGGTCTACATATCTAGACTTGAAGTAAATTTTGGAATCAAATGTGATGAAGGAAATTTGAAAGATATCAAAGAAAAATGTGCAAATGCACATAGTCGAGTGATGAAGGAATTAGAGAGTGTACATGTTTGGAAAAAAGGTGCACAAGAACTACTTTCTTTCTACCTAGATTGGTTTGGCAGTACACTGAACATAAGAAATGAGATAAAGATGAGTGAATCTCAGATGAGCACTCAGGAAGATAAATACAAGTTAGCAGAAGATAGAGATAATCAGAGGTGGTCCTACATTGTGCAGCTTTAGGAAAAATTATTTTCACTACAGGATCAAAGGACAAATGTTATCAAGAAGTTTGTGACACTTAGATACATGGCTAAACTCAAACACACTTATGTTTCTAGTGCTCTTGGTTGTATTGGTGAATTATCAGAGATTAATATTAGTCCCAATACTTTAGTATATGGTGTATAGTCCTTAACTAATCTTGAGCTATTACACAAGACTCTTATTAGTGCAAAAGGTTCATGGGAATAAGGAAAAGCATCATGGAAGTTCATCCTAGAGAGTCTCAAAGGTTCTTCTTCAGGTTAATTCAATTTTGTATTCATATCTTTTTGGTTACATTTTAATGCATATATACACATATAATAGACCCCATCCTTTATCATTGATGTCAAAGGGGGAGAGAGAGAAATGGAGCGACAGAGAGATAAAGGTTAACAGAGATTTTTTTTTTATGAAAAACAATTTTGATAGGGGGAGTATTCAGAGTATTCAGCTACAATATATTAGAATTTTTTTAATCATGCATGTTTCCATCAATGTCAAAGGGGGATATTATTGGGATTATGGATCCTCCCAACATAAGCATGAAGTATGGATGGTTTGTGTTGGTTTTTGCTATTTTTTCATTGATGTCAACATGGTGATAACTATATGGGAAGTCTACTTGGTTTACCAAAATTTGTTCTCTACCAGTAATACTCTTTTGTTATGCATCACTGTGTTGGTATTTGAGTCCAAAATTCACCACAAGATATGATATCACTCTAATATCTTAGCCATGTTATCATGACTCATTCAGAAAGCTATTTCCTAGATCTTGAGACATTTTTGGTTGTGAGCAGTTCAAGTTATCTCTAACAGATTTGAACTCTATATTCTACTATTGTTCCTTGATTGGCATACTATGTGAGAGAGTGTGCATTTTCTTAAGGTGAACATTCTAATCCTGCAGTTTTGTTGGTAGTCTCTATGTTGGTAGTATGATGGGAAATTAATGTGTTCTGAGATCTAAAAGGTGTTTTCTTTGAGGTTTATTTGTTGGTTTGGAGAATTGTGTTATAGTCTTGGTTGAATTAGCATATGCAATACATTATGGAGACTAGTTATGTTAGTCGACTTGGTATAACGCACTACATGGATAAAATGTTTAAATTATATATGGTTCCAATAAAGAAAGTTTTGATTTTTTTTTTCAACTAATTAGGCCAACCTAATTGATGAATGAGATATACTTGTATATATATTGAATAAGAGGTGAATGAGAAGGAGAGCATGAGTGAAAATGTATGTGAAAAAAGAAGTTCAAAAAGGATTAAGGGGTATGTGAAGATCTGGCCCTAAATCTTTTATCAGTTTTGGATCAGGGCAAATTAGTTGAACGACTATTGTATGGGGCAATACTTCATATTCTGAGCTTCATTGGAACTGAACCCTACACATTGAATTTGTATCCTATCAATTCAATCTTTTGGCAGTGAGCCACTATCTTTGTATCTTAATAGTTAGCCATGTTTTGTACTTAGGCAGTGAGCATTTTTAAGGATAGTGAGTCTTGGTAGCAAGCCTTGTCATATTTCTTTATCTGGATATAATATATTGTGAATTAACCCTCACCGTGGTTTTTCCCTTTTTGGGTTTTCCATGTAAAAGTCTCGATGTTCATGTATATGGTTGCATTGATTTATTTTTATGTTCCTTCTTGCTAATTTAATTAGAATTGTGATAATGATTAGATGGATTTTATTGTTGTTTTATGGAATACTAATTCACCCCTCCTCTCAGTATTTTTGATGTTCAACAAACCTACATCACAAATTTTAGCTCACAAACACACATGATGCATGAAGACTTTGACATGATGTTTGAATCTTGAATGCTGCTCCAAATTCTTGATAATTTTCTCTTGAATGCTCTTTTTTATCATAATTTTTTTATAATGCTTGAATACTTGAAAGCTTAGATCTTGTTAGATTTCTTGTTAGGATAAATTATATGAAATCACCTTATATTTATATTTTTTATGTCAAATTTCCCAAAATTACAACACTACAAGTTGATATCAGATCTAGGATAATAAAATCCTACCAAGAATTTGATTTAAAATATGTCCAAGTGAAAGCAGGACTCATATACTAGTTTGGGTGTATGAGTCCCAATGGCTTAAACTTGGGACACAAACTCCAAGAAGCGTCTTGTTCAATGCAACATTTAAAATCAGGTCCCGAGACCTAGGTGGGACCCATACGACCAAGGTTGCATATGAGTCCAAGATTCTTAGATCTGGAACACATAACCAAAATTATTGAATTATGATTTTCCAGTTGTTAAATGTCGAGATTATCCATAGAAAAATGGATTTAATAAGGCTTGTGGATGCAAAATAGGACCAATTAGGGCATAAATAAGCCAATTTTTAACAAGGAGGGACCCAAATAGGTGTGAAAATGTGAAGGGATACATTTTCCTACACTACATTTACCCCCTATTTTAGTGAGAGGATGACCTTGCATAAAACTCACAGTAAAGTAGAAAAATTCACATCTTGAGGGGTCCAAGTGTACCAATTCTAGTGAGATAGGACGACAATGATCAAGATCCTATAGAAAACCAACATAGGTACAAAGGAACATGCATGTGAATGATGTAAGAAGCAACAAAAAGATACAAGAATACATTTCAAAAGACATAAGGAAGAAAGAAAAATAAA
Source organism: Sequoiadendron giganteum (assembly GCA_007115665.2). Lineage (NCBI taxonomy): Eukaryota > Viridiplantae > Streptophyta > Pinopsida > Cupressales > Cupressaceae > Sequoiadendron > Sequoiadendron giganteum. The sequence continues at coordinate 205,923,857 of CM021106.1, forward strand.
AATAAGGGGTGGGTCAAGCCTCAATTGTTTGTCAAACACGATGTGGATCAAGCTTTAGCTGTTTATCAAAAAAAAATTACAAGTGGAACATGATGTCTACTATGAAAAAAACATGCACACTCACATGGGCTAGTGGAATATGGTATCCTTTAGGTGAGTCCCCCAAAAAGTGAGACACATACACACCCAATCAATATGCACCCACATAGACAAGCAAGTGGTTATGGGAAATTCATGCCCAAGGTCAGCTCCCATATGTACTAAGTGTAGAGAAGGAGGATTCATTACTCACAAATTCTCTTCCTTTAGAGAGTCTCATGGGGCGAACTACCCTAAACTACCTCAAAGAACAATGGTGAGAGTTCTAGAACCAAAAAGAGCAAGTAATAGAGACTCTTTGGAAAAAATGACAAGCTCTCCACCAAAGGAAGTCAGTACAGAATATGAATGACAACCTAACGTGCTGACATCCTAGAGGTGTGCTAGCATCTCGTATAGACCAAAAAGTGAGAATGTTGGAAAAAATGGAAAAGTGGCTACTCGCAAGCTGATTGCTAAGAACTTCTAGAAAGTGATAAAGCTGAAATAGACTGAAATAGAAATGATAAAGATAAGGAGAATAAGGGAAAGGAAAATAAATGCTTACAACCATGCAAGTGATGAAGCTTCCAACACGTGAATATCTTCAATATCTGCACACAAGAGAGAGAGACATTTTTGGGGTTATATAGGGTTTTTCCTCAATCAAAACCCCATTTTGGTGTTCCCACCTCCACAGATAGCCAGATAGATAGAGAGAAAAGTAGGAAATAAAGTAAAGAGAATTAAAGCACTACAAAATAGTGTTATGCTACTCAACCAAATAGTAGAGGAGAGGAGTGAAATATTACCACCTCCACCCAAAGCGCTCAAGGCTAGTGGGGTAGAAAATGAGAGGAACTCAAGCCTTTGTTGCAATGGTTTTTTGTTCCACACTTGCTCTATTGAGTTGATTGAGTGTTGATGTTGTTGTTGTGAAGTGTAAAGTGTTGCTTGAGATTGAAGAAATGGTGAAGAAGCTACTTGGAGCTTGTGAAGATATTGTAGGAGAGATTGTGAAGAGGAGCTAATGAAAATCTAAGAGAGCTAGAGGGGATCGAGAGAGAAAAACTAGACCAAGAAGAGGTGAATTTGAAGAACCTGAAATGAAAGAAACAACCATATTCGGGTCGGTTGAACGAAGAGGGTGTTACAAGTAGACTCCCAATGGGAACTGTAATGCCTCTAGAAGCTCCAAATGTAAGAATGTATCAGGGACGTAAGCATTCTATGTGGGAATCCCTAACAGTTATTCCTCTACTGACACATAGAATGGACGCCAAGTGGAATGAAGGCAACAGGCTTATGTGGATTTTTGCATTCGGATTTGGTTTTCTAAAGTGAAGGGGGGTAAAAGGATAATTTTACCAAGGAGTGAAAATTTTCTCCTATACACTAACCATACCAAAGCTATACCTCCTAATAAATTTGATAAGGAGCCACATAACACAAACAATAGGATCCATGAGGCAAGCAAAACTTTGTATGCTAACACCCGTGAACAAACAAGATGGCTCCATAGGAAAGCAAAGTGTTTTATGCAAGGTGGCCATATAACAGTTATTGTAAATGAAAAATAGTGTAAGGTACATCAAAGGGTTTTTTCTTAGTTCATTTAAGGTATTAACTTAGGGAACATTGTGCCTAATGTCTCCAAGAGAAGACCAATCAAAGAATATAAGATTCACAACTTAGGGAATGCACTCTACTTGGTATCACCAATAAGAGGAGTATAATATGCTAAGAGAGATCACACTCTTGAAGGAAATCATACCCAATGTCATCACCAAGATAAATACACATCACATGAAGTAAGAAGACTACACCATGAAACATGAGTTGTGTAAACATGAAATGCTAACATCATGCATCCAATTCTACTATTAATCAATTAAAACAATGTATTGATTAATTCCCTAAGCTTCATCATGCTTAATTAAATAAATCAAATTATTTCATTAAGTCCTAAAGTTCTTCTCATTTGATTCAATAAATCAAAATGATTTAATCAAATATAAAACTCCTAAAATCCTCGAAGTTAATTAATCTAAATTAATTAACCTCTAAACATAATCACCCATTCTCCAGCTTTTGACTCAACTTGAGTCAAATCTAAACTCTCAACTAACCCACCCACTTGCACCAATAAATCATTTCTTTGATTTATTAATTCTTCTAATTACTTTAAAAAGGCCATCAAGATGGAATATTCTATCAATTTGAATCTTCCCTCCAAAGGACTTCTCCCTTCCAACAAAGCATTAAATTCTCTTACACATCTCTTGCACAAGTCAAACTTGGAATTTAATGCACCTTTCATCCCCCCTAAACATGTCATTTCATGCAAATTCAAATTGGCACATTTACAAAAACTTGCACATTCCTCATCCTCTAAAATATTGACAAGTGGCATCTTGTCATTGGATTATGAATGATCCCACATTCATCAAAATTTATCAATCTCCTCCCCTTGAATCTATAAAAGCAAGGAACTACAACACAATTTAACAACACATTTTATGCAAGGTTACTCTCTACATGTGAGAACTAATATTGCTCTTCATCACAACATCACTATCATCATCTTATCATCTTGGCATATTTTTCTTATCATGGATTGGGAAAGGGTTGCTCCCTACACAAAAAGGTGGAACCAATCCACTATGGAATAAGTTTGCATTCATGTTTATATGCTTTATTTAGTTTTCTTTGTTGTTCAATGTCTTAGCATGTTTAACTAAATGCAATATTTCATAAAGATGTTCATGTCTGTCATGTTGGTCTGTGAGTTTACTAAGCATTTGCAGATTTTGACGTCTACGAAATGGCACTAGAAGGAGGGATTATCTCTGTCATATTCATATGGAATTATGTCGATTTAAAAGGATCTTCAACTCACAATATCTTTTAAATTCATTTATTAGTTATTTCAGCTTCTACGATTTCAATAGATAAAATGAATGCTTGTGATTTTGATCATAATGCTTTGGGTGGTCTAACTGCTTATTGAGTTTTGCTGAATCTTTTTCTCGAAATTTTATCCAAATATTTTGATATGTTTAAGTTTCTTTGAATCTTTCGAATACTCACACCCTATACCAAAGATTTCAAGGCAACCACTTAATCTTTAAAAGCTATCATTTCAATCTACATTCATTTTTATTAACTTTGTTTCATGAAGATACCTTTTTCATGGAGGGACACTTTTAATATAGGTTTATCCATTGTTATTTGTGCATGATCAAGATGAGTTCCATACGCAACATGCAGGAGTATTATGTACACAAATTTCTTCATATTATCTTGAATTCAAGTTTAGTGGGACTATCGATAAAGGTCGTTTCTTTGAAGCATTTTGTCAGATAATCCACCTATTATTTCTATGCTTTCATTTTTTGCACAGTAAAAGGGTTATGGGTAAAGGTTGTAGAATTTAGTTTTAACCTACCAATAACATTTGCATAAAAGTTTCTAAATACTTTTAGACATGCTAATTACTTATCTGGTTCAATATAATCATGAATTGTTGTTTTGGAAATGAACTAAATTCCATTGAAAGCTGCATTCTCCATTTTTTTCTTTTTACAAATAAACCAAAATAAAAAAAAATCGTGCATGGCATCATTGAAATCAACATTTATGTGGATGGGGGGGTATACATTGAAATGTGACAAAGAAATAATAATTAACTTAGCTTGTTAGAATGTTGTATCTGAACCCTTTTGTGTACAAAATCATAGTCCAAGGTATTTCTTTTTGTCCATCTCATAAATGTCATTTTATTACAAAGGATTCAATCTAATAGTTGAAAATATGATATTGTTGCACCACAAATAAAAAAGTGATTCGAGAAACAAAGCAACCAAATGAGCCATTGGCATGGGAAGATATTAAAAATGGAATACATGTAGAAGGTTTTTAATGAAACTTTACACATGGTACACCAATCCAAAGAGAGTCGTTCATAAATTATTGTCTATAGGAGGAATATCACTGCACATCAAGGCTGTCTGGAGCCCGTAGTAACATTCCTCTACAAATTGTGTGAGATCCCTCACATGAGCTCCTTGCAATCCCAAACGAGGTAACACAGTCATGATGAGGTATGTATTCATGCTTGATTTTAGCTCCTTTATGAACCCTATTTATGCATCTAATTATCTTAATGTCCATCCACCATCCATAGCCAATTTTTAGTAGAACAACATCGAAACCCATATAAAGTTGAAGTTTGGCTACTCGCCACAATCTCACATATAGCCCACATAAGTTCCTTAGCATAGCAAAAACTAGCCCTATAAATAAGAGCACCCACCTCTGCTCTTTCTCAGAGTTCAACTTCAGCAAGCTTTTATTTTTTTCTGCTGCTGCTACTTTGCCTTCCATCACACATACCAAGCTTACACATATGTGTATATAATTAAGGATTTCTTACGAATTATCCTCTGTTTGTGAGCTTGCATATTTATCATGATTATCAGTTGCTATGCACAATCCACGACCATAAACATATATGACATAAGTTACATTGTTGGGTATGCATTAATTGGCACGCATTAACACCTTTTTGATATGATATGATTGAATTTGTTGCAGACAATGCATTCTCAGAATCAAAATTTCAGAATATTGATAGAGTATCAATGAAAAGTCATCGAGATTAAAGTCTAATATTAATGAATGTCTTATCTTGAAAAAAAAAATCTTCATTGCAGTGGTTAGGAGCTACATCGATTAAAGGACTCTACGGCAAGAGGTAAATATTGCATTAATTAAAGAGTCTTGGGAGTGGAGTGCGTTGGGTAAGGTTTGTGCCTATTGAATTAATATTAATTTTACTGGTTGCATTTGGGTGTACCTCCCAACTTTAGGCTTATATCTTGTAGGAATTCACTTGTCCTTAAGGAATCTTGGCATAGGAAAATCATTGTATCTATATTCACCTTTTATGTGCTTGATTCAACCTTTAATACATGATTTGATGGATACAATTTACAAATCAGAAAGTCACTGTCATGATTAAAGCAACTTCTCTTTCTCAGTGCTTCCATAAGTCAGTCAGTTCACTATTAAATGCGGTAGTTTTCTATTCTCATATTATCATTTTTGACTTATTTGAATAAATAAATGAGTTTCCTATTGCAAACGGTCGGGGGAATTTTAAAAACTTCAATTGATTATTGGAAACCTTTATATGATATTATGAAAATGGGTAGATTTAACTTGAGTTGGTAGAAAATTATAATTTGGTGGGGGAGCCATTAAAAATTTGATTGCTAAGCATTGAAACCTTTATATATATAAAAACCTTGCATGACAAGTTTGATTTTTTATGATAATGTTGATTTTTTTAACAAATCTCATTCCTCGAATTTTAACTTTGAACTTTTCATAAGGTTGACATCGGAGTCGAGCATGCAAAATCAAGCGAAAACAAACATATTGGAGTTGAAGAATTGAGCACCAAATTTGAACTTAACAAAATCATTTTTTAATGCTTATTAATCTAGGGCTTCCATTTTATGCTCTAGTTTTCTATTTTGAGCCAACTCATTTATTTTGGGGTTTAAAATTAACCATTTGACTTAATCTTTTCAACTTGGTTAAAATTGAACTTAGAAACATACTAGATTTCAATTTGGACTCAAAATTGAACAAGGCAACTTTCACATCTCATTTGGTGTTTTTAAAACGAACTCATCATTGCTTTGAGGTATTAAATGAACAAGTGTTTTTCATGTTTTGCAATATTTTTCACAAATTAACATCATTTGAAATGTGTATGCGCTTCTCTCGCACTTCACAAAAATCTTGAGAATCAAAAGCATTTTGGTGATATTAAGTTGTCATAAAGATTACCTTCACATTTCGATTTGGGAACTTAAAATTGAACAAACTTGTCTAGTGTGAGAAAAAGGAATTGCGAGTGTTCTCTCTTTGTTCACGCAAACAAAGATGATCGAACTACGAATGTACTTACTCGCTATTGTGTACCTTTAGAGGGCCTACCTTGGTGGGAAAAATTACTCACCCCAAGGGAATGACTCAAGCGGTAACGGGCTAAAGCCAAGATCTTCCAAACCGCTATATAAATTTGTGTTCATGGTGAAAGCCATGGACAATGGGAAGTAGCACATGATAACTCTCCCCCAATATATTTATGATGTATAAAGCCCTTGTTCTAAGGTTGGGATAGCTCTCACAAGGATTCTATCATTGCACCCCCTAAACTGGATGCCCTTACTACAAAATTTTGTTTAGAGGCCAAAAATACCTTATATTTGTTGGTGCAAGAGGTCATGTCCTCTGAAGCCACCCCACATATACATGCGGTTCTATTGTAGAGATGAAAAGTATTCCATGGGAGATTCATGGGTACTGATGCTTGGCTAACCCGAGAATTGTGTGCACTGTAAAGGGGAGCCTGTGTGGTCAAGCATCTAGTCATTCACATAGAATATGCACAACTGGATTTGTCCAAGTGGGAACCTGACAAATATTGCCTTTTCTAGCCTAGGGTTGTACATGTGTTTGGAATTGAAAACACTTTGCTTGGATCCAAAACAGTGGAAAACAAAAATTCAACACTATCATCAAAATTTCAAACCCTTCAGGAAGAAAATACCATTGACAAAATTTCAAAATGTTATTGCTTGCCCTAGGGATTCTATCCTTAGAGTCTTCTAAACGTTTGAATTTATATCTCCATTTTCTCACTAAAGTCAACAATAGGTAACCTTTTCCTTGATTTCCACATAATACACTTTGTGGGATGAAAGAAAATTAGGACAAATGTACATTCAGTTTGAAAAACTAAGCAAGAAGTGATTGTGGTAAAAAGAAATTCATTAATCAAGATTAACCCCAATTGAACCCCACACATGTTCTTGCAATCTTCTGTCTTATGACCTTTTTCATATGAACATTGATCTTTTGGTTTGAAATAGTCTTAGGGAAAAGCATGTTCTTCATTACCTTGGTCTTGTAAACAAGTCGCTCTTAGGTTCATCTAGGATCAATTCAAACACTTCATCCATCCAAACATCTATCAAATTTCCATCTCACCAAAAAAAATTGGAACTTTGAAACATTGCTTATGTTAGACTTTTGGAAAATCAATATCATTACATTTGGCTTAATACACCTAGTCAAGTTATCAATCCTCTTGAACAAATTTACCTTTAGGATAACACAACTTCCTAAGGTCTACTAGTTCACAATCACTTTGATTGGCTTAACACACTTAGCCAGTTCATTCTCTTGAGCAAGTTTCTCTAGGATAACAGACCTTCCTAGGGTTTACAAGTTCACCATCATCTTGTTTGACTTAACGCACCTGGTCAAGCTATCAAAATTAATCCAAGCCTTAAAAGTCTAGCATTGATCCAAAGTTCCTAAAAGTTAAAACACCCATATCACTCACCTCTTTCATCCTTCATATCATCATTGGTCCTAAACAACTTAGAGGTTCACTTTTGCAACAAGGTCAAAACACAAGAGGAACATGGAATTTAAACTCGATTCATATATCATGAGCAATTTGATTCAACCAAACTATCCAAGTCTCACAATGCCAATTGATTATCGAAAATCACATTTATGCAATCCAAACATGGGATCATTATCTACAAACATCAATGGTACAAATGTGAGCATGCCCAATCTAAATTTTGGAACACCTTTCCCTTTGATAGACTTAAATCAAATTCAAAACTTACAAATCTATCAACTAAGCAATCAAGGCATGAGCCTTCTCCCTTTACCAACCGTCAATCAATTGAATCCGAGCAACACCCCCTTCATAAGTCAAAGCATCATGTCAAATCCTCTCATTTTTCCAACAATATCGCAACAACAAATGGCAACCATCCAAGCAACCCCAATGTTTAACACATCTACCATTCCTCGAGTGTTTCAAAGACCAAGAATCTCAATCGCACCATTCACCACTCAAACCTTGGAAATCAATGAGACTGTTCCGCACACCCCAACAATCAACACCATTCCCAATCCACCACCACCACCACTACTGCCACCAAAACACAACATGGAAAATTCATTCTCTATCATGTTGCAAGCTTCCTGCCAAAAGGCACTCCAAAACCAACAAGTTGCACAACTAGCTGCCCAACAAGCACAAACTCAAGCCCAACACCAAGCTCGACAGATGCAAGCAAAATTCCAAACACTATTGCAAGCAATCTATCAACAAGTGCATCAAAAAGTATCTTAACAACAAGCCCACCAAAAAGCATTGTTGACACAACAACGACATGACCAAAAACAAGAATTGTTGGCTTAGCAACAAACACAAGCCTTACTCATATGATAGAGCTTGCAACAGATTCCCACCAATTTTTTTGAAAACAACGATCAAGATCTATCCATTAATGAGCACCTTGAAGATGTTTCCACTTCATCCAATGATCAAATCAACACACCCTAAAATCCACTTTCCAATCATGATCAAAACTCATCAACGATGAATAACAATGACCCAATTCAAGAAACGTTAACATCATTTGATCCTATGGCTGAAAATATTGACAATCTATCCACCACAATTGTTGAAAATAGTGATCAAAATCAACCCATCAATGAGCACCTTGAAGATTTTTCCATCTTATCCAATAATCAAATCAACACACACCAAGATCCACTTTCCAATCATGATCAAAACTCACCAACGATGCATAACAATGATCCAATTCAAGAAACATTAACATGATTTGATCTTATGGTTGAAAAAATTGGTAATCTATCCACCATAGTTGTTGAAAATAATGATCAAGATATACCCATCAATGAGCACCTTGAAGATGTTTCCACTTCATCCGACGATCAAATCAACACACCCCAAAAGCCACTTTTCCATCATGATCAAAACTCATGAAAAATGTCCAACAATGATCTATTCAAAGAAGGGTTAACATTATTTGATCCTATAATTTGTGATCCTTCCACTAATGATCATGTTGAAAGTGTCTCTACATCACCTAATGAGTTAGAGGACATATCTCAAGATTTTTCCCCAAAGCATGATCGACATCTTTCACTTAATTCTAGCAATGGTCCTTTCCAAGACATATTGGCATCCTTTGACCTCATGGTTACATATATTAAAGAAATCCTTAACTCGCTATTTGATCCAATTCCATTCAAACTTCAAGAGGATATTAAGCCACTTTCTATGCCTAATGAAATTATCCAAGAAACCAATCCATCCTTTGAAATCAACCCATGCCAAGAACTTGATCCAAAACATGTCGAAAGTAATTCCAAAATTAGTCAAGATCAAGAATTTGTATCTCCAAGATACTACAATGATCTAATGGGCACTCTCCTATCTATACAAGATGCTGCAAATGATGATCGTATCCATATAGCACACACTCGTCCATCTACCAATAAGATTCTTTCTTTGGATGGACACACAGATGATCTTCATTCAAAACAAGAGTCTCATACTCTTGATATCATTACTAAGGGACAAGAGTCTCCTACTCTTAACATTTGTACACATGATCAAGATAAATAAAAATCTAAAGACCTAGTAGAAATAGATCATGAAGAAGGCTTCTATAGAAGTTGTGAATCAGAGACATCATATCAAGACATATCAGAAGGCTTCTACAAAATTTGCAAATTAGAAACATCCTATGGAGATGTAGTAGAAATAGGTCATAAGGAAGGCTTTTATAGAAATCGTAAATCAGAAACAACATCCTGTGAAGTAAATCATGAGGAAGAATTTTATGTGGACAATGAATCATCAACACTTCTTGAAGAAGCATTACAATCTGATATCTCACAAGATCAAGTGAAACATATCAATCAAGAATTCATCCCACATGTGGAGGATCCTATCACTTATAAAATTGGATCACTTACCTTTCTTAGAGGAAGTTATCTTATCAATAAAGAAATTGTCCCTTTTGAAGATCCATGACAGAGCATAGAGGGATTAGCACCTTGTTTCCAAGGTAAATCATATCCTATTACAGATAAAAAATTTGAGCAGACGAGTTATCAAGGCAAAGGATTAGGTCTACATGAACAAGGTATCCTAAAACTAGTGCAGATTATTGGCAATCCTAAGCATCAAAGCCTTAGTTATTCAACAATCAAGGGATATGAACATATCAATGATAATTCCACAAAACTGGGGGCAACTTCATCTCAAGAAAATGTCAACATAGGGAGCACAAAGGATCCTTATGATGAGACTGATGCCAATACTACAACCCACCACATCATAGATATTCATCCACCCATCACTCCATCCACGAATTGGGACCAACATCAAAAGAAAAATTTGAATCAAAGCACAAAGAATGCTATCAAAGAAAAAGAAGTAGTGAAACATGAAGGACAAATCAAATAGAAGTGGATACCAAAGAATACAAAGAAAAAATATCTCTATCAAACTCCACTAGTCAAAGAAACTATGGAGAAAAATAAAAAAGGGAAAAGTATCCATCAAAGATGTCCAGAAAGGAAAAAATAGGCTTCTCGGGCAACATACAAAGTATATCGAGTTGTTGGTCCTAACTCCACACACACTTTCGTATCCATCCATAATAACTCATCTTCCCAAGTTTGGAGAGTCAAAGGTTCCAAACTGTCAACCAATCCATATATTATTCCTAAACACAACTTCATCCATTCCTCCACACATGATATCCAATTCTCACATTAACCATGTGTTGGCAATGACCCTTCATCATAAGGATTTAGAAGGCACTCTATTACGATGTGCGCACAAAGAAAAAGTTAACTCCAATATCAGTGAAGCAAAACAAATTCCTCAAAAGTTTCTTTCAAGTGCACGTATCTTGGCAAAGCATCTTCTTCAAGTAGGATACCGATGGCACATTATGACATAAGCGTCAATGTCAGCAGTACCAAGTGGTTCAACATCACCTTAAAACCTCTTAGAAAATACAAAAAAATATTCAAATCCAAATTGAAAACAGTAAAGAAAAAAATTGTCCTCCAGTGAAAACTGCTTCGATGGCACTTTGGATAGGTACCATGATGAAAACTTGGTAAACAGGTGTCATGTGTAGAATCGAGCATCTACGTGTGCCAATTCAGGAGAAAGCATCTTATCGCATCCATAATAAAGCCAAAAATTCTAGCCATATCATCCGTTCATCCATGAACTGTTTATCCAACCTACTACCATCTATCTACCTTATCTTGATCTTGATGAAGGTTTGGTAAATGCTTTACACTTCTTTATGGTAAGCATCTTGTCATGGGTCATTTTCATTGATCCTATCTTACCCAATGTTTTTTGACCCTTGAAGCACTATCTGAATGAGCATTCCTCTATTCAAACACCCTTATCTTATCACAAGATAATCCATATCCATTCTGTCCATACACCTATTCAAGCATCCACCCACGACATTCCTTGCATTGCTAGACATTGGGGGTAGATATTTGCATCTTGCTACGAGAATAAATCTTGATATATATCCTCCAACTTATGAAGTGATCTAAACATTTGCAAACGTGAAATCAAGTTGGTCAAGCATTTGTGAGCATAAATCTGAACCACTAGCCCATGGCATATTTTGACAGGAAGACGTTCCTTATCAAGCTTTATATTTCATCAAACATCAATATGAACAATCAATATTAGTCACATCTAACTTACACGTCAGTGTCACATTAAAATCACCAAAATAATTTTGTTCCAAATCAAGCTTCATCAATCTTGATCAATCAAATCCAATCAATTATCACCTTGTTTGAATTAACACACTTAGTCAAACTATCATCTTGTGCATGAGTTTACTCTAGGATAACACAATTTCCTTGACTTTACAAGTTCATTATCATCTTTGTTTGGCTTAACACACTTAGCCAAATTATCAAATCCAAAATCAACTCATTTGACTTAACACACTTAGTCGAACCATCCTCTTATGTACAAGTTTATTACAGGATAACACAACTTCCTAAAGCTTAATATTGCATTATCAATTTGTTTGACTTAACACACTTAGTCAAATTATCAATCCATTAATCCGATCAATTAACATCAAGCTTGGTTTTCAAAAAAATCCCAAAACAGGGCACTGATATCATCACATATCCATATCCAAATTGTCAAAATCGTGCGAAAAATTCAAAAACATTCAAAAATCCATCAAAAACATTCAAAAACATTCAAAAAATCAATCTGAAAATCCAAAAACATCCAAATCATTCAAAAATCCAAAAACAAGTCAAAATATGAAAAAATCTTCAAAAATTCATCACTGAGTCTTGTCTTTTTTTCACCTTAGCCAAAATATGTCATCTCTAAGCTTGAACGTAGGAAAGGTTGACCTTTGATCATCCCCCGAGACACAAAAAGCCAAAAACATTCATAAATCTCAAAAATACGAAAAACATTGAAAAACTCAAAATTTCAAAAACAACCTCAAAATATTTGAAAAAACCAAAAATGTTGCATCTGTCTAATCTCGGTTTCACTTGCAATAATCATCATTCCTAATAAATCATCATCGCTTTCATCCTTTGGTAAGTTAGTCAGAAGCAAGTTTAGCAGGTTCCAAAGTGAATACCTAATCGTCAGAGTCTTAAGCCTAAGTTAATAAACAAGCAAGTTGGTCAGCTCGGAGTATCAATCACTTATCACCCAAATCGGTCTCATCAAAACCCTAATCACTACATGTCCTAGGATGAATCCTTCCCATGATGGACATAAGCATCAGGTGCCTCACAGTAGTTTAGCCTTGGCTAGCGGTACGAAGAACATTAGCTTGTTTGTTTTCTTTATCTTGGTCTTTTTGACTTACTTATTGTGCGCTAATTCCAAGAACCTCTTGATGATGCCTAAACAAAATAGGTTTAGAGAGAAAGCAATGTGGAAATGATCATTATATTTTTTTTTTTGTGCTTGTTGGATGTTCTTGTAAAGTAACTTGGCGAATACTTGCTTTGTTGGGTTCGTCCTAGCAAGGTTTTTGTATGTCAAGTGTGAACAAGAGCACTCCTATCTATTTGACGAGTCAAATTCCATCACACTAGGTGCAACACCATCCCGGTTATTAATACCTTGATGCATCGTACCTATGTGTGTTATCAAACATAAGGAAATTTATGCTCTTTATCTCTCCCATCCTTGGATAAGCAATACATCATCATTCATCATCATTTCTAATAAAGTTGGCTTGTTGAACTTCTGCATTTTTCTTGGATTCAAGGGTTAATCCCTCTCATTCTTCTATCCTCTTTCACACTAAGAATGTATCCATCCTACATCCGCACTTTCATCTTGTATAAACATGTCATATCATCATAGGACAACATCATCCATCGTATTTTCATAATCATTTAATTTATTTAGGATAGTATAAATTTGTTATTGTAAGCATCATTCAAACATCTCATTTACATCATCATTATCACATAGATCGGTTAGTCATAGCCATCCATAGATCCATTTTAAACCTCTTTTTTGTGAGATCCACCTCAAATCAAATCTTTTTGCTCAATCTCTCGAGGGGGCAATGCACTAACGTACTTCTTTCTGTTGGAGCATCCAAAAAAATCAGAATTTTTTTAATTTCGATATCAGCGACATCATTCTTTGAACCAATGCAATGAGTACATTTCTTCAAAGACAGGCAAAATTTAGACATACAAAACTAACATCATGCATCCAATTCTACTATTAATCAATTAAAACAATGTATTGACTAATTCCCTAAGCTTCATCATGCTTAATTAAATAAATCAAATTATTTCATTAATTCCTAAAGTTCTTCTCATTTGATTCAATAAATCAAAATGATTTAATCAAATATCAAATTCCTAAAATCCTCCAAATTAATTAATCTGAATTAATTAACCTCTAAACATAATCACCCATTCTCTAGCTTTTGACTCAACTTGAGTCAAATCAAAACTCTCAACTAACCCACCCACTTGCACCAATAAATCATTTCTTTGATTTATTAATTCTTCTAATTACTTTCAAAAGGGAATCAAGATGGAATATTTTGTCAATTTGAATATTCCCTCCAAAGGACTTGTCCCTTTCAACAAAGCATTAAATGCTCTTACACATCTCTTGCACAAGTCAAACTTGGCATTTAATGCACCTTTCATCCCCCCTAAACATATCATTTCATGCAAATTCAAATTCAAATTGGAACATTTTCCAAAACTTGCACATTCCTCATCCTCTAAAATATTGACAAGTGGCATTTTGTCATTGGCTTATGAATGATCCCACATTCATCAAAATCTCTCAATCTCCTACCCTTGAATCTATAAAATCAAGGCACTACAACATAATTTAACAACACATTTTATGCAAGGTTACTCTCTACATGTGAGAACTAATATTTCTCTTCATCACAACATCACTATCATCATCTTATCATCTTGGCATCTTTTTATTATCATGGATTGGGAAAGGGCTGCTCCCTACACAACAAAGTGGCACCAATCCACTATGGAATAAGTTTGCATTCATGTTTATCTACTTTATTTATTTTTCTTTGTCGTTCAATGTCTTAGCATGTTTAACTAAATGCAATATTTCATAAAGATTTTTATGTCTATATGTTGGTTTGTGAGTTTACTAACCATTTGCAAATTTTGGCGTCTACAAGTTGTAATCGAAATGCAAAAGAATAATGCCAATGTATGCCCCACGTTTAAAGAAACTGCAAAACACTATGTTGTGAGAAATTACTTTAAAGTAGAAAATGATACATGATAACAATAAAGAGGAAATGAGAGTTTATTTGTAAAGCCCTATGCCAAGTCATATGTTTCCAAATGAAGCTATACCATGAAAATGGGTTTCTCCCACAATGAAATCCAAAAATAACACATAAGGGATCTAGGGATCCGGGGTCAATATGTCTTTGCTACAATGTTATTATAGAGAGCTCAAAAATTTCGTCATTCCCCAAATACTCATGGAACAAGAATAATGAAACAAGGAGAGAGAAAACAAAGAAAAGATTTTGGTTCAACATGGAAGAGACCTAAATGTCTCAACGCCTTGCGTCATCCCCAAAAGGAAAACACAAGACAAAGAAAAGATAAAGGTTTAGGACATATAGAAGAATGTAGATACAAATAGAGGAATGTCACAAAGAGAGATATATACATCAAATAGAATGGTATGGGAGATGAAATTATGCACATGCAATCACATACATAACATGAAAAAGAAAACAAAAACAAGACTAGTAAGGCACATGTGAGTCAACCTATAGTAGGTTGTTCGTATCCCAATCTTGTTCATTGTATGTGGAAGGCAGACAACTAGCCAAAGAGACAACATCAAGTGTGGTACTAGGACAAGGCTATCGAATTATTGCCCCATTGTTTCCAAGACAAGAATGAACTGAGGTAGGTGGTGAGAGAGAGCTCCTTGCATTTTGAAATGATTGCAATGAATGGAAAGGCATGTAATAGTGAGAATATTATGATCCTACAACTATTACATGGAAAGGAGCAAAATTCATGTAATTTATATTCAATTATAAAGATATTTTTTTTGGAGGAGTATGTCTACTCAATATCCTCTTTAAGGCATGAAACTCATTAGTACTATGTCCAAGAGTTATATGTCATTTCCAATGAGACATGTTTGTGCTTTTTCCTTATTTATTTTTGTTTTGATGTTCTCTAATAGGTGGTAATTTTATGAGATCATTATGAAGAAGGATGTGTAAAGATTTTTCATTTTTAGACATAGGACAAGGGTTGGAAGGGCTTGAGTTTATATGGATTTTGTTTCTTTCTATATTCACCAACTTGTTGAGGTAGATCTTGAGGATGAGGACCTAAGATGATCCTATCATCCTTATCATTATTATGAGGCATTAGTTTTTCTTTAGGAAGGAGGAAAATTATATCAGGAAGACAATATTGGTACCCTGCTCCCTTGGTATCTTCAGTTGGTATTTTTTCTAAGAGTTGATGGATTTCATGTTAATTTGTTGTATCACATCCTTGATTAGTTAATATCTCAAAGCCTTATCCATAAGTCTCTTCAAGGTTTATGGGAGTGTTGGTCACTTTGTTAACATAGGATGGTTGAATGTTTTCCTAGTTAGAGGTGTTAGGTTCACCTATTGTTGGGAGCTTAGGTTTAGTTTGTGTCTCAATTTCAAGATGTAAAAAAGAAAATACCTCAAGTCGTGTTGGTTGTTTCATTGAGGGGGTAAAAGGATGCATTAGTCTCAGGGTTATTAAGGCAATCATTTATGAAGTTGTTCATGTTTCCATCATCTTCCCTACTGATGGCAACTTCACAAGGAGGACATGTGATCAGAGTTGATTGATCATGAGTGGGTTCAATTTCATTAAGATCATTTCTAAAAATGCAACTTGACACATCCACTAATGATTTCAAGGACATCCAAAACTTACCAAAGCATAAATCCATGATGAAATAAAATGAAGTTCTCATATTATAAACAAGGTAATTTACTGATTACACTATACAACAATCTAAAAATGAGATGTTATAAATGCAATTTTTAAATTAGAAAATGCAATAAATGAAACAAATTAAGCTAGGTCTAATGAAATGGATGAAACAAAAAATTAAAAAACTGAAATAGAGATCTGATAATAGTAAACAAAAGCACATAAATAAATTTTTTAATATTGTAAAATGTAAATTTAGGCCTAACTTGGGACTAAATTTCCCAGGTGGGCGAATGAGTCCTAGTTAGGGTTTTTGTCAGTTTTAGATAATGAAAAGTAGTCAACATAGAATTCCCAAAATTCTGGGAAATAGACTTGTACAAGGACTAAATCACCCAAATGGGTGAATGAGTCCCAAATTGCGGTTTTTAAACCACATTCAAAAAAATTTATGTTGATGTTAAGGTTTCTAGGTTGTATGCTCAAAAGACTATTTTTAATTACAAATTTCTAGTGAAATTAAATTGTAAAAATGCAACCTATATGCACTTTTCACTAATGCAATATTTAGAAGCCCTAAATTCAATTCAACAAATGAAAATATAATTCAAATTTAATGCAATCTAGACCTAGGACTATAATGTTCTCTGATATAAAAATTAAAGGGTCCAAAGGTCGGGCTCACCAAAGTGAACCAAAATGAAAATGAGGTGTCCACATTTTAGGAGATGGAACTTAACCTATTTCACACTTTAGTTCATTATGAAACAAAGATCCCTCAACCAAGTGACTCAATTGAGGGAAGGACTAGGGGTTTACTTATGTGATCGAATGGGGGTTCACCATTAAATGAAGCTTCAAAGGAGAAACTCAAACACTCATGCACAAAACCCTAGAGACTTAAAATCATTAAATCAGATTGATGAAAGAGAATGAAACAAAAGGGTACCTAGAAGAATGATGGAATCCAAGCAAGGTTTGAAAAACTGAAATTTTTCTTTTTGAAGTGTACTGGGACTCATACATTAGGTAGGGCAATTTAGTCTTGCAAGAGGAATCTGGGCAGATTCTGGAATATTTCGGTGACTATGCAAGGTTTATAGAAAACTAGCAAAAAGGCTATACTAGAACGCATACACCTAAAGGGAAGATTTAGTACCATTACTAGGGTTTTATTGATATTTCTATAGCCTCTAGTGATATTTTTTAGCTTTCATCTTGTCTAATCTTTAAACTTTTGAAAGTCTAAATTCTGGTCTATAGGTGAGTTTTTCATGAAGATGACTTCTTGAAAACTTTTACAACTTTATCTTTAAAGGATCTTCAATCTTCAATTCACCTAGATCTGCAAACACACATCAAGAGATAAAATTTTGTTTTGTTAAGGAATAGGGGTTTGCCTTGGTCAAACCCTGTTTTGGTAGTTAAACCTTGAAATGAAATAGAAAAGAATGAATGAATGATGAATGAACAAATGCAATGTTACAACTCACCAAAACCTTGAAATAAAGGCTACAAACTTGTGTGAAATGGCTCCAATGGATGTGGATCTTGAATCTTGATCTTGATATGATATTATGTCTTTGAATGCTTGCTTGAATCATGAAAACCTACATCACAAATGTTAGCTTACAAACACACATGATGCATGAAGACTTTGACTTGATGCTTGAATCTTGAATGTTGGTCCAAATGCTTGATGATTTTTTCTTGAATGCTCTTTTGATGATAAATTTTCTATAATGCTTGAATACTTGAAAGCTTAGAACTTGTTAGATTGCTTTTTAGGAGAAATTATGTGAAATCACCTTGTATTTATACTTGTTTATGCCAAATTTCCTAAAATTGGAACATTACAAGTCAACATCAGATCTAGGATAATAAAATTCTTCCAAGAATTTGATTTAAAATAGGTCCACATTAAAGCGAGAATCATATGCGAAGTTGGTTGTATGAACCCCAATGGCTTAAACCTAGGACTTAAACTCCAAGAAGTTCCTTTTTCAATGCAACATTTAAAATGAGGTCCTGAGACCTAGGGCGGACCCATACACCCACGGTGGCATATGAGTCCCATATCCCTTGATCTAGAGCACATAACCAAAATCATTAAATTATGATTTTCCATTTGTTAAATGTCAGGATTATCCATAGAAAAATGAATTTAATAAGGTTTATGGATGCAAAATAGGACCAACTAGGGCATAAATAAGCCAAGTTTTAACAAGGAGGGCCCCAAAAAAGTGTGAAAATGTAAAGGGATACATTTTCCTACACTACATGAACTTTTAGGGCTTCACTTTTTCTCCTATGTTCTGTGGCTCCATTCTTTTTCCTATGGTAATATTTTTGGGAGATTCTTTTTTCAGTGCATAATTTTTCATATACTTTCCATGGGTGTGATTAGATTGATCCCATTCAATGTAAAAAATATTTTAAGATTGCAGCCAAATTTGGCATTTATTAGTACTACTTGATCAAGTCCACTTCACTATTTTTGGCAAGTGCCACCAGTAATCATACTAAATAAATGAAGTGCCATAATCATATATTATTGGGGGGTTTCTTGATTGAGTAATTTGGGGAGGGGGTAATCTTGCAGTGGTTGTTTATTTTGTGTGTTACTACAATGGATAAATCTCAAGTTGTAATCCTAACTCCATATAATTATGCTTCATGGAGAAAATGAATATGGAATTATCTTATGGGAAAGGGTTGTCTAGTCTATCTTAAGGAAACCATTCCTCAACCAAATAATGCCAAATAATTGGAAAAATGAGAACTTGATCATGAGAAAACACTTGTATGTATATGTTCATTAATCTCATTTGATTTACAATTTCATGTTGAATCATGTAAAAAACCTAAAGAGACTTGGGAGAATTTTGAGAAATTAAATGGTAAAAATGATAAGATTAGGGGATATCAAATTGATAATTATTTTATGAATCTTGATCCTAAATGTTTGGACCACATCCAAGACTAAATCTCCAATATTAACAACTAAGAACACAACTAAAATATTGCATCATTCATAAGGAGGATTTACAATTGATTTTGAATGTGTTATCCAATCTTGGTCCTAGGTATAATTTAGTGTTTGTTTCTAGCTTTCATACCCATGAAATTTTTATGGAAGAATCATATGTTGATCCTAAGTCTGATGAATTTTCAAATCTATTAATCCAGGAGGAAGCAAAGTTAACTCATATGGGTCTAATCGAGTCTTCCAAGTCAGAAGCATTATCAAAAGATGATGACACTTCCTTAGGGGTACCAATAGAGTAGGTATTGGGTTAAAATAGGAAAACCACACCTACATGGAAACAATAGGTGACTAAAGGGTAAAGTATGGAGTGATGTCTAGGAAATAGGGAATACATATTCTTGGAGAATTCTTTCTAGCTAGGATAAAACTATTCTCAACTTGGAGGGTTACTTTAAAGATGCTAGCTATTTTACTAGCCCCTAAGGCCTATGTTATTAAAGTAAGCTCAAGATTTATTTATTTAAATTAATATATAAAAACTATGCTCATTGATAGTAAAATTCCTAGAGGAATAATTTCAAAGGTCCTCCAAAACATAAATTCAAAGAGATAGTTAATAGAATTTTACTTTATGTGAGACATTTTCTCCAACAATAAAATAATTTATTCCCTTTCCTTAAAGTGTTTTTAGAAAATTCTTCCAAGACCATCCTAGCTTAAGATGCGTCTATGTTTCAGGACATTCATCCAATTCACATATATGTCTCTAAAGGAGGTGGAAAAATATTGTAGGTAATGCTTGCATTAGTGAGATGGTGTAATGAGTACATGTTAGTAAGATCATAATTTTCCTCCTATAGAGTGATGAATTCTTCCCCGTTGAATAATAAAAGGACATCTATATAAAAATAGTTGATAGCTCATATCCATTGACAAGTCTAAGAGGGCCACCATTATCCCAAGGGGCAAAAGATTGATTCTTTAACAAGAAAAGAATGAATGGTTATGAAGTATTGAAGTCAAACATAATATTTGGCTCGAAGGAAGTTATCTTAGATTTATCCTTGAATTAGGAAGTTATTTATAGGTACAATATTAGCTTCGAATATTTATCTCACTTTTGGTTAGGATTTATCTCATGCAAGGGCACGTGTTCTATGTGAAACTCAAAGAAATGGACTTTGTAGGTGAATGTTCACTTGTTGAAAAGGAGAATCTCTCTCAATCTTCAGTGAAACCAAAAATTGTATGCAATAAAAATTTAAACACAATGCCAACAAAAATATGAGGCTGGCCATTAGAATTAGTTGGAAAACTGAGTCAAGTCTCAATAGGCATCTAATAGAAAGTTAATTTTTGGTAGTTTATTTTTAACTATAGACATGGGGGAAAATATTTCATGGAAATAAGGGGAAAAGAGGTCCTCATTCTCATAGATAAGTGCTTCACATTGATATACCCAAGTTTTAAAGCCTTATTTTCATGAAAACCACTTATAGATGCAACAAAAATACAAAAAATATTGAGCTTGAATATTTTTTAGCTCCAATAGATAGGGAACCTATACATTGATATTTTCTTTTGAATAAATATGAAAGAACCACTAGAGAATTTTGGCTTCCTCTTTATTATAAACTTAATTATAAAATAATTAGACACATACCACCACTAAAAAATAATGTAGAACAATAAATTACATTAATATATAGACTCTTCTATTCTACCTAGTAAGGTAAAGGGAAAATAATGAGGATAAGGGTTAGGAGGGAGATAATATTAGAAAAATAATTTAAAAGGTGGGTGAAGGAATTACAAGAAAGAGAAAATTTGTAAGTTTCTACAAATCACACAACTAATTCTCTATTATAAATATAAAATTCTTGTGGTAGGTCTAATTTAATTTGCATTACATAAACCTACCTGTAAAAGAATGGCATTGACTAACTGTTATGGCTAGCAAACATTCAATATAAACATATAATGAACTTCAATTTGGAGAGCACTCACATATTCACATTATCAAATCAAGGGGCACTTTCTAATAAAAGTAGTAACACACACAAAATATTAAAGCATAATCATATTCCCATAACCTAAAAATTGACCAATTAAATCTTTAGTGTAGAAATCCAAAATGGTTGATTCTATACTAGTAACCCAAATCATATTTAAAAGAGTGCACAACCCCTTTTTATAAAACCACAAGATCCTTGTGCAATTGCAACTAAAGGAGCTCAATAATATTAATATAAAACAATGGATAAGAAAATAGAAGGCAAATATGTTAAAGGGGCCATAAAATCTTCTAGATAATCTTTAATTGATACTAGATTGATAACTAGATGTCACAGATTTGAGAAATTAGGGAATTTAAAACTACAAAAACGTAAAACCTTGATGGTTTTCATTTCATGCATGCTCCACCTGTAACCTTTAAGATTAAAGGGCCTACGAAACTATCAAGGAATAAATTATAATTGAGCACAATGAAAACCAAGTGGTAACTTTCAATCAATGTTCATTATGAATATTGTCTAGCACATACTAGAAATGAGGAGGAACACACCACATCAAATCAATATCAATTGACTAGGAGTGTCAAACACACTTGGTGAAAGATGGAAGAGTGTTATAAAATGAAGATTGATTCCATGTGAAAATTCTTGAAATGAGTAGGACCTATCTTTACCTAAAAAATGGGAAGAATTGAGAAGCCGAGAGTTGTTGTATATCACCATAGAATTAATTTAATTGGCACAATTAACAATATTCTAGCATGTTAGGGGCTTAAAATTTATTAAAACCATATAAGGAATAATTCTAAGGTGTGGTCCAATGTTAGATCAAGCTTGATAGAACATAAAAGAGCATGATGAAAAGGTAACTTGTTATCATCAAATGTCTTCAAACATGATGAATAGTTGATACATCTAGAAGGATGCTAGCATGGTTGCAACCTGGGAAGATTTAAAATGGGAAGGAATGTGAGCAATAAGGTGGGATTCATTGTGACATTAACATCTTGAAGAAGAAAAAATTACATTTTTAGGTAGACAATATAAACAACTTGTGGGGATTTGGCCTATTGAGTCACCACAATGATAAACAAACTTGCAAGGCTAATAAACATAGAGCAAGACCTATGTGAACAAGAGATTCATTGGAAAAGAGAATATTTAGAATTGATAGACATTGGCATAAGAAGGTATTCAAAGAGGTTAAATATTTAGCTAAACTAAAGAAACAATCTGAGGTAATAGATATCACCAAGATGCTAGAATCCCAAAGGAAGATTTTGTAAACATCGTGAATTCAAGAAAGAGAATCTTATAAACATGGAAGGGATTTGAAGTTCAAAGATTTTTTTCCACAAAATACTCATGGAATACAATAATGTTAGCATGTATAACTTGAAGGGAATGTGTTAGTAAAACACACTACAAGTTGTAGTTTCGAATCTACACATACAAAAATGACTTGATCAATTTTAAAGTTGTAAATTTAAATGAGAGTGGGAAATGAGAGAGATATAGGGATCATAACTACTTCTTAGGTATGAGTGATGATGGGGACAAGCTAAGATAAGGTCATGGGCCAAATATAACACACAAATATTTTAATTGTAGACGTATTATTGCATAAAGGACAATCTAATCAATACGATCCCAAAATGCAATGGTAAAGAGCATATATATCATTAAAAAAAATTATCAAATATATTTTGGAAACAAATCTAATTAAATTTGAAAAAATCATATATTTCAATGAGTAGTTAAAAATAATTATTTAACTTGCAATATTGTCAACAATTTCAAATTACATTGTGTAGCCACTATGAGTTTACTAGTTTTACAACAATAACCACTTTGTATATTGTGAAATAACTTTAAACTCTACATTATACTTAAACTCATAAAATTAATTTACAAATATGATCATAAACTAGTTTTAAGTATTACCCACTGTATAATAATCAAAAGTGAATTTAAATTAACTATTTTAAAAATAAACTAAGTATAAAATTGCTATCAAATATTTAAAATATTAGAATCAATAATATTTAAATAAAACTTCAAAATATACAATTATTGGTTTCACAGTTAAAAGTCAATTGGAGAGGTTTTTAGTCATCAACATTGATATGGTGTAATAATCTTCACATTCCACTCCATGAAAATATGTTAAAGGATTTCATGGAATGATGTGACTCTCAAAAGAAATGTGAAGAGATAATGATAAGTATATTTGTAATATAAAATGAAATATTGATTGTTATTGTTTATATTTTTTGTGAGATGATGAGTTATAGTTGTACACATAATAGCATGTGTTAAATATTAGAATCAATAATATTTAAATAAAACTTCAAAATATAGAACTATTAGCTCGACACTTAAAAGTCAACATGAGAGATTTGTAGTCATCAACATTGACATGGTGTAATAATCTTCACACTCCCTTCCATGAAAATCAGTAAAAAGATTTGATGAAATGATGTGACTCTCAAAAGAAATGTGAAATGATGATAAGGTTAAATGAATATTTGATTGTTATCTTTTATATTTTTTATGAGATGATGAGTTACAATTGTACATATTTTTAGATATTAATAACATATGTTATGTTAATTATGATTGACATTTCAATATATATTTAGATATTAATAACATATGTTATGTTAAATTATGATTGACACTTCATTATATATTTTCATATTTTATAATTAGACATTAATAATAATATATTTTATTACTAATCAAAATAACTCAACCATCACTCAACTCTCTTCAAGTCCTCCTCTTAAAAAAACGAAAAAAAAAACAAAGAAAGCAAGCAAGCCAAGATGAAAGATTTAAAGTCAAGATCATTGATGTGATTGATAGTTCCCCTTAATGAATGCCACCAAAAGGTGAAGAGATGATAAAAGTCATTGATATGGAAGCTTGGAAACTTTCACCTCCCTCAGAAGAGTAGGGATCTGTTAACCTTTCCATCAGTCATTTTAGTCAATATTTAACATACTTAAATAGGGTAATTGCTGCGTAGTTCAACTTTATAGTCAAAAGTTAATTCTATTAGGTTTGGTATGGATTTGATGTGATAAATTAACATGTTTTTTCCTGGAAAGTGAGCTTGGATAGAATTGAGGAGACTTGCCGCCTCTGTGTGTATATATATCATTATAATGTTCTCACAGTTCTATATAGGCAGTCCGATAGAATCCTCTTTTGTGCCCACAGATTTGTCCAATATTATTTAGACTGAGGTTTTGGAAATGGAGGAGCAGAAATATATGGATAGACATGTGATGATGAGAAATCGTCACACTACCAGAGTGCACACCAGGAAGGTGACGAAACTTCGCACAAAGCGTGGGAAGATTAAAAAGGAAATATTTTCTTCTGTTGTTGGCGCCATGGTTGCTGCCGTCTCCAACATTTTCTGCTGTATCAAGGCAAACCCCATGCGCCCTTCTCTCCAGATCTTTAGCTGTGTGCCTTCTAAGTCCAGAGTTCATCCTCTCTGAGTTAAAAATGGTAGATTAATAGGCATGTTTATAGTTGTTAATGAAAGTAGATTTATATGTTCACAATCGTGATGATCCAGTTTTGTAATTGAACTTGTTTTTATTGTATATGAAATGTCTGATTGCGTCTTTTCTGGTTTTAATCAAATGAAATATGTTACTGTGTTTCTTCTGGAACAGATCCTCTCAATCGTTTTTGTATTCTTTACCTGTTTTAGAAATTCTATACTTTTACGGATCTGAAAGGAGAACTTAATTGTGAATTAATTTTCCTCCTCTTTTTTTTTTTAGTATATGTACAAGAAGGGTTTATATGCTATAGTATTTTGTCTGAGCTTTTAAAGTAAATGAAAAATAAGTTTTTTTTGTATGTAAGAGGTTGTGTTAATCAAATCAATATATTGAAATTGAATTAAGTAGATTATCTCTTGTTTAAAGAATATAATATTTTATATTTACATGATTTTTTTGTATTAATGATAGTTTAAATCAGTATTACAAAACAGAGGGTTGTTCATTCACAGCAACAATTTTCTTTTCTGATTACATATTCCATTGCAAATATACATGTACAAAACACAATTACATGATTTCAAAATAAAATTACATTTAAAAATGATCAAATTTAACAATTTTTTTTTTTATATATATAAATAATTGAACAAAAATCATTACACAATAATTACAAATAATAATTAATTATAAAAATATGATTATCATTATTGACATTTCAGAGTTCTTTAATTTTGATCTAAATTGTTCCTCTATATTCACCACTAATTTTACAATTTTCTTCATCCCAATAAGACACTAAAATGTTCACAAAAAATGTCTTTCTATATTCACATGTTATTCTTTCTATGCATGTGAAGGTTTTCATAATATCAGCCTACCAACGGACAACTTTAATGCATGTCTTGTGATTGATTTGTTTAAAACGAGAAAGGGGACAAAGTAAACGAGTAAGAGAGCCGTGTGGAGAATGAAGACTTTGAAGTAGCATATGTTAAATCTGAATCAGCTATAGTATTGAAACAATATCTTCTTGTTATAGCATCACTTAGGTATGTTTTATAAACATTTCTGTCAAGTAGGAGACGCCCATTATTTTTGTTGTTAGATGTGGTCCACACTATGAAGTCTTCTTAATATTTCAATGCTCACATGACCTTTAATTAATGACACGTTCCCATTCTTTTTCCTTTGTTCACACTAGAGAATGCTTGAAATAAATTCAAACTACCTTCTCGTCCTATAAAGAGTTGTTTTGTCCACGAGGTTAAACTTTCAATTCCTCTTTCTTAATAAATAAAATAAAATAATCACTATTTATCTTAATTTAATGATAAAAAATGTATATTTATTATTTTTTCAATTTTTAAGTTTATTTAAATTGAAGTGTTTGAAATATGATGATTAGTTTATAAATAATATATCTTTATATAAATTTAGTTTATAATAATATTTGTGAAAAATTCTTTTATTATTGTTTGTTAGAGATATGAGCTTGATTTGTAAACATATTATTGATAAAACTTTATAGTAAATCTACAAATGCAAATTTAACTCAATCACCTCTCCATTTGCATATATAAATATATTTTTTTAAATAAAAATTGAGTTTAAATGTTACCAACTACTTCACTAATAGTTAAGTTGGCATAGCATGCAATTTTTATATTTGCAGCCTTAGTTATTGTATTTGAAGATATTCCCTTATTCACTTGAAAAATCATTTAGGAGTTATCAAGGGACATGCTATAGTTTTATCTACAAAATATTTATGAGAGCATTCTAGTATCACTTATTATAAATTTATTAGAGCACATCATCCTTGGTCCATTGCATGCTTACTTGTATTGCAGAAAAATTCTTACAACTAAAAATGTGTTCTTGATATCAATATTTGATCAAATCATATAGAGGGATCTAACCCACAAGGTAAGGGGACAAAGTTGAGTCTAAGGAATCAACATATTTGCATGTTTCTAGAAATGTTGATTTGACATTAGTTGAAAGACAAGTATAGGGTTTTTTACCCTTGCAAGGTTTAATTGATAGTTATATGTACACCAAGATGAGTCATTTCCAATATGTATGTGACAAAAGGTGATTGGTTAGATATGTAAGACCACTTGTTTGCACATTTTATCACTAATCATAATGTACATATGAAATTGAGTTAAATAGAGAAGATAGAAAAGCATTCATATCTTTTGAAAGGAATTTCCATGCGTTGTTTAAATACAATTAAATTTTGTAGATCTTATTTTGATTTGATATTTTAAAATATAAATGAGCTAAATTGAATTGGTATATTTATTTTATCATAATTTCTATTCTACCATTTCTCGGGGACCTTGGTGGGCCTATTGTGGATGACCAATAAACTAGGAGGAAGAAACTTAACATAAAGTATTCAATAATAATCCATAACACTTGCAAAATCTAACATGTAAGAAAGTAAATGGAATGGTATACATCCATAATATTGCACACAATGACTTAAACATTTACATGAGAAACCTGTTTCGGAGAAATCCCACCACCGAAAGACATTCATAGTTATATTATTCAAACATTAAAAAGGTTCAATCCAACAAGTTATTTTACCGTCTCAATCTCTAGCATAGTCTTCTACAATTACTCTAATTACACACCAACAATGTTCAATCCTAAATGTACATAATATAACTTTCTAACCAATACAAGGAATGTGGTCGCTTATGAAACCAATACCATAATAGTGGGATTAATATGATGAGAGATCATATTGATAGAATAAGGATAGGATAATGGAAGACTAGATAGAAAATACAACATAAAACTATGGAATAAGTAGGCATTCAAATGGAATGCGATGTCTCTCATTTATAGAATTTGCAAAAGTGAAATCAAGGGCCAAGAAGTATTGATTAATTGATGATTGATATTGATTGAAGATTAAGGTTTAGATAAAGGATTATTCATGTAAGAAATGTCACATGTGAGAGGATAAAGGTAGGAGGGGTACGTGTCACATGATGGAAAGTTTAGATTATGATCCATGTGAAAGGATTTAATGACTATCATTAAATAGACTTAAATATTGGAGGAAAAGTAGATGAATATTAATTATCCTAAATCAATTAATTAATTGGGTAATAATTAATTGGTTTAGTTGGAGGATTTAGGGATAAGGCTAGAATTAATTAAATAAATGAATTTATTTAATCAAAGGTGAGAGATAAAGGTAAAGGTTAAACTTAAATAAATTTAATTAAGGGTGGGGGATAAAGGAAAATGAGGGATTAATTAAATAAATAATAAGTATTTACTTAAATGGCTAAGATAGGGTAAAATCAAGTGTAGTTGGGTATGGGCTAATTTAGGTATCTATATTTTTCTCCCCTTTGATATGATGTCGCGACTATAAGCAATGGAATTGTATTAAAGAAGAAAAAAATAGTGGATAGGAAGGGATGAATACTAGTGACATAATGCCCCAATCACTAGAAGGATGAGGAAGTATAATGAGGATGGAGTTGTATGCCCCTGCAAGAGGGCATGGAGGTTCCAAGAATGCATATGTTCTCTCAAAATGGATAGGAAGAATATAAGATGAAAGATAAAAGGGTGGATGATAATGAGATAGGGATAATAAAGACATGAATGAGATTTATGCACCAATGGTACAAGAAACCTAGATTTGATAGTGTACCCTATTTTATATAAAAATGTATAAGGAATTAAAGTGATTGGGTGCCAAGTACATGATCAAAAAATTCAAATACAAATATATACCTTATGACACCATGATATGGAATTTCATGGTGTCTTTGTGGAAATATGGTGCAAAGATCACGATAGATGCAAATAATGATAATAAACAAAATCAAAAAGAAAGATTGCATAACAAGCCAAAAATTAACCAAGATGATGTCCCTAGTCAACCTAAAAATTGATTGATTGATTGTTGATAATGAGGTTAGTAAAGTTAATGATA
The DNA here is from genome assembly GCA_007115665.2 of Sequoiadendron giganteum. Taxonomy (NCBI): domain Eukaryota; kingdom Viridiplantae; phylum Streptophyta; class Pinopsida; order Cupressales; family Cupressaceae; genus Sequoiadendron; species Sequoiadendron giganteum. The sequence goes on from CM021106.1 coordinate 205,952,852, forward strand.
ATAAAAATGCATACCCCTAAGATTACGTTGTTAATGATAGAAATAACATGAGGATTGGTAAGGATGGATCCCTATGATTATAATTGGATTCAAATGGATCAATAGATGTTATTGGATGATGAGCTATATTAGAAGTATTAAGATTGATTACATTGGATGGTTTGGGTTGGGAATTTTGGATTGAATAGATGGATGGAAGAAATGGATTTGATAGGATGGGATTGCATGGAGGATATGATGGTTAGGATAGAGAAAATGATACAAACCAATTATAAGAGACAACTAGTCAAGACTTGGTAAAATATGGAAGAATAGAGGGATTTCTTGGATATGACCACTACAGCAAAATAGACAATTAGCGCAAAATTTTAGTGTGTTTGAAAACATCAATTGGAGCCATCTCACGATGCGAAATTCGGTGGAAAAGCATTTCTTCACTGGATTTAGCATTGGATTTAGCGCCCTCTTTAGCATCCAATTTAGCGTCGGAGTTAACGCCAAAAATTTGGTGCTAGTTATAGCATCCTCTTTAGCACTGGAAATAGCACTAGAAAATGGCACTAGAAATAGTGCCTAAATTGGCACCCAAATTGGCCTTCGATTTTGCTTCAATGTCTGCTCCCATTTTTGCTTCTAGTTTTGCTCCCACTTTTTCTCCCACTTTTTCTTCCGGTTTTGCTTCAACTTTTGCTTTCGATTTTGCTTCCAATTTTGCTTCTAGGTTTGCTTCCATTATTTCTTCCAATTCTACTTCCAATTTTTCTTCTATATTTTCTTCTGGTTTTTCTTCCACTTGTGCTTCCAATTTTTCTTCTAGTTTGACTTCCAAGATTGCTTCCACTTTTGCTTCCAATTTTGCTTCTAGTTTTGCTTCTAGTTTTTCTTCGAATTTTTCTTCCAGTTTTGCTTCTAATTTTCTTTCCAAGTTTTTTTCCAGTTTTGCTTCCAGTTTTTCTTTTGATTTTGCTTCCAAATTTATTTCTAGTTTTGCTTCATGCATTCCTTCCAATTTTGCTTCTAGTTTTGCTTCTAGTTTTGCTTCTGATTTTGCTTCCAATTTTTCTTCCAAGATTGCATTTGCTTTGCTTCTATTTTGGCTTCCATTGTTGCTTCTAAAAATGCTTCTTATTTTCCTTCCATTTATTAATTTAATATGTTTTAATTCAATTTAATTAGTTAAATATATGACGCCTCTTAAATAACTCATGATTATAGAGTAAGTAATTTAATTACTTAACTCATGATTAAATAAAAAGATAATTACGTATAAAAAAAACAAGATAATTATTTTATTTTTTTGCTAGTTAAATCACTGCTAAGGGGCAACACCCTATATTTCTTCACAAAATATTTTACATGAGTTCTCGACCAAAATTTACTTGTAGGCCTTTGACAAAATGGCCATGTGTTTCAGACACCTTTACCCTACCTACCCATGATGATACATTTTCGGTTACAAAATGGTCTGGTTCTAGACAAGCAATGCCAACCGGGACTGACTCCTATCTGCTACTGCTTTCCCCTATTTCTACTATATCATATGTATACCAAAATATAACTTTCACCAGGTTGGGAATTTTTCAATATTCATCATCATATGTCTCTGTCTGGTCCCTATAGGCAATTTAGTCCACAATCACTGGGCAATCAACACCACAATTCTAGTGGGACAAACCTTTGGCATTTTCCCTTGGGTCCCTATCATCATCCTTGCACCACTCTTCTCCTAAACTAAAGTCCTAATCATCGTCATCCCCTGCCACAATCTTGTATGCCAGACCTTCATCCTCGACATACTGAATTGCTCAACCTCTTGGACAATTTTTCACCAGATTGGCTGCTCTGAGTAGGAAGAAGATGTTCCAATCACACTCGTCCCACAACTTCTCAAAACCATTTGTTCGATGGTTCAAATCAGAGGGAATTTCATGACATCCCTACCATGCATCTGGAGCATGTAGTAGTTCTGAGGAATTGGTATTTGTTTATTCTCATCTACATTGTTGAGGGATACATTGATATCCACCAACCAAGCATGGACAAAGACCATTTGTGTGAGCTTCTTCCCAATCTCTTTTGACACACCCATATACAGTAACAGTGCTAGGAACATAGACGGGATTTCTGAGTTCGACCTAAACCTGTGATAGGCCCTCATAAATTTTGGCCCCAAAATTTTCTTGGTCACCTAGAGAATTAGTGGATGAGATGATGCCAGCAAAGCCTATAGTCTTTTTTTTGTGATCTCACCTTTGAAATATTGCTGCTACTTTTCAGTGTTCAAGAATAATGGAGTTTCCATTATTCTTGTTGTTACCGTTGCCCACGCCTTTTTGTTGCTCGAACTTGCACTAGTTCCTCCACCTTCAGCTCCACCACCTTCTTTTTCTCACACCTTCTTTTGGAATGCTCCTTTGCGTTTGTCACAAATTACACTAGCTGATACCTTTTTATAGATGGTGACCTAATTACTTCCTTTTTATATCTTTTTCATGCCTTTGAAGTGTGTTTGCTGTAAATAAGAAGATAATTATTATAACAAGTGAGTCAAATATCTATAATTTAATTTAATTTGACAACATCCATCCTAAGTAGTAAATTAAAATCATCATACGTAATAAATATCCATCCAAAATTAATCATTGACTACTTTTAATATTATAAATTGACAAGTCAATACTGATAAGATCATCATCATGTATAACTAAAACAAGTGAAATTCAATTATGCCAGTAGATCAATAACATGTCAAAATGATACATGTACAATAGTCAACATAAGTCAAAATGATACATGTACAAATGATATAAGTAAAAATGACAAATTATGTAACTCAAATTGATACAAGCCAAGATGATACATGTCTAAATAATATAAGTGAAAATGATAAATGTCAATATGATACAACTCAATAATATAGTACTGTAGGCCATGAAAACGATACATATGATAGTAACCATGAAAAGAGGCATCATAACAATATATCAGCGATGATCCATGATGTAGTGTATATGATCATGAATATCACTAGGTACTACCAGCAATCGCCTCATCATCATCACCACTATCATGATCATGATCATCATAATGATATACCAACAATGATCCATGATGTAGCCTATATGATCATGAATGTTGTTGGGTACTACCAACAACTTCCCTATCATCATCATCATCATCATCATCATCATCATCATAACCATCATCATCATCATCATCATCATCATCATCATCATCATCATCATCATCATTGGCCTTAGTGTATTTTGTATCTGTGTCATCATCATCCTCTGCCATGTGATTTGTACCAATAGAACCAATATTTTCTCGATCTATGTCATGATGAGGATCATCTTGATCTTCTGGAAGACCTATGTTCTGCAAAAGAAAAAAATTTAAAATGAAGAGTTATTATGTATTTCATGTAATAATTTATTTTTTGTTATATATCTAATATTGAAACATATGAGACAAAACCATAATCAAATTACATCATATCAAAGTGCACATACCAAAATAAAATTTCAAAAAATTTAAAGCTAATATGTGATTCCAATCATGTAAAACATGCGATAATTCTAATAAACATTAGTAAAGATCATAAAAAAAATTGTTGTACAATTTAACTATCAACTGTGAATTCTATTACATAACCTTAAGTGTCAACCCTCTACAAAATAATGAGGAGGCTGCAAGAAGATTGGCTGCACGTGGAATTGGTATAGGAGATGGACATGGCTATTCCAAGCCATCCACTGAGATGGTATCATATGCAAATCTGGAAGATATTGTCGTTTCTAGAGAACTCATGATTTAGGTTGATACAAAAAATGATGTTGTTCTGGTACCCATATATGAAATCATCATTCCATTTCATGTAGCCGCAATCAAGAATGTTAGAAGCCAACAAGATGGAGGGAATTCTTATATAAGGATAATTTTCAATGTTCAGGTATCGAACTTAATGCAAACTACATGCCAACATTGAAATTCCCTAGTAGTATTTATGTTAAGGAAATTTCCTTTAGATCCAAGGATTCAAAGCACATCAACCATGTGGTACAAATGATTAAATCCCATAGATGATCTATAGCAATGAAAGTTTGGAAAGGTAGAGAGAGCTACACTGGTGACTTGGGAGAAACTTCAGCTTTCAAAAACAAAGGCAATTAGGCTGGAAGACTTATGGATTAGGCCGAAATTTGGTGGAAGACAAAGCAAGATGATTGGAACTCTGGGGGGCCACCATAATGGATTTCAGTATTCAACCATGAGAGTAGAAGAGAGAGATGATATCATGTATCAAAACATTAAGCATGCATTCTTCCATCCAGCAGAGAAGGAGATGATTACTTTTCTTAATTTTCATTTGCATAACCATATCATGGTGTGGGAACCAAGAAGACCAAGGATGTCTAGTTTTATGAGGAGGTAATGGATGTAGTCCAAAATTTAGAAGGGGCAAGAAGGTCAATGTATGATCCTAATGAAATTGAGGAAGACCAAAAAGAGAGGGATAGGAAAAATAAAATCAATGAAAGTTACAAGGATCAAGCGAGTAAGAGAGTTATGGAAGAAGCCTCATCTAAAATATTTAAGAAGCCTCATCTAAAATATTTTGAACTAGAGTTTTATATACCATTTAGAGAGCTTGGTTTTCATGGAAGAGGAAGAAAGATGATTAATTTTCTTCATTTTCATTTGCATAACCATATCATGGCGTGGGAACCAAGAAGACCAAGGATGTCCAGTTTTATGTGGAGGTAATGGATGTGGTCCAAAATTTAGGAGGGGCAAGAAGGTCAATGCATGATCTTGATGAAATTGAGGAAGAACAACAAGAGAGGGACATGAAAAATAAAATCAATGTAAAGTTTCAAAGATTTTTCAAGTGAGTAAGAGAGCTATGGGAGTAGCCTCATCTAAAATATTTTGAACTAGATTTTGATATACCATTTAGAGAGCTTGATTTTTATGGAAGAGGAAGAAAGATGATTCCTTTGCTTCATTTTCATTTACATAACCATATCATGGCATGGGAACCAAGAAGACCAAGGATGTCCAATTTTATGTGGAGGTAATGGATGTGGTCCAAAATCTAGGAGGAGTAATAAGGTAAATGTATGATCCTAATGAAATTGAGGAAAAAAAACAAGAGAGGGACATGAAAAATAAAATCAATGCGTATTTTCAAGGATTTGTCAAGCGAGTAAGAGAAATGGCTGAACTCCATTGACACCATTCCCCAATCTTCTCTTGATGGCATCAATGAATGGTTGAAATCCATGGATATAAATTATTATCAAAGTAGAATGAACTTGAACAAGTGACAAATTTTGAAGACTATTACTAATGATCCAAATAAATTTATTGAAGATGGTGGTTGGTAATTTTTGAATATGGAAGCTAGTGATTTTGATTTTCATAATTCAGAAGAGTCAGATCATGGATATGAACCTTTTGATGTGGAAGAGGAATCAAAATCATATTTCATGTAGCCACCATCAAGAATGTTAGAAGCCAACAAAATGGAGGGAATTCTTATATAAGGATAATTTTTCAAATTTCCAGGTATCGACTTTAATGCCAACTACATGCCAACATTGAAATTCCCTAGCAGTATTTATGTTAACGAAGTTTCCTTTAGATTCAAGGATTCAAAGCACATCAACCATGTGGTACAAATGATTAAATCCCATAGATGATCTGTATCAATGAAAGAATCTGAAAAGGCAGAGAGAGCTACACTAATGACTCAAGAGAAACATCATCTTTCAAAAACAAAGGCAATTAGGCTGGCAAACTTGTGGATCAGGCCAAAATTTGGTGGAAGAGGAAGAAAGATGATTGGAAATCTAGAGGGCCACCATAATGGATTTCAGTATTCAACCATGAGAGCAGAAGATAGAGTTGATATCATGTATCAAAAAAATAAGCATGCATTCTTCCAGCCAACGGAGAAGGAGATGATTACTTTGCTTCACTTTCATTTGCATAACCATATCATGGCGTGGGAACCAAGAAGACCAAGGATTTCCAATTTTATGTGGCGGTAATGGGTGTGGTCCAAACCTTAGGAGGGGGAAGAAGGTAAATGTATGATCCTGATGAAATTAAGGAAGAACAACAAGAGAGGGATAGGAAAAATAAAATCAATGCAGAGTATCAAGGTGTTGGGACTGGAAAAATCTAGTATTTTCCACTAGCCTCTCCCTCACCTACCTTCCATATACCAAAAAAATACACCACACTTTAATTTTATGATTAATACAAATTGTAGAAATTTGTTTGACCATATCCATATTATAGCCTCCATTGCACCCATAAAATTGAAATCTCATAGTCATTCCCCCATTCCTAATGAAATTCAATACCATCGACCTAACAATGCTTCATCGACAGAACCCTCATCATAGCCCTGTCGATGGCTCGATGAAAATAGCTTACAACCTAGTATTAGAGTAACAATGCCCTATTGGCCTGACTCCTAAGGTGCTCTCCCCAATATACCGATAGATTCAACAAAAGTAAACACATCATTGTAACAGATAAACATCGATGGAATAAAATATGGCATTCCCTCGATGGGCCAATATAACCATGAATAGTTCATCAGGACATTTTGTACTTTGATTATACTATTTTTAATTGAAATTTTCATGTATATAATCATATCATGTTCATGTATGTTAATATAAGGCAACTAGGGAGGTATTTCAAAGAGATGGCCCTAAACTTTTTCCTCATCTTACAAAGTTTGTAGGAATAGGAATAGGGATCAAATATCGAGAGTCTAGTTCAAGTTTGAATTCAAGAAATGAAAAAATTGTGATGGATGGAATGGATTTTAATGTATCACTTGGGTTTCATAATTTGCAGTTGTAGACTAGTAACCCCAAAACACATAATTATTGATTGCTCCTTGCTAACACTATGGTTGCATAGCCATATAATGGCATGGGAACCAAGAAGACCGAGGATGTCTAGTTTTATGTGAAGGTAATGGATGTGGTCCAAACTTTAGGAGGGGCAAGAAGTTCAATGTATGATCCTAATGAAATTGAGGAAGAACAACAAGAGAGGGACACGAAAAATAAAATCAACATAGATTTTCAAGGATTTGTCAAGCGAGTAAGAGAGCTATGGGAGCAACCTCATCTAAAATATTTTGAACTAGAGTTTGATATACCATTTATAGAGCTTGGCTTTCATGGAAGAGGAAAAACGATGATTACTTTGCTTCATTTTCATTTGCATAACCGTATCATGGTGTGACAACCAAGAAGACCAAGAATTTCAAATTTTATGTGGACGTAATGGATGTGGTCCAAAATTTAGGAGGGGCAAGAAGGTCAATGTATGATCCTGATGAAATCGAGGAAGAACAACAAGAGAGGGATAGGAAAAATAAAATCAATGCAAAGTTTCAAGGATTTTTCAAGCGAGTAAGAGAGCTATGGGAGCAGCCTCATCTAAACGATCTTGAACTAGAGTTTGATATACCATTTAAAGAGCTTGGTTTTCATGGAAGAGGAAGAAAGATGATTACTTTGATTCATTTTCATTTGCATAACCATATCATGGTGTGGGAACCAAGAAGACCAAGGATGTCTAGTTTTATGTGGAGGTAATGGATGTGGTCCAAAATTTAGGAGGGAAAAGAAGGTCAATGTATGATCCTACTGAAATTGAGGAAGCACAACAAGAGAGTGAAAAGAAAAAAAAAATCAATGCAAAGTTTCAAGGATTTTTCAAGAGAGTAAGAGAGCTATGGGAGTAGCCTCATCTAAAATATTTTGAGATAGAGCTTGATATACCATTTAGAGAGCTTGGTTTCCATGGAAGAGGAAGAAATATTATTACTTTGCTTCATTTTCATTTGCATAATCATATCATGGCATGGGAACCAAGAAGACCAAGGATGTCCAGTTTTATGTGGAGGTAATGGATGTGGTCCAAAATTTATGAGGGCCAAGAAGGTCAATGTATGATCCTGATGAAATTAAGGAATAACAATAAGAGAGGGACAATAAAAATAAAATCAATGAAAGTTTCAAGGATTTGTCAAGCGAGTAAGAGAGCTATGGGAGAAGCCTCATCTAAAATATTTTGAGCTAGAGTTTTATATACCATTTAGAGAGCTTGGTTTTCATGGAAGAGGAAGAAAGATGATTAATTTGCTTCATTTACATTTGCATAACCATATCATGGCATGGGAACCAAGAAGACCAAGGATGTCTAGCTTTATGTGGAGGTAATGGATGTGGTCCAAAATTTAGAAGGGGCAAGAAGATCAATGTATGATCCTGATGAAATTAAGGAAGAACAACAAAAGAGGGACATGAAAAATAAAATCAATGTAGATTTTCAAGGATTTGTCCATCAAGTGAGAGAGCTATGGGAGCAACCTCGTCTAAAATATTTTGAACTAGAGTTTGATATACCATTTAGAGAGCTTGGTTTTCATGGAAGAGGAAGAAAGATGATTAATTTGCTTCATTTACATTTGCATAACCATATCATGGCGTGGGAACCAAGAAGACCAAGGATGTCCAGTTTTATGTGGAGGTAATGGATGTGGTCCAAACTTTAGAAGGGTCAAGAAGGTCAACGTATGATCCTAATTAAATCAAGGAAGAACAACAAGAGAGGGACAGGAAAAATAAAATCAATGCAGATTTTCATGGATTTGTCAAGCAAGTAAGAGATCTATGTGAGAAGCCTCATCTAAAATATTTTGAACTAGATTTTGATATACCATTTAGAGAGCTTGGTTTTCATGGAAGAGGAAGAAATATGATTACTTTATTTTCATTTGCATAAACATATCATGGAATGGGAACCAAGAAGACCAAGGATGTTGGGTTTTATGTGGAGGTAATGGATATGGTACTAACTTTAGGAGGGGCAAGAAGGTCAATGTATGATCCTAATGAAATTGAGGAAGAACAACAAGAGAGGAACAAGAAAAATAAAATCAATGCAAAGTTTCAAGGAATTGTCAAGTGAGTAAGAGAGGTATGGGAGTAGCCTCATCTAAAATATTTTCAACTAGAGTTTGATATACCATTTAGAGAGCTTGGTTTTCTTGGAAGAGGAAGAAAGATGATTACTTTGCTTCATTTTCACTTGCATAACCATATCATGGTGTGGAAACCAAGAAGACCAAGGATTTCTAGTTTCATGTCGAGGTAATGGATGTGGTCCAAACTTTAGGAGTGGAAAGAAGTTCAATGTATGATCCTAATGAAATTGAGTAAGAGCAACAAGAGAGGAATAGGAAAAATAAAATCAATGTAAAGTTTCAAGGATTTGTCAAGCGAGTAAGAGAGCTATGGGAGCAACCTCATCTAAAATATTTTGAACTAGAGTTTCATATACTGTTTAGAGAGGTTTATTTTCATGGAAGAGGAAGAAATATGATTACTTTACTTCAGTTTAATTTGCATAAACATATCATGGCATGGGAAGCAAGAAGACCAAGGATGTCTAGTTTTACATGGAGGTAATGGATGTGGTCCAAACTTTAGGAGGGAAAAGAAGGTCAATGTATGATCCTGATGAAATTGAGGAAGAACAAAGAGGGACAAGAAAAATAAAATCAATGCAAATTTTGAAGGATTTGTCAAATGAGTAAGAGAACTATGGGAGCAACCTCATCTAAAATATTTTGAACCAGAGTTTGATATACCATTTAGAGAGCTTGGTTTTCATGGAAGAGGAAGAAAGATGATTAATTTTCTTCCTTTTCATTTGCATAACCATATCATGGTGTGGCAACCAAGAAGACCAAAGATGTCTAGTTTTATGTGGAGGTAATGGATGTGGTCCAAACTTTAGGAGGGACAAGAAGGTCAATGTATGATCCTCATGAAATTGAGGAAGAACAACAAGAGAGGGACAAGAAAAATAAAATCAATGCATATTTTCAAGGATTTGTCAAGTGAGTAAGAGTGCTATGGGAGCAGCCTCATCTAAAATATTTTTAACTAGAGTTTAATATACCATTTAGAGAGCTTGGTTTTCATGGAAGATGAAGAAAGATGATTAATTTTCTTCATTTTCATTTGCATAACCATATCATGACGTGGGAACCAAGAAGACCAAGGATGTCCAGTTTTATGTGGAGCTAATGGATGTGGTCCAAACTTTAGAAGGGGCAAGAAGGTTAATGTATGATCTTGATGAAATTAAGGAAGAACAACAAGAGAGGGACATGAAAAATAAAATCAATGCAGATTTTCAAGGATTTGTCAATCAAGTGAGAGAGCTATGGGAGTAGCCTCATCTAAAAGATTTTGAACTAGATTTTTATATACCATTTAGAGAGCTTGGTTTTCATGGAGGAGGAAGAAAGATTATTACTTTGCTTCATTTTCATTTGCATAACCATATCATGGCATGGGAACCAAGAAGACCAAGGATGTCCAGTTTTATGTGGAGGTAATGGATGTGGTCCAAACTTTTGGAGGTGCAAGAAGTTCAATGTATGATCTTGATGAAATTGAGGAAGAACAACAAGAGATGGACATGAAAAATAAAATCAATGCAGATTTTCAAGGATTTGTCAAGAAGGTAAAAGAAATTACTAAACTCCATTGATATCATTCCTCAATCTTTGCTTGATGGCATCAAGGAATGGTTGAAATTCATGATTATAAAGTATTATGAAAGAATAATGAACTTGAACTGGCAGGAAATTTTGAAGACTATTACTGATGATCCAAACAAATTTATTGAAGATGGTGGTTGGGAATTTTTGAATATGGAATCTAGCGATTCTTATTCTAATAATTCAGAAGACCGAGATCAAGGATATGAGCCCTCTAATGGAGAAGAGGAATCAGAATTAGATGAGGAAGGATTAGAAGATGAATCTCTTGTGGAGTTAGATGTGGATGATGAAGAAGAAGATTCTGAAGGGGAGGAAGGTAAAAAATGGGATGAATTAGAAGCCAAAGCTAGAAATGCAAATAAGGAAAAGGGATATAAGTCTGACAATGAAGAGGAAAGGTGGCGACGAAAGGTAAAAGTTATAGGGATGCCTTAGGAACCTGATATTAGAGCTTCAAGAGGAATGTCTGCCAAGAGGCATAAAGTCAGATGAATTGAGTTCATCTACATCCTTCTATGATTTATTCATGAAAATAAATGGTTCAATTTTTTATGCAAATTATACATATATGTCAACTTAATCAATGTTGTTAGTTTAGTAGTTTGACTTCTATGACAACCAACCATTAGGCCATTTTGTGTGGGAGCACATTTGTGTATTTAGTTAGCTTTTTTGGATAGATCTACTTGGTGTTAAGGACATTTCATTTATCTTTTGAATGTTAAGAAGTCTAGTATTACACACTTCTCTATGTTTATCAGATCAAGTTATAGGTATTTTACTGCTGATTTTTTTTATTTATAGAGTTTTTGAACTTGGAAGACATGAATTTACTTCCTTTTTTAAATTAGATGGAAAAATGAAGTGGCTGGTTAGCTACGCCAAGTGATGTAGACTAAAAGGATGTGTTAGATCTATAGGATGCATACCAAGATGCATCAAAACATTCTTACATGTTAAAAGAATGGAAGCATCGTGAGGAAGGAGGGAAAAGATGCATGTGGATCACTTGGTAGAATTGCAAAATGAATTCAAGGAAGTACCCCTTGAGATATCATGTTTGAGAGAAAATAGGATAAATCATTTGAATCAACATTGGACTAAGTTTCTCAAATGATACAACTCATAACTTAAATGAGGACACTTAAGAGATATTAAGAGATAATTATCACTAATTAAAAGATGTGATGAAAATAAGGTATGAATGTCACCCACTACCCTTTAAGGCAAACAATATTTATTTCCTCAGCATGAAATAGTGGGAAAAATGAGTGGGATCTAGGGCCAATGGAGAAGCACTTTAGAACTCATCCCATGCATCAATAAACAAGTCAACACAAGAAATGAAGATTGACATATTAACACAACAATATCCAACTAAGTTATTGAAACTGAAAGTTAACTATTGATACGTCGTTCTACATCCAGATTAAAGAATTGACCCACTTTTTGCTTTATAACTTTTCCTTTTCAAATTGCTTTGGATGTCGACCATATTTCTCCTCTTGTCAAAACATGGCACATGGACTAGTTAAATTAATTGATATGCACTCATTTAATTTTTCCTAGGGAATTAAAAAACATATCATTTAACATATTAAATATACTTACAAATTTATAGATCAAGACATGTAAACCTTTCTAGCCACTGTGATGTGTGGCACAAAGTTTTTGAAGCCTAGCCTTGGAGGCCTTGTCCTGAAACATATACTAATTCAATTTAACTATGCACAAATAAAATTTAAAATTTGTTTAATAAATTTGATATAATCTTATGAGAAAATTCAAATACCTGCATACTCTCCTCACCAGAATTCCTTCATGCTTTAGAATTCTCATATGATTTTACAAGATCTTTCCGTACTTTGACACTTAAATCAAGTGGCCTTTTTTTGAGCCTAGCTCGGGAGGGATTTTTTTTATATTCTTTGTTTGGTTGCACCAAAATATATTGCAATTTTGAGACATTTGTAGCTTTACCTTCTTCATAGACTAACTTGTGCCATATTCAGTCTCCATGTCATTGGTAACTAATTTTTGTAGGTCTATGGGTATCTTTGAGAATGGAAAATGTAGATGGTCTTTCAACTATTGAAGGCCTAATTCCTTCAACCAATGAACAAACCCTTTTCCAACAACTATCATTTGGTTCCCCTAAAACCACATCATATTCTATCTTCCTACTGAAGTTACCAATGCAAGATTGAAAACTTGTCGTGGTGGAAGAAGTTTGTGTCCCAGGAGTGGTGGGATAGTGGAAGCCTCTGCTCCCTATTCTGCATTCCTAGAGTTTATTGTTATTGATTTCCTCATGACTATTTTGCTCGATCTAGGACTGCTTTGGGAATCAATTAATTCCCTTTGACATGATTCATTTGGTTGCAATATTTCAGGGGCTTCACTAGATCAATTTTCTATGTATTTGACAAGAATTGTCCAATGCACATCATCCAATTTGTTCATTGCCTCTACCCTGAATATGGAAGCCAATGCCTCTTTATCTTTGTTAGTCACATGTCCCTATATATATATAAAATAAATTTCTTCTTTTAAATTTAAAAAGTAAAAATTAAAATGTAAAGATGAAAGAAACAAGGAAAAAATTTACAAATATATAAATTTACAATGAATTACCTCATTGTAGCTAGAGTTTTCTCCCTTTGTTCTCTTCCCTCTATCATTTGACATTTTGAGGTGACCTAGGGAAAATTATTTTCATCCAGTTTGTGGAGGAAAACAAATTACACACTGTCAGGTATGAAAGTTTTTGTTTAGTTTGTGGTATAAAAGTTTTACCTTGAATGACTCTCTTTTTGGATTTAAACGCCTTTGAATCAATTTCTTGCACACCTGTACAAAATATAAATATATGCAAAATGAAAAAATATACTGTAAAAAAATCAACGCTTGCACACCTATATAGAATGGTAATCTTTGGGGATAAAAAGGGTGTGGAGTGTGGTTTTATTGAGAGTTAACATAGATAGGTCTCATGCTCAAGTTTCATTCATTGATTAGAAAGAAAATGAATGTGTGCGCACAATCAATTCAAAACCATGAGCTCATTGTTCTGTTAAATATTTGTGGGAATGAAAAAAACAAATTGTAACCTTACCTATGGTGTCACAAACTAAATCAAATTTCTGATCTACTTACTTGTAGCCCTCCTTCGTGTCATTTTTCCATTTTTTTCCTCTCTTCCTTCGCGCAACTTTTTCCTCTTGTCATCTCTTCCTTCGCATGGTTATTTTCTCTTGTCATCTCTTCCTTCTTGATGTAGGAAGTTTTAAATTTTTGTTCATGGTTCAGTAGTCAGCGTAGAAAAGTGCATCTAACTTAGTGCCACCTTTCAACCAAAAAATGTAATCTATTTGGGATGCAAAAGGCAATGCAAAGTGTGCCTAATTTAGCTCCACCCTTCAGCCAAAAAATGTAATCTATTTGGGATGCAAAAGGTGGCACAAAGTGCACCTAATTTACCACCTAGTAGTGCAAAATGATGTATTTTTCTTGGAAGTTGATAAATAAATTGATCCTAAATGACTTCATCTTCATATGTTCCAAGGGAGCAATCAAGGTTCCCTATTTTATCTATTCCTTATCCCATGTCAATTTTGTGGGTGCAAAAAAAATAGAGGTTAGATTTGTGAACTCAAAAATGACCCCTATACAACTAGATTATTTATCTAAAGTGAGGTTTTGTGTTGGATAGCATATTTGTTGAAATGATATAATTGGTGTACTAAACATTACTTACTATGTTTTGTATTATAGGGGCGAGATGAGGCAATGGCAACCGATCGTGTCATGTCAAATGAGGAGTACACAACGGCTGAAGCAAGACATCAAGTACTCAAATTTTGACTTAACTAATGAAAAAATGATCTGATGGCATTTTGTGATACATCCATCTTTTTTCATTGTATTATTGAAATTTATAATGTATTATCCAATATTGACATGAATTAATGCATGTTGTTGATTATTTTAGATGGAGATTGGAGAAAATGCAAAGCCTGAGCGTTCAACTAGTAGAAGAGGAAGATGTGTACGTGGATGTGGACCTAAAATTGTCAAATCATGTAGACAATAGTAGGTGTTTGAGGATATGGATCTTACAGACACAACAAATGACTGCATTGAACAAGAGGTTGGTAGGGACTATAGTACATGGGATGAATGCTTTGAGAAAATATATGACTAAAGTGAGGTTTTGTGTTGGATAGCATATTTGTTGAAATGATATAATTGGTGTAATAAACATTATATAATATGTTATGTATTATAGGGGAGAGACGAGGCCATGGCAAAAAATTGTGTCATATCAAATGAGGATGGAATGGATGAAGTAGAACATCAGGTACTCAAATTTTGATTTAACTTAGGAAAAATGATCTAATGGAATTTTGTGATATGTGCATCTTTTTTCACAATATTATTGAAATTTAGAATGAATAATCCAATCTTGACATAAATTAATGCATGTTGTTGATTATCTTAGATGGAGATTGGAGAAAATGCAGAGCCTGAGCATTCAACTAGCAAAAGAATAATATATGCACATGGACGTGGACCTAAAACTGTTAAATCACGTAAACGAAAGTGGGTGGAAGAGGATATGAAAATGGATCTTCTAGACACAACAAATGATTGCACTAAAGAATAGGTTGGTCAGGTTTTATAGTAAATGGAATGAATACTTTGAGAAAATTGTTGTTTGTGGATTTTTTGTATGTCATGGAAAGAAACAATTCAAACAAGAAATTGTAAAAAGATATTACATATATGATGAGATTCCATTCGGTAGTATTCCTCCTACAATTGATTCAAAATCCAATAGGAATTGTGGTAAGGAATTTTCCAATTTGATATAAATAACATGTATACTAATCCATTTAAACATTGTTTTATATTATTTAAATAACTATTCTTTTTCTCAATGGATACTTGCAAGATAAATTTCTTGGTTTAAAGTTTCCTAGATCACCAAATTCCAACCTAGAGGGAAATGATCATTTATCAAATGATAAATCTAACAAAAATATGTGCCAATATACCAGCTCAGAAGATGAGGAATTGATGAAAAAAATTCAAAGAACAAGAACCGGTTTAAAGATGCATAATTTTCTTAAAGACAAGGGGAAGGTGGACTACATACTGTTGATGGGTGTTTTGGAACACTTTCTCAACACAGGTAATGCATAGGTGCATCACCTCTCTTGAAAGGAAATATCCAACAGAAGTTGCTTAAAATTACCCCAAGGTCTCTCGGGTGTCAAGTCATGACTTGCATTAAATATCCTAGTTGATGTTTTATGTGATCTTGTTGGTAATCATAGGGTAGAATTATGAAAGTTAGGCTAGAATAAAGTCAAGTCTTTGAATGGAGTTCTTGAAAGGGGAAGTGGATGCGAACTTTGTTGTAGCTTTAGACAACGATCTTGAACTCCTGTTTTGATTTCAGATTTGGCTTTACAATGTGCAATGAACCTTAGCATAGGTTACTTATTAAAAAAAAGGAAAAAAGGGCAGGGAAGAGAAGAGGTTCCTGGACCTGCAACTACGAATGAACAATGATCATGGAGGTTTCTGCTCTGGATAGCTTCCTTAAACAAAATTTCACTTAACCAAAAATTTCACAATGTCATGAAATTTGTGCTATCTTCTAAGGTCTACAAATGTTTCATCATTCATTCACCATGTACATGCATGAACAAAGACAAAATTTGAAAGAAGCTTTTAACTTAAGTCTTGACTAACTTTACACAACCATCTATCAGCAACAAACAACCAAAAGTATGGACTAAGAAGGAATCTACACAACAAAAATATTCACAACCATAGAACAACATTACTAAATCTACCAAAGCTAACTAAAACTAATTGAAACAACAAAGTAAATATAACTAAATCATCTAACTATGAGAGAAGAATCATGAAACATGCAAAGAAACTCATAAATCCACCAAAGTCAATGTATTTCTATTAATTTTTTTGCAGAATGTCATTTTAACTCAATTCTCTCTTGAAAATGAGAGGAGACCCCTTATTTATAGTGTCCAAAAACTAGAATGAATGGACAAGATTTATCTACATTTGTGTGGCCAAGATTCACTGTAAACTAGGGTTCTACCTACCCCCACAATATATTGCATTTTAAAATATCATTTTGTCTTCATCCCTATTTTTTCTTCTAGTGGCAACTGTAGCATTTTTTCCTTTTGTTGATTTCTCTTTTGCTACAGCTATTCTGTAAGAAAATCTTCACTAATAATAGGGTTGCCTTCTTGCTTCTTCAAAGCAGCATACTCCACGAATTTCAGAATGATCAGCTGGAGTTTATCAACTTTTATAATTTCAGATCACAAAACTTGGTAACTCTATTCCTTGGAGTTTTCAATTTGTTTTTCCCAATCTTCATCATACTTGGCAGCATGGTCCTTGAATAGCTCAAACTAGGTGAAATCTCGACGAACAAAACTCATGAAATTAGTGGTAACCTCACTAGACATCCCATCTTCTATCCTCTTTTGGAAATGAGGCTTTATCTTCTCTAGATTAACTTGGACAATAGGCACATTGTACCCTGTCATTAGCTTCAACCATTGACTACAATCAACCCAAACCTCCTCTGCCCAATCGGTATCTAGATTCACCTTTTCAAGCACCTGCTCCAACCTCTATTTTTTATTTTCAAAATCTCACTTCCATACATCCATCAACCAATGATCATCCTCCTTGAATGAAAACTCCTTTTCTCAAATCTTGCTTGGCATCTTGAGGATAGCCTCAATCTTCAGGTAGGCAGACTCATATTTCCTTGGGAAGTTAGTGCAAAGTTTCCTTGTACCCTCAAGAGACATTTGTACATGTAAGAACTTGTTTTTTGTTTGAACAACGCTATTGATGCTCATATTTCCAGTATTCAAGACTTGCTTGAACCAACTCTTTTTGGTCTTATCCAAGTTATTTCTCCTCTCTAGCTTATCTATTTGTTCTTTGGACAACAATTGTGGTGAGGCCAAAGATTTGGTAGGTTCTTCTATTGACGACCATTGTTGGATGTAGGTTGTTAGATCAGCCACCTGTGCCTTGATCTCTTCCTTTAAGAACTTATCTTGCTGAAATAGATGCACCACCATGGCGACAGATTCCTGGAGGTGATCTAATTTTGTTCCCTGGTGGCCACTCCCAAGTCGATGGTGGAGATGTTGTAGCTTATTCCTTGTTCTCCCACCATTGGTGTAGCTATTTGTACTACTCTAGATCCAGAGGCATCCATTGTTACCATTGGTCTGATTCTAGGTTTCTTCTCCTTCTTGGTGTTGATCTGAGCTCAGGCCAATATAGCCTCCAAAATTTTGTTTGGGTCCTTTGGAGTAAGAGCCTTCTTCTCCTATTTCCTTTCCAACCAATTGGGCATTGAGGAATTTTCCTTGGGTGATTCCTGGTCACCCTCCTTTTCATCTTTTCTGATCTCAATATCTTTACCATTAAGAGCTTCTTGCTCTGTCCTTGTATCCTCCTTTTCTTCATCAGAGTCCTAGATGAACACCTTGTGTTTGATTGGGAATTTGATGAGAAGGCACTCCTTGGGGCTTCCTTCCACTTCAACATCCTTTTCTTCTTTTTCTTCATCATGCTTGTGCTCCTCGGGCTGCTCAGTCTCTGGATTCTCATGAGTTTCAGCCTGTTCCTCAGGCTTATCTTCCTCTTTTTCTTCTTGTTCACTATGAGGGGGTGCCTCCTCATCATGTCTCGGGTTGTAGTCACGTTCCTCTACTAGATATTTATCGCCCTCTATTTTTGTGGTGGCAACCCTTTCTTCAACAATAGGTTGTCTTTTAGCCTCCTTATCTTCAATTTCTTTGAATTTCTTAGCTAGCTCCCAATCAAGCTTAGGATTAGAGGTTTATTCAATAATCTTTGTATCTAGACCCTCACCATCATCACCGAAGGGTTCATAAGTGAGTTCGTTGATTATTCTATGGTCATATACAGGGTGCTCATGGTAGTCATTTTCCTCTTCTTCTAAGCTCTTGGTTGCCCCCATTTGTTGTTGACTGCCCAATTCCTAAAAAATCTACATGGTGGCTCCATTTTGGGTTGTTCAGTAGGAGGAGAAGGAACCAGGAGATTGGTTATCACTTGGGCAATGGTAGCCTGCATCACCGGGTTTGAAAACATCCCTAAGAGTTCAGATGGTACATTCTACATATATCTCACGAAGGACTCTAGAAGGCTAAGGGTAGGCATTGCAGTCGCTATGATAGCAGTTAAAGGGAAAATGATGGGGACATGGATGATGAGGAAATTAGTGAGGTGGTGGTCGAGGATGAATCCACTGATATTACCCATGCTATGGGATAGGTAGAGACAAGGTGGAAAATGATGTCCACCGTAGGTAGAGAGGCAGCAATTCTTGTGTGTGGGATAAGCGGGGTGGTGGAAGCAACAGTAGTGGTTGCAACAACAGATGAGATAGGTGGAGACTGTGGCTGATCAGCCTCCATATCTTCTCCCTCATGGATTGGATCTTCTTGAATTATAGGAATTTCGGTGACACTGCCTGATTTCTTATGTTTCTTGGAAGGTTCACCTTTTGAGGCCTTTCTAGCATACACCTTTGGATTAGACTACTTCTCGTCAGTCTCTTTTCTCTTCCTTGAATGAGTGGATGGAGGGGAATTCAATGGTTCCCCTATTGATGTAGCTACTACCCCACCATCAGATCCACTTGGCTCACTTTGGAGCCTCTTATATGTTAGGACGACACCTTGTTTCTTCAATAAGACAACTTGCCCATCAATCCATTATTTTGTTCAAGCCTAAATGGGATTGGTGAGGATGTCGAGTTCATCAACCTCTTTCTCATTCCAATCAATCAATGGTAGTTTCAGATTAGCAATTGAATTGTATCTGGGGTCTATCACGATTCTCTCATCCTCTTGCATTTGATCTTGCACCGGGAACAGGTTCACCTTCTTCACAAAGTATGTGGTCATCCGCATATAGTCCCTTATCCACACCTCAAATTCATCCTTACAGTTGGCCTACAAGTATTCAATGTTATCAAGATTGGCATACTCTTTTCTATGTGCTTTCTTGATGTGGCCATAAGGATCCATCCATGGTCGGGCTGTGTGTAGCTTGAAGTGATATTCGACCAATTCCTTCTCTAAATTTTTGGCACACTGGGAAGTATAAATTTCATACATCCCTTGGCTAAGTGTAAGGGGATAAGTGATCCCCATTAGATGCTTGTTTCTTAGGAGGGTGTAAGCATGTCGCAACTGCTGAGAAATTTCTAACAATATTATCCGGTCATTAGGATACCAGGGCAACTTATTCAATCTTCCTAAGAACCCTTGGGCGCGAATGTATATAAAATTAGGATATTCGATGAATAGGAAAGCATACTACTTGAGGAAGGCTCAAGCACTATCGGAGACTCTCCTCTCAAAGTCACCCCTAAGCAACCTGATAATGTAACCTTTGAAAGCATCATTCACCTTGCAGTAGTCTTTCTTGAAATTTATGAATTGCAACAAAGGGTATTTGTCGTCAACTTTGAATTCCCTACCAGGTTCCTCATCTAGGGCTCTAAATAAACCACTGTAATGTCTCCACTCGGCCAGTGAGGATACCAGATAGGAATTCATATATAATTTGGAGGTCTTTTTAACATTCATGAATTGCTCACGGAAGAAATCACTGATTATTCCTCCCTCGTGGAATGTAGTATCCTCCTGTCCACGAAGAATCTACTCGACGAAGTAAACCATCCACTTTTGAAAATAAGCCGCAATAGGGAGGCCCATTACTCTGATCAGTAGGGTCACTAGATCATGTTATTCCTCAAATAAATTTCTGCAAAAGAGGTCCTAAGGAACCTTTGCAGCATTGCCCCTCTTCTCCTTTAGCCAATGCTAATTTATAAGATTTTTTCCTTTCATGGGGTCTTTGTCCCACATTTCCTTGCACTCTTTTATAGTTGGTAATTAAATCTCCTTGAAGGTAGGGCTATGGAAGGTCTTTTTTATTCACTTGGAATACATTTCAACCAACCCATTCCCATCCCTATCTACAATTGTTCTAGTTTTCGGCTGATATGCCTCCATGCACGCCATCACTAGTTCGGGGGGAACCAATGAGGGAGGGAAACCTGTAGCTTTAGCTATTCCGGTGCTTTTGATTAGTCTTGAAATTTCTATTTTAGGGTTGACCCTGACCCTTTGAGTGAAGTCATCAATGTCCATATGTCTGATGTTAGTGTCAGAGATCTCTTTCCACTTTGTGGTGACTCTAGATTGCAATAATTCCCCTTGGCACTGGTACCTCATTTGATCTTTGTCCTCTTTTCCACGAGGGGCCTTTCCTATTTTCTTCCTTTGTGTTTCTCTATAACCGCCCCTGACTTTTTTGCACCTGATTCCATATATCTTACACACAGAGAAAAGGTGATCATAATCAATCATGAAAACACAAATGGTTAGCCAAAGCCATACAATTTAGACTGTTAGATTGGATAATCAATAATTCAAAAATTCTAACATTTGATCAAAATTATGATCAGTAGTTCACTAGAGGGAGTTTGGATGGTCCGCACCCAAGAGGTCGGACTTCTCTGGGCAGAATGTTGTTTTGAAGGGAAAATAGGGCAGGGCAATCCAGATGGTTTCTCCTGACCTTATATTTAGATGATTTGAAGTGTTCATGTGGGAGAGGGTCCAATTTAAGCAAATGGGTCAATTTTTGTTTCCAGATTGGAGGGAATCTAGATCATCATTGAGACACCCAGATTCGCAAAGAGGGAAATTTTTCTAAAGTTAGCCATTTGGGAACGACCTTGGTGAAATGACATTTTGAGGGTGGAGTTCGGGAGTCCGAGACCTGCGGGGCTAAAGGATAGCTGGTCAATTTTATAACCCTTTAGTCATTTGGGTGCTTGGACCACGAAGGTTGGAAAGCTGCAGGAGGTTGGTTGTGAGAAACGGGGTGTCGTGAGTGGAGGTCTGGTGGGAGTAACCCGGTGGACCATATCCAAGTGTGAATTTTTCCTCAAGTTTTCTTGTTGGATGCTAACGATAAACAGAGCATCGGGGTCCGGAGACGAGAGGGACAGTTTGAGTTTTCTTTTTGTGATGGCCGAAAATGAGACGGAGTCTTGATGGTGGAGGTTTGGTTGTCAGGGCCCAGTGAGGGCAAGGACTTGGAATTTTCTAGCTTAAAATCATGTGGCGTTGAGAAATTTGGGGCTCAAAGACTAAAAGGCAGTCGTCCCAAGGTCGTTAGAAATCACAATGTTGCAACAGCAGTCCATGGACAAAGGTCCATGAACCGTGACCCGCAGGGTGTTAGGATGATGCTACCTCACTTAACAAACCAAGCGTCTTGTACGATGATAGGTTTTGCGGCTGGGATAGGCGAGGTGGAAACGCCATTTGAAACGGCGAAAAGGGGATGTTACTTCGGAGGTGGAGTTCTAGGGTCCGGAACCCACAAGGCATCCCCCTGTTTGAAGTTGTGTTTCGTTTGATTATGTCAATCGAGGAAGGGAACCCTTGAACCCGGCGGGCATGAGTACCCTGTTCGAAGAACCACGTCAGGGTGAAGAAGTTTCGTGTTTAATTTTTTAGGTGTTTTGAGGGATTTTCTTAACATTCTATTACATGGATTTTTTACTACAACCCCTCCACTATCAAATAAATGTAAATTTATTCCTTTCTACTTGTTATTTAAGCATGAAATCATGAAAAACATAATAGGAGGTTGGACGATGAACCAACCTTGAGAACTTGATGAATGTAGCTGGCGAATCTGCAAGGAACAATGAAGAGAGGCACCGAGCGCAAAGGCGATGAAGGTTGGGAGGTCTCTGCAATGCTCTGAATTTCCTGACATGTGAAAATAATAGGTCGGTGATTTTTATTTATACCCCTAAGTGAATTTAATGCACCTAATTAATGTAGGTACAGTGGGTGAAAAGTTGGTGAGTTTGAATTTCGGGATGGCAACGGGAGGTTTGGAACCCAGAGACCAGAAAGACATGAGCTCATCGTTGTCTGAAATTCCAAGAGGAAAATGAATAGTGAAGAGGAGCTTGGGGTCCGAGGGCTAGAAGGATGCAGGACAACAACTTCTTGAAAGAGAAAATTCAACAAGGAAAATTGACAAGGGAAACCCGGCGAGCCGGACCCGGAAGGTCCCACAACTTTCTGCAAAAGGAAAAGTGCCAAAGGAACCCTGGGAGGACTCAGGACTTTGGAAATTTTGAGGGGGGAAATATGGTCAAATTTAGATGAGAGTTTAAAGGCACACTGACCACTTAGGACACCAAAAACAAGGGCACACAAAATGACTCGACGAGGTGAAAGAAAGAGAGGATCCCCATTTCGAAAGGGGCATGCGTGCTGAGGGCACAACCCATACGCTATGAGAATGAATGCGATGGAGATGATGAATTTCCCATAAGTTTGAGATAAATTTAGAAAGATACATTTGATTTTCGACTATATTGTGCTTGGCCTCGTGATCAACAACCACCTAGAGTGTACGAGGTATTTCAATTTTGGGGATATAACTACATGATACAACCCTAAAATATTCATGTAGTGAATCTAGGCCTCTTTATTATATAAAATTTACATGTGGGATCTAAACATAGAAATAATTCAAAATAAACCACTAGGAGATTAATGCCATATTATGGTCCATCATATTATAGTGGTGAATGGAGAAGGCTAGCAAAATATAAGCCTAGCATGTCAGCATATGGTCTAAATTTGAATATGTATACACATCGTCTCCAATTGGAAACTGGAAAATAAATTAATAGAGTTCATCTTATGTATATAGATGGACGTGCATACAAACATAGAAATATTACAGGATTTATAAATAATAGTAAGGGAAGGGACCCTAATGTAAGACTGAATTGTCAATTTGTTGAGGATATAAATGATAAAGATGGACATATGGAAAGAGAGGTTGATAGATTGATAATGGTTGAGGGTATTAAGGACATTACTATTGGGGATGAGTTCTTTATTGATTATCCCTTCTTAAAATGCACTCCTACATGAAAGAAAAGGGAAGAACAAGGTCTCCCTAAGGATGTTCCTAAGGGAAGAAAACCAAAGAGTAATAAATGAGTGTGGATTGATGTTTTATAAACATCGTTGTCAAAATTGTGTTTTCTTTAAATTATTGTATAAAAAAGGTACTCTATAAAATAATGTACCATTATTCAATTGATGTGTATATGTTCATATAGTTTTTATTTTTATTTTTTTAAGCCATATTTGATTATATTTCTTTGAAATTGGTACATTTATGATTTATCCAATTGTTTCCAAACATTAAATAATGCTTAAATTTTTTGATAGATAGAAGATTTTTATGAAACACATACTAATACCCATGATCCAAATAGGTTATTAAGATTTGGACGAAATGATCGAAACCATTCTTTAAACCATACTAGGGCAAAAAGAGCAAGTTTGAAGAGATTACTACCACGTGAGAAATTTGAAGAGCTAACGAGATATGCGTAAAATGATGAGATGCCACCTAGCCTTAATGATGCTGATCATGGTAGTGAAAATGCAATGCATGAAAAAGGATTGAATGAAATTCTTGCAAGCTTCTTTGGGGATGGAGGCAATGATGACAATAATGATCATATGGATGATAGTAGTGATGATAGCAGGGGTAATTACCACCAACATAATGTTGATGATAACAACCTGAAAGACTCCATCAAGAAAGCAACAAAGACACCATGTTTAAATCAGGTGCAAGGAGAACCTCACAACTAGCATGCACATTAATATTATTAGAAATCAAGTCACTATTTGGTTGGTTAGACAAAGGATTCACTACCCTACTGAAGTGAGTTGAAATCTATTTCTTACTTTCCATTGTCAATTGGTGTACAAAAATTTTAAAGGGGTTTTTAAAACCATATATTGTATATAAACAGTCCTAGTATAGATTGACATATCAAACATGTTCATGATAAGTCAAACATTCAATTGGTTTAATCTCTAGAAATCTTACAAGGTAGTAAAAACTAAAATATTCCCTAAAGAGAATGTGTTGCCATCAACTTGGAGAGACGTGTGTTTGTTGTTGGTTGAGTTGGGGATTGAATATAATAAAATTCATTCATGTAAAAATGATTTCATTTTATACAGAGATGAATATCAGAAGAAGGTAGAATGCCCTGTATGTAAAGAGAAGAGATATCGTATTGATGTACAAGGTCCTACAGTTCCAAAGAAGGTTTTACGTCACATGTCAATTCTACCTAGACTTCAACAAATGTTTCATTGCATTTCACTTGCAAAATTGATGGACTAATATGCAAAGAACAAGATTAAAGATGGATTCATATGAATTCCGGCTGACTCCAAAGCAATGAAACACATAGAGGAAAAATAGCCTAGAAAATTCAAAGATGAACCCCGTAGTATCAGGTTTGGTCTTGCAATTGATGGAGTGTGCCCATTCTCTTTCCTGAGCTCAAATTATAGTGTTTTTCCAGTTGGATTGATAGTATACAATATCCCCCCATGGATGAGTGTTAGAAAGGAACACCTTATGTTGACTCTCACTGTTCCAAGAAAACATCAAGTTAAAAAAATTGATGTTTATCTTGCACCTTTTATTGATGAGATGCAACTGCTATGGAAAGGCATAAGAATGTATGGAATATCACATCCTCCATCAAATAGGTCCTTCATGTTGTATGGTGTGCTATGTTAGACTATTCATTATTTCCCAAGACTTTGTGTTTGTTTTGGTAAGATAAAATATTTACATATTTACACTCGTAATTTATTTTCATCCCAACTTTCATACTTAGTTTTATACTATTTTTTTATGTTATTAACATTACTTTTTGAATTGTAGGTCTTCAAACAAAGGGGATATTTTCATGTCCAATATGTGCAAAAAAATTTCAAGGGAGGTATTCTAAAGATCTACATAAATTTATTTACGCAAACAACATGGTTTTTCTACCACTATATCATAGGTTTAGAAATCACCTGAAGATTCAATTTGATGGAAAAGTTGAAAATAGAGGCCCTCCCATGATTATGGGTCCAGGTGATTGGCTTAAGAAGTATGAATATTTTGAATTGAAAGCTTGGGAGGATTTTTTGATCGAGGTGATTCAATTTAAGAAATAGAACAAGTTCTAGTCAATATTCTAGAAGGAATGAAAAGGAAATCCATATTTTATGAGATCCCTTACTAGAAGGATCTATTAATATCTCACCTATTAGATCCTATTCACGTCTTCAAAAATATCCCAGATTCTATATTTTGACATATATCAGGCAACGAGAAGGACACCTTGTCTTTGGGGAGAGATATTGCTCTTTAGCGTACCAAAATTGATAGAAAACATTTGTGGCCAAACAGGGAAAATGAAACATATGCAGAAGCTCCATGTATTTTAAAAACAAAAGAGCTAGACCAACTAAAAGATTTCATTTGTTCAATAAGGACATCTACTGGTTATGGGTCATTATTGGCTTAAGCTTTTACAGTTGATGGATATATCACAGGATTTAAAACACATAATTTTCATAATTTTATGAAGGTATTATATATCATCATTTAATATTTTCTAGTAACATTGATTAAGTACTAAATATATTTTGATATTTTGTTGTGTGATAAAAAATTACTAATAAAAT
The DNA here is from genome assembly GCA_007115665.2 of Sequoiadendron giganteum. NCBI lineage: Eukaryota > Viridiplantae > Streptophyta > Pinopsida > Cupressales > Cupressaceae > Sequoiadendron > Sequoiadendron giganteum. The sequence goes on from CM021106.1 coordinate 205,979,177, forward strand.
TTTCATAAATGTGTTTGATAGCATATCATGTCATTGGAAATTAGGTGGGATTCTTGTCTTATAGTTGACTTAAAGAACTCCATAAGTCAACTGTCAAAATTTACAAGGTATGTGGTTATATGAAATTTTCATGTGTGAGAGACATAGAGATATTATATTGCATTTTAATTTTTGACTAAAGGTTTATACTAATTTACTATTCTTATATTAGGTGGCTGACCTCCAAGGAGATCCATGAATTTGAAGTGCTAAAGTGGAAGAAGGAAATTGCAGAAATTGTATGTGTATTTGAGAAGGAGCTCCCTACAAGTTTCATGGACCTACAAGTCCATTTACTTATACACCTAGTCGATGACATTGAATTGGCGGGTGTCATATCAATGAAGTGAATGCTTTTCTTTGATAGGTGTATGATAACTATTAAAAGATATGTCTGACAAAAGGCACATCCAGAGGGTTGCATGGTTGAAGGGTATGTATTGAATGAAGCATTTTTCTTCTTGTGTGAATTCCTTGGTAAGGATTTTGAAGACGGGCCATGCATATGGGATGAAGAATGAGCATCATATATTATTGATAGATAAAAACCACAATATAATGGTGTTGAAGTACAAATTAGTAAGTAAATTCATGATCAGTGTGGTTTTTTTTCCTGCAATCGTTAATTTACTCTCTAATTTATTTGTCAAATTAATAGCATGGCATTTGGAGCTTGAAATAAAAATGTTGACATGTAATAGGTGTAGACAAAATTATGATACTCGACAAGTTCATTCTATACCGAATGGAATTTATGAAAAAATGGATTGATCTATATGATAAAAAGAGAGAAGTGTTAGAAGCAAGGAGACAGTTTAAGAGATTGAACCCAAGGAATACTCCACTTCCCACTGATATTCTTGGGGAATGGGAAAAATATTGCACACTAGAATGGGTTACTGAACAAATTGAAAATCAAATACAAGATGCAAGTATAGATTCAGACATAACAAAAGTTGAAATCAACATGTCTAGAGGATGTGAAAGAAAGATACAGTTGGAATTTTAAAAAATGTCATTTCCTTACAGTTTTGAAACTATTAACTATATTAATATTTGTCATTATATTTGTTTTCACTAAAATAAATTGATACAAGTGCATCGAGTGGTGTAAGGGAAATCCTACATCACCCAAAAATATCTTTAGTTTCATTTAGCTTTTGTAGATTTTTTTAAATTTCTGGATACCCTTTTCGTCGAAGAATAACTTCCAACTTTTAGAACTGCTTTTCTGCTTTTTCTACTCAACTGCTATTTTTAGCAGGTGTGAATTTGAAGGCGTGAGGAGGCAAAAATTTGATGGAAGCTTTGAGATAGAAAAATAAACACTTTCATGAAAGAATCAGGTCAAGATCATTCCGAGTTCAAAAGTTATTCAAGTTTCAGTTTCTTCTTTTTGCCCTATAAAATCTTTGAAGCTAATTTTGAGATTTGAGATCCTCTGTAGCTTTCTGTAATGTGCATGCATTGCAGAACTCGAGGATTTGAGATCCTCTACATATAAGAATTTCATTATTGTAAATATAATAATATTCTCTAGTTTTATCTGTGGATTTTTGTGACTCGGGTTGGCACCCTCATCATAAATGGTCTTTCATAGGCAAGGAAATATCCAACAATGTGGGCATATGGTCAAAATTATCATGTAGAAAGTGTATATGTAAAGAGACAATCCTTTGATTATGGCATCATGGTTGACTTCAAGCAATCCAGTCGATCAAGCTCAAAAGATAAGAATATAATTGAAGGGAATCTACAATATGTTAGGAAAATACAATAAATTATTGCGTTGGATTATCACTCTTTTAAATGTTTTATTTTTAAGTGTAGATGGTATGACGCATTTGAGAGGACATGAAGACATGATACCCATAGTGGATTTTTTTCTATAGATTCCTCATGCTTCCTCCCGAAGGATAGGGAGCCTTATGTTCTACCAATTCATTGTGAGCAGGTATTTCTTTAACTCAAACAAGAAGTGGTAGTGATCATTTATCTATTAATTCATAGTTTATTGTGAAACTATACATGTTTTTATTAATCAACAAAATTTTTATAACAGACATCTGATATATGTGTTTCGTTCATGTGCAGGTATTTTTCTATGAAGATATTTTGGACCTGAAATGGATTTTTTTCATACATTATGATCCAAAATTAAGGTATGTATTTGACAATGCATTAGCGGATACTGAGCAAAACAATGATGGCCAAAAAAATGAGAGAGAGGGATTAGAGAACATCAAAGAATTTGACATCCATAATGATGTTGAAGATGGTTATGTTCAGGCACGGGAAGACAACAATATGGATGGTATATAAAATGATGATCCAAATACATCTGGTAACAATATAGATGGTCTATAGTAAAATTTCAACGATGATGATAATATTAATTACTTGAAAGAACATGTGAACATTGACAATGATATATAGGATGACATTGTAGCAGACAATAAAGTTAATGACCAAGACTTCTAAATTTTTAGAATTATTTGCAATCCATGTTTAGAAAAGGATGATTCTTATGGCCAAAAATTTGAAATGCTTCAGTAATATTATTTGTGTCGATACAAATTACCTATTGCAATATCCTTAAATTGTTCAATCTTTGGTATGAATTGTTGGTAGAAAAAAATAGGATTACTTGAATTCTTTTTCCATTCATTTTGTATCAACATATGTTCTTGAAGACACAAAATTTAATAAAATATTAATGCACGTAACTCACAATTATTTAAATAAGCAACTTTGTTAACTTTATTATTTTTAAATAGTTTCCAGTTTTATGTTGAACATGTAACAAGGCAAAATAAACTCAAATTTTCAAAAAAAATAACTGATATTCATTCAAATATAAGAAATAAGTATGGGAAACATAAAAAAATAAAGAATGATGACACAGTCATGGAGAATCTCTGATAATAATATGTTCTCCATTATATTGCTTCAATTGATATTATAGTCCTCTTCTTTAATAATCCCAGTGTTATCCCCTCAAGTTATTGTGGAAGTATGTAATAAATTTCAATTCTTAAGTTGATGGAAACCAATCAAAACAATTTCTCTAAACTGAATTTTAATCCTTAATAGGAGCCAATTAAAGTAAATTATTTGGAAGGAATTTAATTCACGCCTAACTAGAAACCAATCAAAGCATCAACACATTAATAAAAAATGTTTCGTGATAAATCTTGTAGACTTAAATAGCTTGAAAAGATCACTTTGGAGATAACAACGCAATAAATAATCATGAAAAATTGACACATCAATTGAACACTGAAAAATGGATTATGAATTATAATCAGTGATCTCCATTATATTGCCTTTTAAATAATATGCATTATAAAAAATAGTTATGATGTTTGATGACAAATATTTAACTAACATAACACTTCAGCACATGAATGCATTGATTTTTTAATCTTCCAGTAGGTGCCCGTGACCACTTAAGATCTATTCAAGGCTCCTACTCCTTGATAATGCACCACTTGTAAAGTGTATCTTCCTTATGATGTGGGCTTGTCTTTAAGCTCCAATGGCAGCCCCTATGTAATTGTTGCATCTCTAGTTTGGTTGATGAACAAGTTGATGGCAGAGAGATGACGAGTGTATTCCTCCTCAACATAAGTTTCCACATTGGAAATTTCACCCTTCATATCATATTCCAAATACATCGTCTTTTCAAGTTGTTTACATGTATTTTGTAACATGATCTCTTTGTCATTTATTTCTTGTAATACAGTATGTAGATACATGGCGATCTCATCCTTCCAATCATCTTTCTCCCTAGGATTTCCAGGGCTATCATGGACTGTAGGATTCAAATCAAAATATTCAAGGTCCTCTTTGAGCCTAATTTCGTACTTGTTGTATGATTCCACCAACTTATTGTATGTCTCCAATGTCTCACCTATCATGGCTTTCTCATTTTGGAGTTCCTCCCTTTTGTCAATCATCCATCTTTGCAATACTTCATTCTCCACAAATGTTGAGTGTGTGTCTTTAAACAATTTCCAATATTCATCAACATGATCCATCATGATCCTGTTGAATCTTTCTTTCATTATTTCAGACACAACATTATATTTAGTGGTTTTTATTCCTGTTTCCAGCTCCTTGAATTTCTCTTGAGACTTCTGATGATAGTGTTTCTAGTAAGCTACATGTTCTAATGTATCCAATATTATTTTTTCACTCTCTAAACATGGGGAATATAATTCTGATCTGGAAGAGGAAGATGTTTTATCTCTGTGACTAACCACCTCCTTCCTTAATTTCTGATTTTCTTTTAACATTTTTTCAATTTGTGTTGTACTAAATTTTACAATATTTATTTTTAGCTCAATTGTTTCAATGGGGTTAGTGTCCCCTACCTATGGACCAAAATATGTCCAAACACTTGGTTTGGATTACTAATGAGAGAAGGCCTTTTATCTTGAGGATACAATTCCCAAATTAGCAGGGTTCCTTCATCTAAGTTGTACCCTGATCCTAAGTACATTTTATCACTTGCCTCTTCTATTTGATGCATTTTTTGGTCTCCTCTTTTCCTAGAAATGTTGAACACTATTGCAAAGATGATATCCCATCCTGGTAAGAGTAGTACCCCAACCTCTTGAAGTAATTATTTTCCCCTTTCGGAGGTGATATATTCTAACTCTTTGTCTATTTATTTTTTCAACTCTTCCAAGGCAGTTGCCTCCTACTCAAGAGTGATATCCTTCATGCTATGTCCTAGAATTATGCCTTTATGCTCATAAATAAAAGATTTAAATTTAGAATTCTTGACAAAATCACTGTCAGAAATAAATTCTTGCACGGCCTTGACTCTCATGTCATCACAAAGTTCATCTGATGCTTCAAATTTGACAATGTTTCATTCTGGAGGTGGCTCATATTCTGTAACTAGAGGGGCTCTTGTCTGTTTGACCTCATCATCTTCCTCATCACTCTCTTCTTCGTCTTCTTCACTCATGGCTATATCTATAGAGAAGTTCAGTTTTGGATTGGGTTGTGAGGGTATGTAATTAAGAGGATCTATGTCCTCAACCTGCATTCTTGAATAAGTTGTCTGAGGTGCTTCAAAGAAATATGGGGATACATCTTTTATTAGATCATCCACATGAGTGATGAGCTACTCAATTCTTTCTAGAGGATCATGTACTTCATTAAATTCCCCTGAATAAGATGGGACATTTCCTTTCTTCCAAGTCTCAACAAGCACAACTTTTTTATATGCAACCATCCTATCTTTTGTTGAGGCCTCATTATAATTTCTTATTACATCATCAACATAGAATTCGTGTTCATACCCTGATATTCCTTGTGATAATTTTTCCTTGTGAATAAAACCCTCTATATCAAAATTCTTTCTTACCCAACGGTAAATTGTATTTTGCCAATTATGTATCAATTTCGTCATACCCTTCATTGGTGACTACTGTAAAATAGAAAAAGCACAAAGTGCTAGGCATGATAGAATGCTTATCATATCTCTTAATATGTTTTGCATTAGATTTAGCCAATTGTCTCACAATTTCCAAATAGGCTATTCTGTCTAGAACTATTTTTGGTAATAGATTTGGGGCTCCTTCAAACCCATAGACTCTAATCATAGTGTAATCAGGAAATGCATACCAATCCCTCCAGTTATGATTTACCTTTTTCTTGAGGTCCTTTTCCTTTGGTCTCAAGAATTTTTGTATTTTAGGGGACAGGTTATAATTACATGTATGATCCAATGATTTCAACAATGGCTTGAAAAAATATCCCTCAAAGTACAGATAAAGTGATCTACCACATCTACTATCCCATATGGAAGTCCACATTTGTATAGGTTTATAATTCCCACTTTCAACTACATCTCTTATCCTTAATTCTTCTCCCTAGAACCTTCTAGCATTTCCTTCATGTAGAAGAAAATTCATAAACAAAGAGTAATGTTTGAAATCATGAATTCTATCATTATTTCTTTTGATCCTTCCCAACCCCTAGTTCAAAGAATTGGCTAAATAACCGACATAGTCAAATGATCTGGCATCTTTGCTTTGTATGTTTGCATCCAGGACCATTGGGGAAGTTGACAAGAGGGGTGAGACCTCTACTCCTAACACTTGTCCAATTGAATAATATGTATATTGAAAATATTCTTCAAATAAATCCTCATGAAATGGAGGGTTATCATTAATAGAAAATCTTATGATCTGGATACCTTCATCCCTGGGCCTATGTAGTGGTATCTTCCATCTTTAATAGCTTGTTTCCATTTGATGGTATTTTGTTAGAAGGTATTTGATTGTAAATGGTAAATTTAGAGAGCATTCCAATCGAAAAACATTAGAAATGAGATCTTTGGAGATAATGAGAATGCCAGACCCATCATGTGATTGAATAGCTCTTCTTTTAGGGTCATATTTGTTGGCTAGAGCTTTAAACAACTCTGTATTAATAAACACATTGGGTACCACTAATTTACCTAGGTTCAATCACCATGGGTTGCAGATTGGTTGAAACCTATATTATTTCCTATAATGGTATATGAAAAGGTCATATTCCCGTCGTGGTGTCCACACATCTCCTAAACCTTTGTGCTTGTCCCATAACTTATCCATGAAAGGATTTTTTAGTACACTCCTTTTAGGTCTTAGCCCTGACCCTAGGTATTGGTCAATTAATTACAAGTTTAGAAGTCTTTTCTCTTTTTTTTGTTTCTTAATTTTTGACATTTCTGAGCTTTCTTCCATTGTTCAATTTTCTTATAAGTCTTTATAGAAGCAAATTCTTCGTCGAATTTTGTATAGTTACTTGGATTCACTTTCATTGGTTCTAAGTTGTGCATTAATGGTAAATTCCCAACCTCCTTTACTCTACTCCCTCATCCAGTGAATCATTTTCAAGTCTTAATGAAAATATGTGATCAAATTGAGGTATAATTCACTCAACTCTAGCTCATAAATGCTCCACTTGCTATCAATCTTGTCATCGAGCGAATCATTTAATTTGAATATCTCAATGATATAATTGAGCTGTCAAATCAATCAAAAACAATCATCATCATTGCATCAATGAGACTATGAGTTCATTTTCATAGATAACCACCTTCTTCATCGATGTACTCCTTCCTTTTGGGGTATCGATGGGACACCAGATAATGTCTCCCCGATGTGCCCTAGTTCCTTTGATATCCTTCCATAACATGTACTTGATGATGCATGGTCTTATCGGGTCATTGGGGAGACTCTTGTTAGCCTTCCACCGATAAGTGTCACTTCCTTTGATGCCTTCAGGCTTTATCATTGCATCGGGGAAATCGGACTTTATGTTGGCCCGATAGCCTTATGTTCCCTCAATATAATTTCACTGCATGTTGAACTTTTTTATTGTATAATGTATCACTACATTGGGGGATGTTGTGTTCCCTTCTGCCGATATGTTCTAGTGTTACCGATATTATTTTTTTAAATTATCTAATCCCTAAGATATACACATAGACCAATCAATCATGAATACAGCCAAAAAATAGGGTGCTACACTAGACACTAGTCTAGGCTCTTAATTACGCTCCAAAGTAGGTGTATAATTAGGCATTAAATTAGGCACTATTATCGATGCTACACTCGGGAGCTAAACTCGGCAAAAACTCAGTGCTAAATTTGGAGTTGAACTTGGTGGTGAACCCGACGTTAAACATGGTGTAAAATTCAGTGCTAATTTTCACCAAATTTAGCGCTTGCTTGTTCTCACTAGCACAATAAATGCCAAAAATAGTGCCGACCTAAAATATAGTATCGAACTTTTCAAAAAATTGGAGAAAAATACATTGAAGCAGTGGGTGGAAGCAAAAAAGGGAGCTAATCATAGGGATTTTTTGTAGTAGAGATAAATTGATTGAGTGGATGGTTGGGTGGTGATAGGAGGTAAGAGGGTGGTAGATAGAGGATAGGAGGATGGATCTTGAATGATTATGTTTCAAAGGAAAAAATGCCCCACACTAGAGGTAGTGCAAATGAGCAATATTTTTGGATGTAATTTAATTAAAAATTATAATTTTATTAAAGTATCATATCAAAGAGTGTATTTTTATGTTTCATTTCTCAAGTTTTGTATGGAACCAATGGCCAATTTTTAAAGTCAATGTGTTTCATTTTTATCTTTATTTAAATATCATATCAGTTCCTTTCTAGTAAAATGCATACAACCTATTATATATTAAATAAATAATTATATAATTTAGTCTAAATAAAATACTTGAAGCCTTGATCTCAAGTCAAAACCCAATGAGAATGTCTTAGGAATTGAAGTATAGAGTAGGAAAGGAGTAGCCCCTCACCACATGCTAGGGTTTTCAAGGAAATTATGGACCAAGCCAACTAAGAGTCTAATGAAACTTGAAAACTATTTTTTAATAGGGAATAAGTAAATTATACTCATGCCTTAGAGGACTTGTGACTTAAGAGAATATTATATTTCAGAACTAATAAAGTTTGATGGATTTCAATCATAGACAAGTGGACAAATAAATAGCCTAGATGGTTATCGATTCAAATCGTTAACACTCCTTACCTTAAATATAGGAGCCTCTTGATTTTTTTATCAAATTTTATATCTAAAGTGTGTAGATACTCCTTGTATGTGCATTGATCCTAAGAAGAAACCTTATGCATGTATGATCATTTGGTATTTTATATGATATGTTTTCATATGTGTAGCCATATTTCTAATTAATGTATTTGATGTGATTGTTACATGATTGAAAATATCCAAATATAGAGGTGTTGGATTGAGGGCCCTACATAGTTAGGTTACTGAACCATCATTTAGAACTACTGGATTCTTTCAAGGAGATCAATATTGGATGAAAGGGTTATCATATTTTATTGTCAATCTAAAAATTCGGTGTCTTCAAATATAAATTTACAATTATTATCTTAATATTAGTTGTGTTTGATTGTATTCCACCCATGTACATGGTGATGAATCAATATTTAATTTTGCTATTTCCCCATGTTGGTGTTGAATTTGTGTCGCATTTTATAATTATTTTTTCATATTTTTTATGTGGTAGAAAAATGATTAGACAATCGTAGTTTTTTTTTTTTTAGAATAAATAGGCATTGTAACATTCCCATTGTTCTACTCAAGAGTTTTACTATGTTTTAACCTCAAGTAAATAAACTATGATTGCAAAACTTAAGCAATATTTTTTTCTTTTTAAATGTAAAGATAGTATGCACATTTGAAATAAATGTCATTACAAACTTTCCCATTGAGTTATAACAATGTATTATAACTTTCCAATGTATTGATTTCATATTACATAATTCCATGATAACATTACATAGTTACAATTTTCCATAGAAATAGATGGATACATGGCTCCTATGAGCTTACTAGAAATAGATATAGGAATGGATCCAAGTGCCCTCCATCAAATTTTGGTCACAATTTGATGAGGAGAAGCATCACTCAAGAGATTTTTTGCCAACCATGGAGTTACTACAGTCCTCAACAGATCTACCTAATTGGTAAGATGGTCCTCCCTTTGACAAAGAGATTGGTTTGAAAACCTCATAAAAGTAATGGCCTTCTTTGAGCTTGGTGTTGTTTCAGGTACATATCTTGATCTGCTACATAGTGGCTACAACCTACACATATGAGATTCCCTACCTAGTATGTAAACTTGGATCACAGTGAACTCACGGTGTAAATAGTGGTAACTTACACTACTTTGGCCAAAGTATTCATCACCCCCAATTTAGGATGAATATCACACACTCACCCACCTTCCTAGCTAGATTTTTATTAACCATTAATATCCTATACATTTGCATTCCATTTTTTCCATGGATTATCCTAACCTTAGGAATAACCTATTAACCTCTACATTTACTATGAAACTTCTACTTAAGTACTCAAAGTAACTCTATAACTCAACTTCAGAAATAAAGCATTATATATATAACCTCAACTTAATAGAGTGCATAATATTAATAAAACACCCATTCCATAATATGGTGTGTATACATACATTAAAACAATAGCATTCCCAAGACTGGACTTATCAACAATCTTTCATACTTACCTAAAGAAAATAACCAATTTGTAATAAATCAAATGAACATACTTTTCCATCCAAGAGAAACAAGTCATACAATATTTTCAAATGATCAAATAAAAATGATTGTATGTGCAGAGCTCCAAATGATCAAACTAGATTCCTAGCTTATCCTTCACAAAATTAGCTTGCAACTTCTCAAATTTCTCTCTAACTCTCAAAAAATTCTCTCAAAACCTCTGAAAAACTCTCAAGACTTAGAAAAGTAGTAGAATGTCTAATATAAATCTACTCCTATATATATATTTCCACATACAACTTTCTTTTATCATTTAAATCATATATTAATTAATTAAAACTTAGAATTTCATGTTGCATGTACTCTTTGACCATTCTAGTTTTAGTTCAATCCTTGAAAGTTTCTTTAAAACCCATATTTTCTAGTTATTAATTTCTTCCTATTTTTTTTCTTCCTCTAATTTATTTCCTTCTCTCTTCATCCATCATCCTCTCACATGTTCCTCATTTTGTATTTTAGTGCCCACTAGCCCCTTTTTTTAAGAATTTGTTTGCAAACCTTCTTTACTCTTCCTCTTCAAGATGATGGATTGTTGAGTGTAATCTAAAAAATTTAAAGTGTAGCATCGTAAATTGTCACCACTGACAATTTCATACTAGGTTTAGCTACCCTTATGTTCCTAGGCCCAATTATGCTCTTCATTTTCACATTTTATGAAACCTTCAAAATATAGAATTAAATTGGGGATTATTATTTAATATTTATTTAATGACACTTAAAGACCTAGATTCTGATTGTCAATAATTAATTTATAGAAAATTAAAGAATTGCACATAAATACAAGTCTTTTTCACTATTTTAAATCCTAATGAATCCTATAAAAATCTATTATGTAATTAAGCATCCTAAAAAAGGGTCAAGAGAGGAATTAGTATAATTATTACAATCTTATTTCAATCATCATGTTAGCAATGCATCAAGTTTTCATGTGAGTTTATTCATCTGTTATGTTCAATTTTTTGTGAGTACTAACACTTTTAGGATTTCAAATCAAGCATCCAATTCTCCTTGAGGGTGATGAGTACAATGACTTTACTCCATCAAGGAAGGCAAATATGAGTGGTAATTTGTAACACTTATCAATTTATCATTCTTTTATCTATTATCCTCTACTCAACTGATGGAAAGCTCTCTTTTATCATCATCATAGCCCTTTTGGAGGTAGAAATACTAAAATGGGGGTTGACTTCGGAAATCCCACATAGGGCACAACCCTTTCCTCTCTTTCTTGTCTGTAGGTTACAGATTTGAAGTGAATTTGGGAGAGGATTGAAGACCTAATTTCTCTATCAAGTATTCAATCCTTACATCTCAAAAATTTAGGGAAAGTGTAATTTATCAGTGATAAATAAAGTTCCAACACTGATTTTGAAAAGGAAGACCCTACAAACAGTGGCCAGTTGAAATCTGAATTTTGAATCTAAGGGTCTACACTTCCAAGTCTAGGGCATCAGTGCCCCTGTCCAACCAAACTAATCTCATATTTTTATGCTAGGTTCCTCTATGTTTGCACTCTACTTCTATGTACTCTATTTATTGTTTTTGTTTTATGTTTTCTTGAAATCCTAATAGTCTGTTGTAGTTTCAGTATTGACCTAGGTACATATTTACATTATTGTTGATGGGTGTTTTAGCACTTTCCTAACATAGGTAATGCATATGTACATTACCTCTCTTGAAAGGAAATCTCCAACAACAAGTTGCTGAAAATTACCCCCGAGTCTCTCGAGTGTCAGGTCATGGCATGCATGGAATATCTTAGTTGGTTTAAATGTGATCTTGTTGGTAATCATAGGGCAGACTTACATAAGTTTGGCTGGGAAGAATTGGATCCTTTGATGGAGTTCAAAAGATGGGAAGTTATTTGCACAATTTCTACAGGTTCAAGCAACAGTCTAAAACTCCCATTTCAACTTCATATTTGGCTTTTCAATGTGCAATAAACCTTGTTCAAAGTCACTATAGAAAAAAAAAGGAAAAAAGGGGAAGTGAAGAGAAGAGGTTCTTGGATCTAAAACTAGCGATGAACAGTGACAATGGAGGTTGCTACAATAGGCCAGCCTTCCCAAGACTTAGTTCCACTTGACCAAGAAAGTCTACAATATCATGAAACCAGTGCAATCTTCTAAGGACTACTGATTTCAACTTTTCATTCAAAATGAAAATGAATAAAGAGATGATATTTAAGTGCAACAACGATATAAACTTTAGACTAACTTTGGAAAATTGTATATCATCAATAAGCAGCAAAAATATGAACTAAGAAGAGGTCAACACCATATTAATCTCCAACATCAATGAACAAAATCTAACTAATCCACTAAAGCAAACTGAAATACATAGAATAGAAAAGTAAATCTACAAACTCACTAAATAAGAGAAGAATAATGATGCAAAATGAAATTGGAACTCAAGAATCCACCAAATCAATGAATTTCTATTAACATTCCAACAACATGTGATTACAACAACTCAACTCTCATGTAAAAATGAGAGGAGACCCCCTATTTATAGTTTTCCAAAAGTGAAATGAATGGCTAGGATTTAATTTCATTATGTGGCCTAGATTCTTTTTACATTAGGGTTTCACCTACCCCCAAATATATAGCAATTTAAAATTAAATTTTGTCCTTTTTCCTATTTTGTCTTCTTGTGGGGAAGCACTATAGTTATTTTATCCTTTTAGCTGATTGCCATTTGTTGTGACTATACTATGACAAACTCATAATCTATGACAGGATTTCGAGCCTTCTTTTGCAATGCGGCATACTCCACAAATTTGACGATCAATGCTTTGAGCTTGTCCCACTCCATTATGTCAGATTGGATCACCTAAAATGTTAACTTCTTTGGTCAGCCTATGATTTATCCCCAATTCTCCATGCACTTGGGTGTAGCCTTGATTACTTGCTCAGACTAGATAGAGGCATTAGCGAAAAAGTCCATAAAATATGTCTTTAACACACCAGTTGATCTTGTTTCCATCTTCTTATGGAAATATGGCCTAACGTTTCCTGCATCAAGCTTGAGGGCCCACATATCACAATATATCATCAACTTGAGGTAGTCCTCAGCATCTGCCCTATGTTCCTTGGCCCATGCCAAATTGAGCCCTACCTCATGGAAAACTTGCACCAGGACCTCATTTCTATGATCTAGCCTCATTTTCTAGGTCTCTACGAGCCACGGATCAACCTTTGCCAGACCCAACACCTTTTCTCACAATTTGTTAGGAATCTTAAGGATGGCTTCAATCTTTGGATAAGTAATTCTATAAAGATCCATTAGGTCTAGGAAAATATTCTCGAAACTTATTTATTGTCCGGACGACATGACTGATACCCATATCACCGTTGTAAACTACATGCCAAAACCAATCTTCGGTAGCCTTGGTCCAACTCTTTCTCTTTTCTAGCGTACTAATGTTCTCTTCTGATAGAAATAGTTGAGTTCCTCAATTTAAGACCATTTTTTAATATAAGTCATCAAATCTACCACCTGTGCCTTTAACTCCTTTTTGGAGGTCTTATCTTTGTTCATTTGATGCACAATGGTGGAGATGGACCCCTGAAGATGGTCAACTTTCTGTTCTGTTATGGTTTTCTCCAAATCAATAGTAGAGACGTTGTAGTTGACCCCTTCCCCAACCATTGCTGGAGTGGAAATTTGCACTGTCCTTGACCCAGATGCATCCATTGTCATATGAGATCTGACCCTTGGCTTCTTTTTCTTCTTTGTGTTGATTTGGGCTTGAGCCAAGATGGCCTCCAACCTCCCCTTTGGATCTACTAGGGTCGGGATATTCTTCTGCAATTTCCTTTCAAGCCATTTGGGTATCTGAGTTTCCCCTTTTGGTCATTCATGATCATCTTCTTCCTCATGGGTGTGTTGGATTTGCATCGTCTTGTCACCCAAAGTTTCTTGCTCTAGTTTCTCCCCTTCTTCTTCATCTAAATCCTGAAGAAACACTGCTACTTTCCTTGGGGACTTAGTAGCTATATGCTCTTTAGGGTTTTCCTTCCCCTCATAAGTTCTTTCTTCTTCTGGTTCACGCTCATGCTCTTCATGACATTCTATTTATGGGATTATTTTCATCTTAGCCTCCTCTTCAGGCTTGTCTTCTTCTTTCTTTCCTTCCTCTCTCTCCTCTTTTTCTTCTGAAGGAGGTATCTCTTCATCATGCTTGGGGATTTGATCTTGCTCCCCTGTTGGAGTTTCAGAGTCCTCCATTTCATCATGAGTATTCTTCTCTTCAGTGGTGGGCAATTTTTCAGTCTCTTCCCCAACATCTTTGAGTTGTTGGCTCAACTCTTCCTCGAGATTAGGATCAAAAGTCTCCATGATATAATTTGTCTCTTCATCATCTTCCTCAGAGGATTGTGTTTCCTCTTCTTCATGGATGAATTCATCAATCACAAGATATTGATATGGGGGATGTTCATGGTGTCCATCCGCCTCTTCTTCCATTTTCTTGGCTACTTCCCTTTGTTTCTTGTCCAGTTCTTCAGATATTTACATCATTGTTTCCATTGTAGGAGGCTTAGTAGGAGGATGAGGGATGGGGAGACCAATTATATCCTGAGCAAGGGTGGCCTAAACTGCGGGGTTTGAAAACATTCTAGAAAGCTCTGAGGGAATATTTTGCATGTACCTGGAAAAATATTTTGGAAGGGCGAGAGTCGGAATCATAGTTGCTGTAGTGGTAGGTAGAAAAGGAAATGAGAGAGACATGGATGAGGAAGAGAGAGAGGAAGTGGTGGTAGATAATCTATAATCATGAATGAAGCAATAGAAGAAGCAGAGGCAAGGTGGACTGAAATATCCACCATGGGTGGAGAGGTGGCAACCATTGCTTGTGAAATAGGCAGAGGATTAATAGTTGTAGCAACCAGTGCGGGTGGGACAACAATAATTGTGGGTGGAGATGGTTGTTCTTATCCTTCATGGAGTGGGTTCTCCTGAATGGTGAGCATCCTTGTGAAATTCCCCGATCTCCTTGATTTCTTAGAAGTTTTAACTTCTGAAGCCTTTCCCAAAGACTTCTTAGATTTAAGATGATGCTCAACAACCTCTTTTATTTTCCTAGACCATTTATTGGGGGCAGATGTTGAAGTGTCTCCTATTGGGGCAGCATCGGTAGAGGCATCGCCAGTCTCACCTTTTGTTGCCTCTTCGAGTTCCCTGTATGTTAGGGTCACTCCTTACAGCTTCAATTGAGAAATATGCCCATTAATCCATTGTCTGGTTCTTTCTTGAATAGGATTTTTTATAATATCAAGGTCATTAACCTCTTCTTCATTCCATTCAATCAACGAAAGTGGCAAGTTGGCAGAAATGTCATATCTAGGATCCACCACCATGATTTCTTCTTCTACTACTTGTTGTGGCATTGAGAATAATTTTACCACATTGACAAAGTATTTTGTCATGCACATGTATTGCCACATATGCACCTCCTTGTCATATTTGAAATTAGCCCAAAATTATTCAATATTATGTAGGTGGGAATATTCTAGTTTGACCATTTTCTTAAGCTTGATATACAGATCCATTCGTGGTCAGGCAGTGTGGAACTTCAGGTTATACTCATTCAGCTCTTGCTAGAATACTTTTCACATTGAGATGTATGGAGATTATGCATTCCTTGGCCAACAGAGAGAGGATAAGTAACTCCTACTCTATTCTTGTTACTCAAGAGGGTGTGTGCTTGCTGCAGCTACCAAGAGAGTTTGAGTAATATTAACCAGTCATTCGAGTATCGGGGCAGCTTATATAGTTTGTTAGAGAAACCCTTAGCTCAGATATAGGTGAGCTTTGGAAATTTTATAAATAAAAAACTGAACTAGCGAATGAAGGCATGGCACTGTGTTAGAGTCTTATTTCAGGGTCACCCCCAAGCATTCTAATGATATGGCCTATGAAGGCATCATTGACCTTGTAGTAGTCCCTCTTGAAATTTTTGCATTGGAGATGAGGGTATTTGTCATGCACCTTCAGCTCCCTTTCTGGAGTTGGATTTGGTGCGACAAATAAACCCCTATATTGGGCATGGACAAGAAGCAATTAGAACAGGTATGATGTAATGTAGAAACGTGAGGTTTTCTTTAATACCACAAATTTTTTATGTAAGAAGTTGCTAATCATTCCATCCTAGTATAATTTTGTGTCCCCTCGGATGATCTCTTCAATGAATTAGAACATATAGTCTTGCAAGAAGGCTGCAATTGGGAGGCCCATAGCTCTGCTCAAAAGAGTTACCAAGTCATGGTAATCTTGGTTGAAATTGCTTTGAAAGAGCTCTTGGGGCACTTTATTAGCTCTACCCCTCTTTTCCTTTAGCCAATATTGATTGATTAGTTTCTTGCATTTGAGGGGATAAGTTTCCAACATATGCTTACCATACTCCTTTTGTGTCTCTTCCATATCGTTGAAGGGAGGGATGTGAAAGGTCCTCCCTATCGACTTGGTGGACAGGTCAGCCAGTACATTCCCATCCCTGCCCACTATTATTTTGGTATCTTCTTGATATCCCTCCCTACAGGTCATTACAAACTCAAGGGCTATGAGAGTCAGTGGGAATCCGAAAGATTTGTCCAATCCAATGCCTCTGATTCTTCTAGAATTTTTTGTTATGGGGTTGAGTCCAACCTTCTACATAAATTCATCAATGTTTATGTGTCCCAGATTGGTGTCTAAGATCTCCTTCCAATCTGTAGTGACCTTTGAGTTGATGGGTTTCCCTTGGAACTTGTATCTCATTTGATCCTTGTCCTCTTTACACCTGGGTTCTTTGGTGATCTTCTTCCCTATATCCTTCTATGCGGTCACCTCAAAAGATCCAGCAGCTGGTTCCATATATCCTGCAACCAAACGAGCATTAAATGATTCAAGCATAAAATATGTGGAATGTTAGCCAAAATCCTGCAAAACAATGTTAGATTGAATAATTCATGCTTAAAGATCATAAAAATCCTCTAAAAATCATCCTTCGTCTTTCGTTTGGAGGAAATTGGGCAATGCAGGCCCAAGGGCACGGAATTCCCTAGGCTAGAACCTATTTTGGAGGCTCCGCCATTAAAATCACATTGGCAAGGCGACATCGAGCAAGCGACTACCTGTAATACGGCAATCTTGAGACCATAGGATAACAGTCACTTTGTGCTTTAAACTTCAATGGTGTGGGTTGGAGGGTACAAAAGGATGCCAAGTGTTTGTCATTCAGAACAACGCCGATAGGAAGGAAGTCTTGCATGGGAGACCCACATGGTCAAGTTCACAGGAGGGAGGTGCAATTGAATTTGCTTCAGTTCTGGGCCCAAACGATAGTAAGGAGTGCAGAGTTCGACAGGCAAAATGATGTTATGTGAAGGTTGTTTGGAATTTTGAAACCCAAGTGAAAGCCCGTAGGACTCAACAGGCACTATGTCAAGACTTAGGAGTTGCAAAGGGAAAACAGATGGACAAAATGTCAGGTTCCATCCAATGGGAGGTAGTGACTGGTTGGCCATTGGGAGATGGTCAGAAATAAATGGCTCCCCATGAGTTGTGGCCTACAAGAGTAAATGATGACCTCTAATAAACTCAACATTTTTGATAGTAGAGGGGCAGACAAACGGTCGGCTTTCACAAAGTAGAAGCATGGTGATAAAAGGTCATTCAAAATAGTGGAAACCAGACATAATCCTATGGAAAAAGGTTCACAACTGTGGGCTCGAGAGGGTCCAAGGGCCAACTTTTGAACTTGTGAAACTCTTAAGGTTAGCAATGACTGAGAGGAGGGAGCTTCCCGCGGATGCAGGCCCGATGAGAGTGATTGTTGTTTTCAAAATTTTAACATTTGCGAGGAAGAAACAGGGCATCGAGAGGGCTATGGGCTTGAAGGGTATGAATGCTGAGCCCAAGAAAAACACCAAGGATGATGAGGTTCGTCGAGCCTAGATCATTGTTTTCTAAGGGTTTTTTTAGTTTTAATTTGTGGGTTTTGCAGGGAGGTTATTCATTTGTCCAATTTTATAATTTTTATTAGCAAACACATAGGCATTTTTTATTTTTAGGAAAAAGACACATGGCGAAGGGCTAAAGCGAACCTACCTCAAGATCCCACACTGGATGATGATGAATCACCCTTCAAATGTTGCTCAAACTAGGAAAGGGAGGTTGCAGGCGCGATGGAGGCGAGGGATGGAAGCTCTGACATGTTTCTCTACAAAGGAATTTTGTCAAAATGATAGGTTGGGTTGAAGTATTTATAGAAAACATGGCATTAAATTCCCTCATTAAATCCTCATACAACAACGATCTTGATTGGTCAACGTGCATTTTGAAAATGACACTCGAAATGGCGGGGTCTACCAAGAAAATGACGGTCAAATTTGGTCGTTAGGAATGACTATTGGTGAGAAAGGGAAAATCAGACCGTGAGTCCCATGAGGCTGGGGGACATTGTGAGATAGCCATTCAAAACAATGAAGGTAGGAGGGAAACCTGTAGAGGGTGGCCCACAAGGGCGGACCTGCACAGAAAGGAGGATGCCAATTTTAAAGATCAAAGGCAAACGACCAAGGAAATCCCGTGAGGACTTAGGACTTAGAAAATTTGAGGGTAGCAAAATATGGTTGATTCAAGATGATTCTTTTAGCGTTCTTGGACCACTAAGGACTCAAAAATAAGGGTACACAAAATGAGGTGAAGCAAAAATTAACCCAACAGAAGCAAAAAAAATGAGAGGGTCCCCGTTCCGAATGGGGCATGTGTGCTATAGGCATAATTAATGGTGACTCTGTTGGGAGAATGGTCCTAGCATTCTAGGGATAAATATTCATTCTGAACCCAAAATCTTTGGTGTCGCAGACCAGGGGCCAGTTTCCAAAAGTGAACTAAGAAACAGGTTAAGGATGGGATCCTTGTTTGAATTTTGCTATAGGATTATCATGGAAGTGTGTGTGATGTGAGTTCATTTCCTTTCCTTAGAGACTATGCAGATGATTACTAATCAGGCAAGGGCAATCTATGTAAGTTTTCCAACCCCAAAAGTAACCTAGACATTGCTCCAATATTATTCAGGCATCCATAGTCCCAATGGAGTTATCATTGTGACCCCACAAACATAGCTCTAGTGCCAGTCATGCATCCATAGCTCCGATAAAGTTATTTTCACACCCATACAACTGCATAATTTTGATGTTTCTTTCATTTTCTTTTTGATGGTTCCTTGTGTAATTTCTTTTATTTTTCTCAACTACGTAAGCATTCACTGATACATTTGGACTCAATTTTTGATGAAAGGTCATCGAAATTTCAATGAACTTTCATCGAAGGAGTTTCATCAAAATTTCAACGAAATTTGAAACATCAAAATTTTGACCCACCTGACGATGCTGGGTTGGAATTTTGACGTTTCAAATTTTGTCGAAATTCTGATGAAAGGGCGTCAAAATTTTGATGAACTTTCATCGAAAATTGAGTCAAAATGTATCAGTGATTGGAGCTCACAATGGGTTTGGGAATCACAGTGGTCATTGGAGAAGACTTAATATTTTTCACTTGTCCAACCCTCCTAGCAATTACCACATAATTCTTCAAAAATATATTATGTTCTTGTGTATGATCCATGATAAGCATAAAAGGATCCAAACAAGGATGCATTCCTAGGTTAGCTTAGAGTTCAAAAGAGGAAATCAACTCTGAGAGGCATTTAGAAATCAATAGTTGGGAATGGATACTTATCTAGAGAACAACAAGAGTGGGTAGCAAAATGATTTGTTCATCAAACTGAGCATGGCCACCGCACCAGGAATAAAAGACACCCTCAACAAAGAAAATCATCCAGGAAATGAGCAAAACAAAAAAAAAGTGGAAGCAAAACAACAAAGTAAGGCAAACCTAACCTAACCTATGTATATATATTTACAGGAGTAGCTCGAGGGAGCCCAGGCTTGGAAGTAATGCTTGAGGTGCTTCCCATTAATAGGAAATGGAATTTCTTCACTAGTTAAGGTCTTTAAGCGAAAAGGATTATCTTTGAGGATTTCAACAATCTAAAAGGGGCCAAGCCCTAGCTTGTCGAATTTGTCATGTCCCTCTTTTGTCTCATGGGCCTTGTCCTAGCATAGGACCAAATCAGCGATTCTAAAGGCCTTTACTTTGGCTTTGTGATCAAACCATATTTTAACTATGCCCTTACTTTTGGAAAAAAATTCAATGGCATGATCATGTACATCTATGTGGATTAGCTCAACTAAGCGAGCCTCCCTTCGATCCCCTCCTTCATAGAATTCATTGATGAATTGGATGGTGGGGATCTTTAAGTGAATTGGGAACACAAGTTCAAGGCCATAGACGAGGTGAAATGGGGAATCTCCCAAGGCAGCCTTATGATGTGTATAGTCTACCCAAAGGGAAAAATGGAGTTGGGTGTGCCAGTCCTTGAGATTCCTATCAATCAGCTTCTTTATGATAGTGATTAGGTTCTTATTGGTTGATCCAACAAGGCGATTTCCTTGGGGGTAGTAGTTGGATGAGAATTTAAGAGAAATACCATGATCGAAGGCCCAACTAGAAAGTTTCAGTGAGGAAAAATCGAGACCATTATCATAGATGACAGCATAAGGGCAACCAAAATGATTGACAATGAAACTTTTAAGGAAATCAACAACTACCTCTGTAGTATATTGTGTACATGCAATAGGTTATGTCCATCTAGTACACTAATCAAAGGTGGTTAGAATGTACTTGTGAATCATAGAAGATGGTGGGCTTATTAGACTAATGAATTTGAGACCCCATTGTGTGAACGGTCTTACCTCCAAGATAGCTTGTAGTGGGACAACAATGTTCCTTGCTTTGGTTGTAGTGGTCTAGCAAACATGGCATGTTTGAACATGATTATGGGAATCCTTGAACATCGTGGGATAGTAGTATCCTACCCATAGGATTTGATGAGCAATAGAGGGACTTGATCCATGACTGGTACCAATGTTTTCATGGAACTCTTTCAACACATGCACTGCTTCCTCTTTACCTAGGCATCTAAGATAGATCCCCTCATGATTTTTCTTATAAATTATGGAACCTGGCAAGATATAATTGCTGCTCTTCAGTGTAAGGGAATGCTTCTGGACTCCCTACAAGTGGGGCATATATCTTTTTTTCAACAAATAATTGACAATATCATCATACCACTCCCCTGGGGAGACATCTTCGAGTAGATATTGTTGAACCGTAAGCTCGAGCCCTACTTCAACTATTTTTTGGGTGAGTGCTTTCCATCAAACCAAGTTTATTGGTTGGATTTCCATGTCATATTCTTTCAGCAAGCTGACCCTTTTTACTCATCTTTCTCCTAACTCATTTTGCATTAGTAGCATCTTCACTGCTAGGTCAGGCACTATGGAAAATACCTTATTTCGTAGGATGTAGTATCTGAACTTCTTGAATCCTCTGACAAGATAATATGCTTGTTTTTCCACGTTGTGATACCTCAACTCAACATCCTTTAATGGATCACTCATGAAGGAAATTGAGTGTTCATTTCTATCATCATCTTTTTGGGTGGATATGCTAGTGCACGAGTGATCTGAGGCGAATGAGTAGATGTAGAACAACTTCAGATAGTCGGGGCTAACTAACAGTAGTGCATCAGATATTTATTTCTTGATTTATTCAAAGGCCTACTTTCCTTTTTCTTTCCATTCAACTTTTCCATCTTGTTTCAGTATGGCATTGAGTGGCTTGACTATCTCAACAAAGCCCATGATGAATTTCCTAACAAAATTTATCTTTTCGAAAAAATATTTTAGATCTTTCTTGTTAACTGGTAGTTGAATCTTCATTATAGCTTGGATACATTTGGGGTCTATGGAAATTCCTTTCTCCAAGAGGACATGTCCCAACAAATTTCCCTTGATAACCCCAAAGATGCATTTCTTTGGATTCAAGGAAATTCTAAATTCTTTTCATTTATAGAAGACCTTACATAAATCAAAGACATGGTCTCCCCTTATCTTTGAAAATAATGTAAGATCATCCATATAAATGATGATGCAATTACCAAAGTGATTTCTGTCGCACGCTAGAAGGTGGTGCCTACGTTGATCAATCTGAAAGGCATTCTCTTGTATGTAAAGGTTCCCCACTTGGTGGTGAACATCATTTTATGCTTGTCTTCATACTACACCATTACCTTATTGTACCCAGAATACCCATCCAAGAAGGAAATCATCTGAGAGCCATTAACAATATACAGTACCTCATCCAGTGAAGGAACAGGGTAATTATCCTTTTCTGAAGGTCTATTCAAATTGCGGAAATCAACACACAATTTGATTTTGCCGTTCTTCTTCCTGACCGAAACGAGATTTTCCACCCATGTGGAGTGTCGAACTGGAAATATGATTCTAGCAGACAACAAATTTTGTACTTGTTTGTAAATAATTGTTTCCAACAATGCGTTGATGGGGCGTTGTCGCTGTCAAAATAGTCTCACATTTGGCTTAATAGGGATATTGTTTGTGATGATTGACGTGTCACATGTCTTGAGATCCTTATAACTCCAAGAAACTACATCATGATACTTTTGTAAATAATCAACGATACCTTTCATTTCTTCTGGTGCGCACACCTTACCAATGAACACATTCCTAGCCTCCTCAGTTGTGTTGAGATTATGGGTGTCACACTAATTGTTGATGGAGTCTTTCTTTTCTTGTTGATCCTGATCCTTGATTTGATCTAACTCAAATATCTGCTCTAGCTAGACCATTTCTCAAAGAATGGTGTTGGTCTTAAGGTTGATGACCCCTTCTATGTCCAACTCGACCTCTTTAGGCTCAACGTGATCAATTATCTAGGCTGTAGAGACATCGGAGCTAGTGATGAATTCCAATATGTGTTTATCATCATTAAACACTTGGAAGTTAGCCACACTGGCTGGCATAGATCGGACAAAGGTGAGCTCAATGGTGAATCTCTTGAGGCCAGACAATGATAGGGGCTAAAGTGTACTAGCCGCCTGGGCCAAGGCATTAGCAGTGTAATTATGAGAGTGTGGGATCAATTGAATGTTAAATGCATCTAATCTTTCTAATAGATCCCATACCCTATGCTTATAATTGGTTAGTCTTTTGTCATAGCATAAGTAAAATTTTCTTACTTGTTTCACGACTGACTCTGAGTCACCAAAGACTTGTAACATTTTGACCTTTTTCTTGAATGCCATTACGAGGCCAAGGACTAACATCTGATATTTTGCCACATTATTCATGCAATAAAACTAAAGTATGTAGGAATCAAAATATGACTTACCCGTGGGGCTAATCAATTTGAAGCTAGCTC
The DNA here is from genome assembly GCA_007115665.2 of Sequoiadendron giganteum. Taxonomy (NCBI): domain Eukaryota; kingdom Viridiplantae; phylum Streptophyta; class Pinopsida; order Cupressales; family Cupressaceae; genus Sequoiadendron; species Sequoiadendron giganteum. The sequence continues at coordinate 206,002,684 of CM021106.1, forward strand.
TAGCCCCTTGATTGGATTTGGACCCATCGAATTGCAGCATCGAGAACTTGCAAGAATCCTCGATCTCAGAATTGATAGACTTGGCTTTTTCTTCTGATGACATCCTTATTTCAACAAGCTTGGGAGGTGGCGCATGTCCACTATGGCCTTGATCTGGTCGTACCGATTGAACCTCCCTTTTAGCGTTGAATTTTCCTTTAATGTGCTTGATTGTTGTTTGGCACATGCTAAATTCAAATGCAGAGTGGCCAATATTGTGTACCCTACACAAACTGGGCGATAGGAATTCCTTAAAATTCATTCTTTCTCATAGATTGAGTTGATCTTGTACACCTTTTTCCATAAAATCTTGGAAGCCCTCTAGCAATCCAAGGTTGTCATCCTCGCAGAAATATTTTTTATCTGACTCAATCAACATTTATGTGCTCTGGGGTGTGCAATTCAAGCCAACATGTGGACTACACAATACAAGAAGGACCTCCTTAGTTATGTCTTCTTTGTAGCATTCCTATTCATCTGGATATGCCAAAGGGCAGTAATTCCCTAGTTTTGTTTAAGAAAACAACACCTCATTTGTGTTGTTGTATTCTATAATCATTAATTTCATGAATGATTCTCGATCTATGTGCATCTAATTTGATAGCCCCTTCTATGGAAGCCATAGGAAAGAATAGTCTATGGCAGCATATATATTCAATGCCCAAGTGAAATCCCTACCCAGGATGATACCGTAGGTGTCTGGTATATCGACAACTTTAATGTTGATTGTTTGTTGTATCCTTGGATCAAAAACAATTTGCATGGGTATTCTGTCGATTTCATCAACTATGTTGATTTATTTTTTTTCAAGTTTTTTTACTTTGAGTTAGGAGGGAGTTGAGACTATTCCCAAATCTTTGCACACTAACAAGGGCATGACATTAGTGTAGGCTCCTAAATCAAGCAAACAATTGTGAATATTCTTCCCAAATATTTTATTGGTGGTCAGGAAGGGAGGGGTTTCCAATTTTCCCTAAAATAGTCCCCCAGAGATGTCCACTTGGGCCACCTGACCTTTATCTTTATCATTGCCTTTGTTTTGGTTTTGGTCTTGATCCGTTTCCGTGGTAGGTTGTTTTTTTTCTTGTTAGTTTGAAGGCAGGACTGCTTTCTTATTGGAAATTTATCGAATGACATGTTCATATTGTACAATTTTCTCACACATGCCCCGTTCAGGATGGGGACCCTCTTTCTTGCCTTGCTTTCATTGTGTGTTTCTCTTAGGGTCCTGACTTCATCCCCTTAATGAATTCTTCTTTTGGTCTTGGTCTTGGGTCACCCATGCATATAATGTTTTATCTTGCATTTGACATACTTCCATGCTCTTGAGGAATGAATCTGCAACTTGGAATTTTCAAAATTGGGGAAAATTGGCTAAGTATGGAAGAAGTTCAGAAATTCTGAGGTAGCTCAGATTACCCGAACTCTAATTTGGTCGGATAATCTTAGGTACCTCGGATTACCCGAAATCTGGACTCCTATCGTGTTTTTGAGTTTTTGGCACCATATTTTTAGGCATTCATGGCTTGTTTAATGAGTTATTTTTAGTAATAAAAAGATAACTAATCAGTCATTTCCCCATTTTTCATTTTTCCATTGACTAATTGAGAGAATTCTACCTACCTCTTACCCTTGAATAAAGATTTTGCTTCCAACTTGTTTGCTTTTGGGGATCATTCAGGGGGTTTTGAGAGAGTTTCTTATCGGTTTTCCATCACTCTCTCCATTGAAAGTCCATTTAAGGTATGTTTGTGATAATTTTTGAATGGATTCAATTCGTTTCAAGCCCTGTTGGTTTTCTCTTAGCATTTAATCATTCATTGAGGTTTGGGGTTTTGAATTAAATTGATTTTCACTTCATCATTTTGAGTTCTTGAGGTTTTTTTTGACAATTGGGGAAGGGTTCTAATTTGAAAGCATTTGATGAATGGAAATCATTGAAAACTCTTTGGTTTGTTTTTGTGTGCCCTCTTCGTACTATTTTCATTGATATTTTAAATTTTTGCTTGGTCTTGGAACCACAATTCATAAACACTAGCTTTGTATGCCCTAGTCATGTGAATTGGGTTCGAATGTAAAATGATATCAAAAATCTTCGAAATAAATTATGGGAAGGGTTAAGTGAACCACAATTTTTAGGATGGGTTCCATCTGACTCCTTTGTGTTTGGAAAAAAACATCACTTCATGAATTTTTAAGCCCTGAGAGAATCTTGGAAATTCCAAGGTAGCTTAGATTTTTTCAGCTCTAATCCACTTGGAGAATCCAAGGCCCCTCAAATTTTTTAAACTTTTCTTTCCCGTCCCTTATAAAATTTCAAATTTCATCCCTTTGTTCAATAATTTTGACCGTGCTCAGATTATCTAAACCTCGATCCACTCGGCCAATCTGAGATCCCTTGGGATTCTTGAGTTTTGTGAATGCTTTCCCTTGGTGTTTGAAACAAACTAGACTTCAAGAAAATCTATCTTGAGGGGATTTTATCAGACATCTTATGCTAGAAATTGGTTCATGTTAACTATTGAAACTTCATCTTTCAAATTTGATAAGATTCGAGACCAAATCCACACATTTGGACCCATTTCAGAAAATCCAAGCTAGCTCGGATTATCCGAACCTTAGGCTAGTCGGAAAATCCGACCTTGCTCAAATTATCCAAACTTTCTTGGGTTCTATGAAAGTTAAGTGTAATTATTTTGTAACCATGTGTTCGATGATTTTTGAGCATTCATGGTCATATATTTGGTTCATTTACATGTCATTAGATGAAGTAAATAATTCCTCTTGCATTTTCTTAATGATGTTACAAGTTATGGATTTCATAGAACAAGGGGAATGTTAAAAATTCACTTGCATTTGAGTAATTATGGCTCTTCTCTAATAGATACAGGTTGAATTGAGTCTCGACAAGGTTTCCAAGATGAAGGCTACTCTAGTTCAAGAGGAGGTCTAGAAAAGACAAGAAAGGATGAAGTATGACTTCAAGTGCATCTGGCTAGAATCCAAGATATCTTCTATTTGAGCCAAGTTTGTAGACACAAATGTAGGACATATAGATTATGATGATTTTCATAAGAGAATGTATGGTGATGCTCCAACATAGTTGGAACAAGTCCTCACCCATACCATTTTGGCACAAGCAGCAAGGTTTTCCCCAACACAATTATGCTCAAAGTTAGTTCTTGAATGTGCAAACCTTTACGACTCCAAAAAAAGAATCATAATTGGGCCACAAGGGAGGGCCATGGCCAATCTAACTAAGGAGTCTATTTTAGAGGTCTTCAACATTTCTTCACATTGCCACCTAATCAAAGAGATCAACATTGGAGAGGCTATCAAATTCTATGATCAAGATCCAAACACAAACCGCGAGATCATGAACAATGCATGGATTCTAAAACCCAAACCTCACTACTCCAAGTTACCAAAGAAGCTACACATAAGTGACTTCAAAATAAAATACCATGATATCATCACTCTCTTAGGTAGGCTAATAGGAGTGGAGGAAGTACATATCTTCCACACATGGATGTTTTACCCCATTACACAAATTTTGGCCAACAAACATTACCATTGGGCGAGTATCATAAGCAATAATCTGCATGCTAAATTAAGAAGCATACATGAAACAAATAGGTTCACCATGACATCATATCTGGTGTACATCTTGGTGAGAAAAAAAAATTATAGAGGGCTTAGCTACAAGGGGACGTTGGGAAAATATTGGATTTGGGAAGTGTATCCCCAATTGTAGTATAAAACCACCAACTATCGAAGGGAAAATGATGGGATGCCCTTTATGTTAGAATATCTTCTAAAGCTACGGAATTGATCAAGCAATATGGACAATGGTTTATTCAATTTCATAAGTTTACATACCTTCAGATACAAGGATCTCTCGTTGTTCCACTTAGATATCCTAGATATCCCACCAAAAAGCTTATGATGTTGGAAACCACAAGGAAAATGGTTGCCTTTGAAGAAATCATGCAACAAATTATCAAGAAAAAGGGACTGGGAGTGGAATTCCCACTCAAAATTGGAACTTTGGAATCATGCCCTTCCCTCCAAAGTGCCCAAAATTCTAAGAAAGAATTGGCCAAGTTTGAATTATATTGTCATTTAGCTAGAAGCAAGTTTGATCCATATGTTAGGGTCATGAGGCTGGCTAACAGAACATTATGGAATAAAGATCCTATAGAGGATTACTAGGAAAATTTTAGAGATGAAATTGAAGTTCTTAGGAGAAGGTTCTCCCGAATACCCCTCAAAATGATAAAATTGAATAAAATAGTATAAGTGTCTGATCAGGTACATGATGATGAGGTGGAATTGGTACATAAACAAGACTATGAACCCTACTAGAATAGGCATTTTCCACCAATAATCTGGTCTAAAGAAGAAGTGATGTATCTTGATTGGATAATTGAGCCATTCAAAGAGTATTCTAGGCAATGGGTGAAGCAAAGGATACAAGAATTGGAAGTTGATGGCACAAAGTTTACATATGATCTAATGGGAGACCTGGATTCCCACTCTAAGGAAGAAACAAAAGGAGAAAGAGGTGATGTTGCAACACCTCATACAAATGAAGAATAGGAGGGTGATAATCTAGTGTCAATAAAGATAAAAACCAGGAGTCAAGCTCCATCAAAGCAAGGAGAGAAGCCATTTCCTAATGCAAACAAAACTTCAACAACAAAAGGGGGGAAGACTCTGCAACCAAGAAGAAAGAGATGACTTGTCACTTATAGGCACAAGGGAGCCAAGGTGAAGAAGGATGACATAGCCATAGATGCTGCTTCCTTGGCAGAGGTTTTGGAGGTGGAAAGCTTCAGAGAAAAACCACAAGTATATGTTCGAAGAAGCTCTCCTCAAAAAAATTCCTCCCCAATTGTTGAAAGAAGGGTTACTGAAGAAAAGGTGCATACAAAAGTACCAACCAGGGATAGTATTCCTCCCCTATCTCCTCTCAAAACACATACATTGAAAGAGGTTATCATGGGAGAGGGTAATGTCTCAAATAACCCTGAGCCTCAAGAATCAGAAGATGAAGAGATTTCCACCCCTACTAGCGGAGAATGGAGACAAATGGTGCAAGAAATAGGGCAATATACTTCTGGAGCTCAAAGAAAAAATGTAAAATTAGAGGTTGATCAAGAAGGGAGACGATCTAAGTCTCCCAAGAAGGATAAAATTGATGATCAACTTAATATGGATATTAGTATTGAAGAGATTGCTAATAGTCCACCTCAGGCTGAGGAATGGGAGATAGAGGTAAATGCAAAGCAACCTACTATCCCATATTGGTTGCAGAAAATGATAAGTATGAAGAAAAGAAAATTGTAGGAAGAGACTCCCAGTTGGGACAAGTTGCTGGAATAATGGGCGCAATCAAAGCAAAGGAAGAGAGTAAAAACAATCTCAAGTATCTCCTGTGACGAATTCAACAATCAGATTATCCATGTAGCAGTACTAGTCAGCGACAAGTTCAAAGATGAAATTATACCATCAAATTACAAAGTGGAAACAAATAATTTGGGGCCAACTACCAAAGAGAAGGAAGAGGAATGTTTCTAAGACTCTTCTCAAGGAATTTTGAGAAAACTGGATAAGGAAACAGTGTAGAAGAAAAGTTGCAAAAACAATTGGATGATGTCTATAGATATGTTCAACATTTGATGAAGTCATTGCAAGCAGTTGGGAGTGACAAAGCTCTTCCAAACGGATTGTTTCCTAAAGAGGAAGTCTCAGATATTGAAAGACTAAAGAGCTCGGTTCATAACACTCAGGAGTGGCTTCAAGATGTCAGTAAGAGAGGAGATGAAGTCATTGGAAAAATTCTTCAAGTTCACACCAATGCCTCTAATTTTTTGAAACATACTTCATATTTTGCTATGGACTATGGAAAGGTTGACAAACTTAGTGATGAGGAATTAAAGAAAGTTTTGCAAATTCCTAAAGTCTGACTGGCTGAGTTGGATTTCGTCTCTCGGGATGAAATTGGAAGAGTGAAGGAATGTATTGAAATTTGGAATTACAAAAAATAACTCATTAAAAAAGTCCTGAAAAATATCATGAAACTACAAGGTAAAATGAAAGAGATTCATAATAGCTATGTTAATTTCCTTGAAATAATGACTATGAGGAGGAAATTTGGCTAGAAGAATTTGAATGTTAATAGGATACAAGCTTGGTAGCATGAGGTTTATGCCCCCTCGGATAATTCTCCAATTGCAAAAGAACACCTAGAGGATGTTGCCATCTATATTTCCAAGTTCAACAAGTACCATGAGTTACAAATTGAATGGAATAACATGATGCCACAATACTTGGAGTAATTTAGTGGTCACAAAATTAAAATTAAATGTATTCCAGTGCCAGACCCAGTGGAAGTAAAGGAAATATTGGAGAAATTTAAAGAACTAACTTAGAAACTGGAATCCAATCTGATAGAAGACGCCATTCAGTGAGGTGCCACCTATTAATCCATGTCAGACAAGAATAGGCTAACAAATTTTGGGTTTATTCCAGTGATTGTTTTAGTGGCTAATATTCACCAATTGGCTAATAGTTGAAATTTGGGAATCCAAAATTGGCTAATAGTTCGAGCTACAATATGACTTGAACCGCCACATTTTTACAAAATTTTATTATAGTCTTATTTAAATCGCCAAATAATTTATTTTATTAAAAATATTAACTCAAAAATTCACCACAATATTCGATACATGATTAGATCATATTCGCCTTAATTTTATAAATTATTGGAGAAATCTATATTAATTTGCCAATAGTATATCATAACTATTATTTGCTTTAGGATCATATTTCTAATCTTTAGTGTCTGCCATTGATTAAAATATAATCTAATGGCCCTTGTTGTATTCCACGAGGTAAAATGTACACATGATCTGTAATGCTCATGGGGACCACAATTTTGGGTCTCAGGAGCATTATATATTGTGGGTAAATTTCACCTTATAGTGTACAACAAGGGTTGTTAGACCAATGATCTAAAAGTAGTTTTGAGCCCCCATGAGAACTATAGATCATGGTTACATTTTACCTTGTAGAATATAATGAGGGCCATTATATTATATTATAAAACAATGGTAGAAAGTAAATATTATAGTCTACCCCTTCAACTCATCAATAATTTCCACCACCGGGCCCCTACTTTTCCATGAGAATTTTATTATATTGGATAGATTCGCCATCATAATTAATGCATTTTCCAATTATTTTTCAAGATTCGCCAAAATTTTCCACAAAATTTTAGTGATGTAAAAAAAATGCCAATAAAACTAATATGTTTTTCGAAAAAAAGGAAACTTTCGCCAATAGAAATTAATTTTTTTCCTCAAAAAATGAAAGATTCGCCAGGATTTAATATCCTTTTTTGAGGGGGGTTTCTTAAAGTTATCACTGGTTTATTCTAGAAATACGATGCACCAGATGGCTTTAAATTTCCTAAAGACCTCACTCACAAATTTGTGAAATGTATTTTTGTCTTATTCAAAGGAATCTTCTAGCTACCTTGCATGGTCGGCTAAACATAGTAAATTTGGATGCATGGCTGACCTGACTTTGTGGGCCCTCCTTTTTGGTTTCCCTCAGTATTCTAGGCTATAAATTGAAGCCTTAGCTTCATTCTTTGGTGTTAGAAATTTTTAGAAAAAATAGACATTATTGTAATATATGTTTTTGAGATAACAATTAGTTCTTTGAGAGAAAATGTTGGAACAATGAGAATATTGAATTGTTTCATCCTTTGGGTGATTCAATATAAGAAAAGACATTATTTTTTGGTGTTATTTCTTGTGTTGTACCACCTTGGATGGTTTTGTTATTCTGTATTTTCAAATTTTATTTAAAGTTACTAGTGTATGTTAAATATTAGCTTTAGGTTCTTTCATGAAAATGGTGAAGTGTGAAGGATGTTGATCAATATTCGGTCCATACTTTTGGTGATTTTTTGATTTCAAGTTGTTGTGTAAAGTTAGTCTGGGCCTCATTTTATGCTAGGTTAAATTGTGAATGCTTGTTTACATTACGACAATAGTTGTGCATGTGAGTGAATATTCACAGTCTGGAAATCTCTAGATTTCCTTTGAATATTGCACCATTTATGTGTAGTTGCAGGTTGGTCCTTGATCAAGCAGAGATTGGTTTCATTGGGGATCTATCTATGTGTAGAATTCACCATTATTGTGATTGATCTTTGGAGTTAGAATGAAATTTCACTGAACCATTATCTTTTGTTGTTTCTTTAAATCTGGATTAGTTTAAGGATTAAAAGAATCAAAATATTACAAATTTGATAATTTTAAAACCTCCAATAGTTGTTTCTAAAGGCCCCCTGTGATTTCCATAAATTTCACATACTATCTAAGTTTTTTAATGCATTGTCAAGACTTGACATTAGAGACCTTGGGATTATCTCTTGAGGCCTACTAATAGAGATTTACCTTTCAAGAGAGATAGAGTACCTATATTATGTTTGAGTTGTTATTGTGTAGAAAACACCATCAATAGATTGGCGCTAGAAGGAGGGATGAATGAGAAAAGCTGGAGCGTTTCCTATCTACAATTTCTCCTAAGAGATTTCAAAGAAGAACTAGATATATGCCAAGAGAGGAAGATGTCCAAGAGTTATCGGTCCCTACCAGGTCAAGAAGGACTAGAAACAAGGAAGAATCCTCATCCGTTCATCCCTTTCCATCTTCCCCATTATCCTTGCCTACATCCAACCATTCATCATCTTACTTTGAAGTGGTTCCTACCTAACAACCTCAATTGGTCATTAATCAACTGGTCATCAATAAACCACAACCACCTCCACCACCACCGATGGATTTCCTAGAAAACAACCCCTTGCCCCTCTCCTTCAATAACTACAATTCCATGCCAAAGAATCCTGAGAATTTTTGCTCCAAGTTCCATACCAATGACCCCAACAGGACAGCTAAGGAACACATTAGGATTTTCCAAACTTGTCTTAGGGATTCAGGTATTAATCATGAAGATTTTGCATGCAAACTTTTCCCATATTCCCTAGGAGAGAATGCTTTCTATTGGTATAATAATTTCCCTACAAGGTCTATACACAATTGGACTGAGCTTGAAACCAACTTCCTACAGAAATTTAAAATCCCCATTAGCTCTAATGAACTATATCTACAGTTCACCAGGGTGAAAATGGATATCAATGAGCCCATTGGGTCCTTTAATAATAGGTTCCATCATGCATATACAAGGTTGAAAGCTCCTTACACTGTAGACAACACTACTACCGTAGAAGTCTATTATGAGGCCCTCAACAATCTCACTGCCACCTTCCTTAAATGGAGACCAAATCAACCTTCCACTCTGCTTGGAGCGTATACCGAGGTAGTCAAATTTAGTACTGATTTGAAACAACACTTATCAGGACCCATGCCATCATTAGGACCCGTCGCTCAACTAGCACCAATCCATGTAGTCAATCAAGCTTTGTCCAATTATACACCTATCATGAATCTGGTACAACAGTTGCCATTGGTCCCACACCTGGGTCCTCCGATAAATTAAATCCCACCAATAACTGATTATCCACAACAAAGTATCAACCAGTCCATCCACTCACAAAACCAATCCAATTTACTGTCCTATCTACAAAATTTTGAAGTATTGAATCAGTCTTCAAGCCCTAGGGTACCACCAAGATTTCATTAGAATAACTCAAGACCGCTACTGTACATTAATCCTTTCAAGGAGAGGCTAAACGAATTGATTGAACAAGTAAAGAGGTTGAATATGGAGGTAATTTACCTAAGGAACCAAAATAGCCATCTCTAGGATACTCAAAGGAATATGCAGTCCAATTATAATAGGGAGAATAGAGATTCTACCCAATCTGAGCAGGACTTTGATAGAGGTCAAACATCCAGGTATAAATTTTATAGGGGAAATTTGGGTGGACCGGGATTTGATAGGAGACAACCTCCTAGGAAAAACAAAACATGGTATACAAGACCGAATAATGGAGGTGTTCCCAGCCCATTAGATAAACCCACTAATCAAGACAAAACCTCAAGTGGCATATATTTGGCAGAGGCAACACTGTCAACATGGTGTAGACTTCACAAGACTAGTCAACACTCTGAGCTATATTTCCCCGAGTTCCAAATTGTTGCATCTATTTTCTAGTATGAATTTGAAAACAATTCTAATGGTCAAGAGCAAGTGCCATCTAGTCCCTATGATTCCCCAATGTTGGTTTTGAATCATGCTCCTTTCCCATGAGGTGAAGAGAATGATTTGGAGCCAGAAGTGGTTGAATGAGATGGTAAGTTAGAACAAGTATGTAATGGAGACAAAAAATTTTAGTTATTTCAAGAAGGTACTGAGAACGAAAATGGCCCTGTAGATGGGGAAGAGATAGGCATTGAAGAAATTTAGATGTTCTAGCAGCCTACTAGAAAATATGATATGAGGAACCGGCCAAAGAGAAGCCTAAATACTGGGGGTCCATTTAATACCTCCATTCCTCCAAATAACTTCACCATGCCTCCTGATCCTAATGCCAGTAATAATCCATCCTATCCTCATGTGCCAACGTAGTATCTTTCAAAAGGAGGACAACTCGACTCATCAAAAGGAAGGAATGTTGATGTAGGAAATGTAAAGTAGATGGATCATTCCAAGGAGACCCTCACCGATATAAGTACGGAACAATTGGGAAAATATGTAACTGAAGAATCGAGGAAAATGAAGGTAAGCCTCTCAACTTTCAAACTATTAGGGGTTCCCACTATTAGGAATTTTATCGTAGGAGCTTTTAAATCCAAAGAAGTCCCCCAAGGTAGGGTAGACAATGAAGCAATTATCAACATTCAGGTTGCAGACATTCCTAATACTTATTGCCTGATCCTGGATAGATATTTCACCAAGGCACTTAACGGATATGTTTCAACAGATCATTCTCATATGTAGCTTCCTTGGAAAGGAGTACCAAACTAAATCAAGATCGAAAGGGAACCTAGGATGAGGTATGTGATTACTGAGTGCCAGAACGATTCAAATGAGATTTTGGTGTCAAAGGTCAGTATGGGGAATTATGTGTTGGCAGCCCCTATTTCAGAATTAGATACAAAGGAAATTTGTATGTTTTATAGCTCGCCAATTGAGCTCACTTTAGAATCCAGTAACATCAGATAATTACTTGGGCCTGTAGAAGAAGGTGATGACCCAGAAGATGGTCAACTTAACCTATTGTATAAATTTCAAGAATTTATTCAGAAATTCATAGAAGATCAAGTTCAGTTGGGTAGAGATATTAATTTTGGAGAATGTCTTCTTCCGAACTAGTGGTGAGTTCATAATGCTTCTCACTCCGAGTGGGAGTGTTGCTTATGTCAAACAACTATGGAGAAAATACAGAGATGCATCAATCCAACCCCAGCTGTCAAACTTGAGGTACAAAATGTTCAGGATGACCCCAAAGGTAAAAACCTAATACTTTCTCAAGAACCCTCCAGTAGTGGTGGGGTGAAACACAAATCAATAGAAAAGGGAGCTATTGGTTGTTGGACACTCAGATTAGATGGATCCAAATCAAAGCAAGTAGCCAAAGCCAGTTTTGAGCCCATTAGTCCCAAAGGTAAAACCTTTTTTGCTTCTCATAGACTCCAATTCCATTGTACTAATAATGTAGCTGAATATGAGGCTTTGATTGATGGATTATTGATGGCATTAAGAAAGAAAGTCCAAATTAAGCAAGTGTTTGGAGATTTTGAATATGTAGTCAGGCAAGTTAGCGAACAATACTCATGTCATGATAGAAGGATGGCCAACTACAGACACAGAGTGTTAGACCTCATTGAGGAGTTTGATTCCTCAAAATTCAATTAATACCTCGGGGCAAGAACCATACTATAGATTCTTTAGCTCAAATAGCTAGTATGTTGCAGCCTTTGTTGCTTTTACGATTAAATAAATTTACTGCAGAGCTCACTCTAGTACCATCATTGCCCGATTACGTAACTAATTTTCAAGTTTTTGAAGATGAAAATCACATTCTAGATTTTATCATAAGCTCTGATGCGTTCACCTCTCAAATAAATGATGAAACAAAGCCTCAAGAAGAAAACATGGACCTAAAAGGGGTCATAAATTTAAAGACCAACACTATTCCAAGAGGAATGGTGTAACTGAAGAGAATATTTGACTTGGATAGGGTAAGATATAAGGAACAACAAGCCAAGAGGGAGTCCATTAGCAATCAGTGTGATACATATAACATGGGGACTCCAAACGATGTCAAGAATTTTTTTATTGGCAAGGTATGTACTTTAGAGGAAAAGGGAGGAATCATTGATGTACCACACATGTATCAGGAAGTGATAACTTGGAGTTATGAAGACTTGAAGATGTATGACACTTCAATTATCACACACACTATCCGTCTCAAGAAAGGGGTAAAACCTTTCAGACAAAGGCAAAGACCCATCAATTCTTTGCTACAACTTTTCATTCAAAAGAAAGTGCAGAAGCTACTATCTACTCGTATCATATTTCTAGTTAGGCACTCAACCTAGGTGGCCAAATTGGTTCCAGTGAGGAAAAAGAATGGGGAAATCCATCTTTGTGTTGATTTCATAAATCTCAATCGTGCATCAGTGAACGTAAATTATCTAATTCCATCACTGGATGAAGTGCTACCGATCATCAATGAATCCCAGATGATGCATTTCTTGGATGGATACTCTAGATACAATCAAGTCATGGTGCAATATGAGGATAGGCATAAGACTGCTTTTACCACAAAATGGGGTACTTTTGCCTACATAAGGATGTCTTTTGGGTTGATCAATGCAGGAGAAACCTTTTACAAGGCCATGGATATAGCCTTTAAGGATATTATTTGTAAGTGTATCATTATCTACATGGATGATTTAACTATTTTTTCGAAGAAATGTAGAGATCATACTTTAGACCTATGCAAAGTATTCCAGAAATGCCAATAATTTGGTATCTCACTCAACCCTAAGAATTGTATCTTTGGAGTCACTGAAGGGAAGTTGTTTAGACATGTGATCTCAGATAAAGGTATAGCCATTGATCTAGAATAAATTTAGGCCCTACTAAAAATTCAACCTCCAGCTAGTAAGAAGGAGATGAAATCCTTCTTTAGAAAGATCAAATTTGTTAAGAAGTTCATTACTTGCTTCACAAAAATAGTTAGACCATTGAATTAAATGATCAAGCAAGATGTGAAAGTTGAATGGACTATTGAAGTAAAGGAGGATTTTGCATAAATTAAGAGGGAAATAGCTAAAGCCCCAGTATTGGTAAGTCCTGATTATTCCAAGTCTTTCTACATATATTTGTCTGCATCCAATCATTCATGTTTTGGCATGTTAACTCAGAATTCTAATCAAGGAAGTGAGTACCCCATAGCATTCATGAGTTCTCCACTGAAAGATACGAAATTGAAATATCTAAGTGTATAAAAACAAGCCTATGCCTTGGTCAGGTGTGTGAAGAAGTTCAGACATTATATCTTGAGAAACATAGTTTATGCAATAGTACCAGAACTTGCAGTTAAGATTTTACTAATGCAGAATGAGCTAGGGGAATAGAGAGCGAAATGGGTCACAATTCTACAGGAATATGAAATTGAGATACAACCCATGAAACTGGTGAGAGGGCAAGGATTAACTAATACAATATTTGAAATGGGCCCTGATCTCACAACCTAGCACTATCACCTTCAAGATGTTTCTCCAAATGGATGGTATGATGACATTATTTACAATATCTTGAATCAGCAATGCCCCAATCATCTCAACATAGTACAATGGAGAGACCTTCATTTTAAAAGTGATGGTTTTGTGTTGAAGGGATTAATTCTATACAAGAATAATATTGAGGGGGTTTACCTACGCTATCTTGGAAAAGAGGAAGCTGAAAGAATGATGATTGAATTTCATGATAGGTTTGGAATAGGCCATGGCTCTACACCATCCACTACAAACTATATCCTCAGGGCAGGGTACTACTGCACAACTTTGTTCAAGGACACACACAACCATGTAAGATTCTATCATGTGTGTCAAACTGTAGCAAGTAGGGAAAAGTATGCAACACTTCCACTTCAACCAATAATAAAGATAAAATTATTTGTGCAGTGGGGATTGGAATTTGTTGGTCTAATCAATGCACCCTCCTCTCCTAGCCACATATATATTCTTACTATAACTAATTAATTTACTATATGGATTGAAGCTCTTGCCTATAAGAAATGTGCATCTAAGGTGGTAATCGATTTTCTCAAATTAGGTATTATTAATCGCTTTGGTTGTCCTATTGCTTTAGTTTGTGACAATGGTCCTACATTCTCTTTGTTCAAATTCTTCAGATGGGCTTTCAATCATGAAATTTTTATTAAATTTTCTTCCAACTACTACCCACAAGGAAACGGTTTGGTTGAATCCACAAACAAGAACCTTTTGACTGTCATCTTAAAACTATTAGAGAGGAATCCTAGAGACTGGCATACCCAACTCATATTTTCTCTTTGGGTAGATCATACAAGACAAAAGACCTCCACAGGCACCTCCCCTTATCACCTTGTGTATGGTTTTGAACCTGTGCTTCCCATTCAATTGAAAATCCCCACCTTGTAGTTCATTAATGAGTATTATGATGAAGTGGATAGGCATGAGGCTCATTTAACTGAGCTATTACGGCTTGAAGAGAAAAGAGATGAAGAATTAGAAAACTTTGGTAAACATCAAGGCATTGTAAAAAGTTGGTTTGACTGAAAATCCAGAGTTAACACTTTCAGGATTTTTTATCTTATCTTGTACTGGGAAAAAGTGCATGATAAAAAGGGGGAACATGGAAAATTTGATAAAATTTGGCTTAGCCCCTTTTAAATCTTTGAGATACTAGGAAATAATGCTTTTTGCTTGAAATATCTCACTGGGGAGGATGTCTCATTGTCTGTCAATGGGCAATATCTGACCCATTATTTCATGTCTTGAGTTGCTTGCAACTCTCTCTCTTTGTAAATAATTAGTTTAGCTGTTGGTTTGATTTGCTTTGTTTTACTTTGTCTAATTTTCCCTTTTAGTTTTTGGTGTGGTTTTGTTTTGGATTTTTTTTGGTTTTGGGTCTCCCTGTTCTCTTCCGAGCTTGTTGCATTTTCACAACAACCATTGTGCTACCTGGGTTTCTTCCAAGTATTTCCTTTACAAACTCTAATCATCCTTCTAGGATAGTGTGGTGAAAATCCCTATTTAATATCACGCGGGATTAATGTTAAAGTGAATAGGTCCTTAGATTAAGTAGTTATGAAATGTACTTGGATCTTACATTTTATGAATACATCTTAAGAAACTTGGATTTGTTGTGGGTTCTTTGGAAGGCTTGGTTAAGTGAATAATCTTACCTCTACTTCAACGTCGCTATGGTTCTCAGCCCTGAGTGTGAACTTCATTGTTCATGGGTTGAAATTAAAAGAATATTGAAAAGAAAGGAAAATGGGAAATATTGAATGTCAAAAAGAAATGAATTCAACCTATCAGGAGTATTTGAATATCTCTACTGGGGCTATGGATTCCCAACTGGTAGTAGAACTATGTTTAGGAAGGTTAGTGATAACCTCATTAGGGTTATGGATGCCTAGCTGGCAACGAGGCTCTATCTAGGATGCTTTTGAAGTTGGATTCTTTACATAGCTTGACCTTTCTGACCCTGGTTCCTTACAACAGTCAAAGGAATGAAATGAATGCATATACACACACTGGGATTCCGGCATAGGAGGGATCTTCTTATCTCTCGACGTTGAAGCTTCATTTGTCAAGTGGCTTAATATGGGATCGAAACTTGAGATTTTAGGTTATGGATTCCAATTTTTCATTAAAATGCTCTGGAGCATTTCCCCAGTAGGAGTCGACATTTGTTTTACAATTTTGGTACACACGCCCTGCTAAGGAGGAGGACCCTCTTTCTTTCTTTTCTTTCATTGTGTGTTTATCTTAGGATCCTGACTTCATCCCCTTAAGGGATTAGTATTTTGGTCTTGGTCATGGGTCACCCATAGCCATAATGTTTTATCTTGCATTTGAGATGCTTCCTTGCAATTCTTGACAACTTCCATTCTCTTGAGGATTGAATCTGCAACTTGGAATTTTCAAAATTGGGGCAAATTGGCTAAGTATGGCAGAATTTTGAAAATCTGAGGTAGCTTAGATTACTCAAACTCTAATTTTTTTGGATAATACGAGGTACCTCAGATTACCCAAAATTCGGCCTCCTATCATTTTTCTAAGTTTTTGGCACCGTATTGTCAAGAATTAATGGCACGTTTAGTGAGTTGTTTTTGGGAATAAAAAGCTAACTGATTGGTCATTTCACCACTGAAAATTTGAGAGAAGTCCACCTCCATCTTGCCCTCGAATCAATATTTTTCTTCCAATTTGCATGCTTTTGGGGATCATTGATGGGGTTTTCAAAGGGTTCATTGTCGGTTTGACAACACTCTCTCCATCGAGCGTCCATTTAAGGTATGTTTGTGATAATTTTTGAATGGATTTAGTTTGTTTCAATCCCTGTTGGGTTTCTCTTCACATTTAAACATTCATTGAGGTTTGGTGTTTTGATTTAAATCAATTTTTTAGTTCATCATTTTGAGTTCCTGAGTTTTTTTTCGATAATTCGGGAAGGGTTCTAATTTGCAAGCATCTAATGAATAGAAATCATTGAAAACTCTTTGGGTTTTTTTCATGTGCCCTTTGTAACTGGGATTATTTTAATGTTAGCATGATTAAATGCATAAACAAAATTAAACCTAAGTAAACAATAAAGAACAAAGGAAATATAAATGAAAACTAGGAAAGATCTCACCCAATCTTCAAATCTCCATGATTCACCTTCATTGTACCTTCTCTATTTTCTATAATATGGAATGTGCCCTCATATTTGAATGTGAGCTACTATGAGTATGACAAGACTATGCAAATTTGAAGTATTTGATCTAAAATTCAAGTAAAAAACTAATCTCTACATGCAATGTAAAAACCTTTAAAAATTGAGGTTAGCATAAATGACACGTATGAATGCAAGTAGTTGAAGAAGAAGAAGAAGTTAAGAAGTTAAGAGATGTCAAAATGAGACTAAAATTGCCATTTTATAGAAATGTCAATTTTAGATGGAGGGAAAACATTGAAAGTTTTACAAATCCCTAAGATCAATGGCAATAAAAGCATGTGGCAACCCACAATTAGGGTTAGGGCAAGTATTAGAGTGAAATTTGAAATGAAAGGATAATATTTGATTCTAGAAAAATCAAATCTATGGACAAGAATGCAAGTGAGAAAAAGAGGAAAGAGGAGAATTAAAATAGAAATTTGAATTTAATTCCCTCAAGAGATGAGTTGTCATTTTTAAATTAAAAATCAATTGAATTCAAAAAGTGGAGTCATATGATAGTAAATAATAATAAATTAAAATTATTTACTTGGAAAGAGAGAAATTGCCAATTTAAATTAAAAAGACTTTTATTTTAATTTAGAAGGAAAATCAATAAGACAATTAAATAATTAAAATTATTTAATTGTAGAGGAAAATTAGAAAGAAAGTTAAATTTTGATTTAATTCAAAATAGGAAGAACATGACAAATTAATAAGCAATTAAATAAATAAAATTTATTTAATTGTGGAAGAAGAGGATAAATGAATAATTAAATAATTAAAATAACTATTAATTATAGTGGCAAGATAATAAATAATTAAATAAATATAATTTATTTAATTATAGAAGACAAGGATATTAGTGACGTATTAAATAAATACAATTTATTTAATTAATCAAAGAGGAAATAAAAGATGGCAATGAATTAATTAAATAATTAAGATTATTTAATTAATAGAAGACATGACATTAGAAAATGGTATTAGTTAGTCTAGGACATTTTTTTGTGTCCACACCCTCTTCCTACTATTTGCATTGAGATTTTGAATTGTTGCTCGGTCTTGGAACCACGATTTATAAACCCTAGCTTTGTATGTCCTATTCATGCGCATTGGGTTCAAATGTAAAATGATATAAAAAATATTCTAAATGAATTGTGGGAAGTGTTAAGTGAGAAAAAAATTTCAGGACGTGTTCCATCTCACTCCTTTGTGTTCGGCAAAAAACATCACTTAGTGAATTTTGCAGCCCTGAGATAATCTCAGAAATTCTGAGGTAGCTCAGATTTTTCGAGCTCTAATCCGCTCGAAGAATCCAACCCCATAGGATTTTCCACATCTCTCTTTCCTATCCCTTATGAAATTTCAAAGTTCATCCCTTTATTCGGTAATTCCAAGACTTCTTAGATTATATGAACCTTGATCCACTTGGCCAATCTGATATCCCTTGGCATTCCTGACTTTTGTGAATGCTT
This sequence comes from Sequoiadendron giganteum, assembly GCA_007115665.2. Classification (NCBI taxonomy): domain Eukaryota; kingdom Viridiplantae; phylum Streptophyta; class Pinopsida; order Cupressales; family Cupressaceae; genus Sequoiadendron; species Sequoiadendron giganteum. Next base: position 206,021,160 of record CM021106.1, read on the forward strand.
TCCCTCGGTGTCTGAAACAAACTAGACTTTAAGAAAAGTCATCTTGAGGGTAACTTATTACACATCTTATGCTAGGAATTGGCTCGTGTTCACTATTGAAACTTCATCTTTCAAATTTGATAAGATTCAACGACCAAGTGCACACATTTGGACCCATTTTGGAAAAATTGAGCTAGCTCAGATTATTCAAACCTTAGTCTGGTGAGAAAATTTGAGCCTTTTCAGATTATCCAAAATTTCTTGGGTTCCATGTAAGTTAAGTGTATTTTTTGTGCAATCATGTGTTTGGTGATTTTTGAGCATTCATGGTCATATTTTTGGTTCATTTACATGTCATTAGATGAAGTAAATCATTCCTCTTGCATTTTCTTAATGATGTTACAAGTAATGGATTTCATAGAACAAGGGGCATGTTATAAATTCACATGCATTTGAGTAATTATGGCTCTTCTCTAATAGATTAAAGTTGAATTGAGTCCCAACAAGGCTGCCAAGATGAAGGCTTCTCTAGTTCAAGAGGAGGTCCGAAAAAGACAGGAAAGGATGAAGTATGACTTCAAGGGAATCTAGCCAGAATCCAGGATATCTTCTATTTGGGCCAAGATTGAAGACACAAATGCAGGACATATGGATTATGATGATTTCCATAAGAGAATGTATGGTGATTCTCCCACATAGTTGGCACAAGTAGTAGGGTTTCCCCCAACACAATTATGCTCAGAGTTAGTTCTTGAATGTGCAAAGCATTACGACTCCAAAAAAAGAATCATAGTTGGGCCACAAGGGAGGGTCATGGCCAATCTAATTGAGGATTCTATTGTTGAGGTCTTCAACATTTCTTCACATCACCACCTAATCAAAGAGATCAACATTGGAGAGGCTATCAAATTTTATGATCAAGATCCACATAGAGCCCTCAAGATCATCAACAATGGATGGATTCTGAAACCCAAACCTCACTACTCCAAGTTGCCAAAGAAGCTACACAGAAGTGACTTCAAAATGGACTACCATGATATCATCTCTCTCCTAGGTAGGGTTATGGGAGTGGAGGAAGCACATATCTTCCACACATGGATGTTTTACCCCATTACACAAATTTTGGCCAACAAACATTACCATTAGGCAAGAATCATAAGCAACAATATAGACACTCAATTGAGAAGTTTATAGGAATCAGATATGTTCACCATGACATCATATGTGGTGTACATGTTGGTGAGAAAAACCAAGTACAGATGGCTCAGCTACAAGCGGACATTGGGAAAAGATAGGATTTGGGAGGTGTATCCCCAATTGTAGTATAAAATCACCAACTACCGAAGGGAAAATGATACATTCTTTATGTACATGCCTAGATTTTTGCAAGATGCCCTTCATGTCAGAATATATGTTGATGTTATGGAATTGATCAAGAAAAATGGATAATGGTTTTTTCAATTCTTGAATTTCACATACCTCCGGATATAAGATCTCCTACTGTTCCACATAGATTGTTTAGATATCCCACCAACAATTTTTTGATAACGGAACTCACAAGGCAAATGGTGGCCTTTGAATAAATCATGCAATAAATTATCAAGAAAAAGGGACTAGGAGTGGAATTCCCACTCAGAATTTAACTCTAGAATCATGCCCTTCCCTCCAAAGTGCCCAACATTCTGAGAAAGAGTTGGCCCAGTTTGAATTATATTATCATTCAGCTAGAAGAAATATCGATCCATATGGTGGGGTCACGAGGCTGGCTAATAGAACATTTAGGCATAAGGATCATATAGAGGATTACTGGGAAAATTACAGAGATGAATTTGAAGTTCTTAGAAGAAGGTTCTCCCGAATGCCCCTCAAAATGATAAGATTGTATAAAATAATAGAAGTGCTCGATCAAGTAGATGATGATGAGGTGTAATTGGTACAGGAGTAGGACTATGAACCATAAAAGAATAAGCCTTTCCCACCAATAAGCTAGTCTGAAGAAGAGGAAATGGATCTTCACCAGATAACTGAGCCAATCAAAGAGTATTATAGGAAATGGGTGAAGCAAAGGATATAAGATTTGGAAGCTAATGGCACAAATTTTACATATGATCTAATGGGAGACCTAGAGTCCTAGTTTGTGGGAGAAGCAAAAGGAGAAAGAGGTTATGTTGTGGAACCTCATACAGATGAAGAACAAGAGGGTGATAATCCAGTGTCAATAAAGAGAAGAACCAGGAGACAAGATCCATCAAATCAAGAAAAGAAGCCATCTCTTAAGATAAAGAAAAATTCAACAAGGGAAGGGGGAAAGACTCTACAACCAACAAGAAAGAGAAGTCTTGTCATTGAAACACACAAGGGAGCCAAGGTGAAGAAGGATGACATAGCCATGTATGATCCTTCAACGGCCAAGGTTGTGGAGGTGGAACGCTCCAGAGAAAAACCACAAGTATATGTTCAGAGAATCTCTTCTTAGCAAAAGTCCTCCCTAATCATTGAAAGAGGGGTTACTGAAGAAGAGGTGCATACAAAATTACCATTCGGGGATAGTATTCCTCCCCTACTCCTCTTAAAATACATACATCAGAAGAGGTTATCATGGGAGAGGGTAATGTCTCAAATAACCCCGAGCCTTAAGAATCAGAAGATGAAGAGTTTTCCACCCCTACTAGCAGAGAATGGAGACAAATGATGCAAGAAATGGGGGAATCTACTTCCAGAGCTCAAAGAAAAAATGTAGAATCGGAGGTTGATCAAGAAGGGAGATGATCTAAGTCTCCTGAGAAGGATAAAATTGATGATAAAATTAATATGGAGATCAGTATTGAAGAGATTTCTAATAGTTCAGCTTGGGCTGAGGAGGAATAGGAGATAAAGCTAAATGTAGAGTAACCTATGGTCCCGGATTGGCTAGAGAAAAGGATAAGTAATAAGCTAATTGTTGTGCAAGAAGACACCCCTAGTTGGGACAAGTTGCTAGAACAATTCAGGCAATCGAAGCAAAGGAAGAGAGCAAAAAAAATATCAAGTATCTCCCATGATGAATTCAACAATCAAATTATCCATGTAGAAGTACCAGGCAGTGACAAGTTCAAAGATGAAATTAGACCATCCGATTATAAAGTGGAAACAATTAATTTGGGGCCGACTACCAAAGAGCAAGAAAAGGAAGAATTTTGAGACTCTTCTCAGGCAATTTTGAGAAGACTAGATAAGGCAACAAAGGAGAAATAAAATTTGTAGAAACAATTGGATGATGTCTATAGATATGTTCAACATTTGATGAAGTCATTGCAAGTAGTTGGGAGTGACAAGGCTCTTCCAAAGGGATTGTTGCCTAAAGAGGCAGTCTTAGAGATTGAAAGACTGAAGAGATCAATTCATAACACTCAGGAGTGGCTTCAAGATGTTAGTAAGAGAGGAGATGATGTCACTGGACAAATTATTCAAGTTCACTCCAGTGCCTCTAATTTTCTGGAACATACTTCATAGTTTTTTGTGGATTGTGGAAAGGTTGACGAACTTACTACTGAGGAAATAAAGAAAATTTTGCAAATTCCTAAGGACCGGTTGGTCGAGTTGCATGTATTCTCTTGGGATTACATTGGAAGAGTAAAGGAATGGATTGAAATTTGGAATTATAGAAAAGAACTCCTCAATAAAGTCTTGAAAAAGATCAGGAAACTACAAGGTAAAATGCAAGACATTCACAATAGTTGTATTAATTTCATTGAAATAATGACTGGGAGGAGGAAATTTGGCCAAAAGAATTTGAATGTTGATAGGACACAGGCTTGGTGGCAAGAGGTTTATGCCCCCTCAGATAGTTCTCCAATTCTAAAAGAACGCCTAGAGGATGCTTCCATCTATATTTCTAAGCTAGACAAGTACCCTGAGTTACAAATTGAATGGAATAAAGTGATGCCACAATACCTAGAGGAATTTAATGTTCACAAAATAAAATTTAAATTTATTCCAATGCCATACCTAGTGGATATAAAGGAAATATTAGAGAAATTTAAAGAACTAACTTAGAAAATGGAAACTAGTTGGACAAAAGATGCCAGCCAGTGAGGCGCCACCTAGGAATCCACATTAGATAGGTAGAGTGTAATGAATTTTAGGTTTATTCTAGAAATAGGATGCAACAGATGGCTTTGAATTTCCTGAAGACCTCAATCATGAAGTTCTAAAATGTATTTTTTGTCTTATTCAAAGGAATCTTCCAGCTACCTTGCATCATCAGCTAAACATAGTAAATTAGGATGCATGGCTAACCTGACTTTGTGGGCCCTCTTTTTTTGCCGCCCTAGGTATTCTAGGCTATAAATTGAAGGCTTAGCTTCATTATTTGGGGTTAGAAATTGCTAGAATAATTATACATTATTGTAATAGTTGTAGTTGAGATAGGAATTAGTTCTTTGAGAGAAAATGTTGGAACAGAGAGAATACTGAATCGTTGCATACTTTGGGTGATTCAAAATAAGCAGAGATATTATTTTCTGGTGTTCTTTCTTGCGTTGCACCACCTTGCATGGTTATTTTATTCTATATTTTCAAATTTTATTTAAAGTTACCAGTCTATGTTAAATATTAGCTTTCAGTTCTTTCATGAAAATGGTGAAGTGTGAAGGATGTCGATCAATATTTGGTCCATAATTTTGGTGATTTGTTGATTTCAAGTTGTTGTTTAAAGTTAGTCTGGGCCTCATTTTATGCTAAGTTCAATTGTGAATGCTTGTTTAAATTACAACAGTAGTTGTGCATGTGAGTGAATATTCATAGTCTGAAAACATCTAGATTTCCTTTGAACATTGCACTATTTCTATGTAGTCGTAGTCTAGTCCTTGATCAAGCAGATATTGATTTCATTGGGGATTTTCCCATTTGCAGAATTCACTATTATTATGATTGATCTTAGGAGTTAGCTTAGAATGAAATCTCTTTGAACCCTTATATTTTGCTATTTCTTTAAATATGGTTAGTTTTAGGATTAAAAGCATCAAAATATTGTAAATCTGATGAGTTTGAAACCTCCAATAGTTATTTCGTAAGGCCCTTTGTGATTACCAACAATTTCACATATTATCTAATTTGTTTATGCATTTTCAAGACCGGACATTAGAGACCTTGGGGTCCTCTCTTGAGTCCTGCTGATAGAGATTTACCTTTCAAGAGAGATAGAGTACCTGTATTTTGTATGAGTTGTTGTTGTGCAAAAAACACCATCAATAGTTAATTATGTGAATCCTCGAAGGAGACCCTTTTGGTGGGTACTTCTTGGGTGGGTTTGGATGAAGGAGTCCTATTGATAATTTTTAAGAAGGCATTTCTAATGGTTGGGACTTTGAGAAACTTAAAGGTATACAAACTTATCGTAACCTTCTTAAATTCCTCAGCTACATATTCCTCCATTTATTTGATTTTAACTTTGAAAGGGACATTCTGAGAAGAGCTAGTAGGTTTGTTTTGGTTTTGACCCTACAAGCTATTTCTATTAAAGTATCGATTAGGTACATGTGTGGAGCTTGGGTTGTTGCTAGCATTTGGATCAGGAGGGGTGCTAAAGTTGTTTGGTGGGGTAGAGGTGGTAAAAGGACCACCTGCCTTCCTATTCCTAAGATCATATGGGGTACTCCTTTGGTGAAACATTTGGACTTCATCTTCTCTCAGCTCTTTGTCATCTACTAGACCATTATCTATTGCATTGAAGAGCTAAGCCAAAGTACTTTTGATACATACCTTGTCTATCTTGTCGTCTCTTGTAGCAGCAACAGTCTCCTTCTCGGGCACATTTCTCTCGCCCTTCAGGTATGGGGCCTGGTAGACCACCAACACTAAGGAATCATATGTTTCATAATGGATGATGTCTCTACACCTTGAGTTTTCAAAGGAATTTTGGACCTCTATCTGGAAAATATCAGCAGTTGTCTGGAACTCTAGACAATCCAACTTAGAATTCCGGCTTGTCTTATGGATGTGGCACCAACCGAACAAGGTATCCTCAGCCAGGTATACCCCACTTGTGGTATTTTAATTGGTATTGTGTTGTTCGAGGGGCATGGGAACACTACCCTTGTTTGGCCTTGTGTTCCATGTCTAATTTTGTCTTTAGGAAGGCCTCCTTTCAAAATTTTGATTAGAATTTTTTCCTCGCTCGTAACTTTGCCTAGACGAAGTACTTGCCTCCTGGTTGTCCCTATTGTCTCGATTGATGTTGTCCTACATGCTATGTTGACAGGCCTATAATTGATTATTCTGGTTCCTTAGGTGCATCATCTTTGTGGAAATTTTCTTTATCATCCCCGTCAGTTCATCTAATCGGTCTTTCTTAGCAGTGTTCGGCTATGATGCTTGATTTTGGAGAAAGAAGGGTTGTGCCACCAGTTGATTATGCTAAATGAGCGATAACTAGAGCCCTTGTAAATATGTTGGAACTGATGGTAGTTATGCATAGGTCGGTTGTGGTTGAGGTTGTAAATAATGAGGAACCAAGGGTGCCTGGTTCATGGGTTGCCCTAGGTGAGGCACTATGGGTAGATGTGACACTTGGTTCATGAGGGGAATTTTATGTTGTAGAGCTTGAGTAAGTCCTTGAATCTATGTGGGATGAGAAAATTTCCCCAAGGAGGGCAGTGGACTGGAGATATTATGTCCCAAGTCAGTGTTGGCTATGATTGGATTCGCATAAGCATCCACTACTCTGGTAGGAGCTAGTCGCATCCTTTTCACCAAAGTTATTGTAAGTTTGTCCAATGTTGCACAGTAAACTAGCAGAGCAGCAACATCATTAAGCACATATGAGGCTTTTAACCTAGTATATGCTTGGTGGAATCAATCATTGAAGTACCTAATTGGCTCATTAACCTTCCTTTGGACAGACATAAATTGTTGGTACAACTCTAAAGGTTTGATTGAGATCTTATACTTCTACAAAAAGGAATTCATTAACAAGGCCCAAGATGTGATGGATCCCATCGACAAGTTGATATACCACTAGAAGGCCTCTTTTCGTAAAGAATAAGGGAAAATCCTACGTGCTATGTCTTCATGATTGATCTGTATATCTTTCAATGTTGTTTGGAAGATATTTATGTGTTCTTCGGCTGTCCTCTGTGGATCTCAAGAATTGAACTTCATGGAGAAGTTGTCCGGGTTCTTGGGCATATCATGGTAATCATTGAAGGATAGCAAAGAAGGGTTGTTTCCTAGCCAAGCCATCAGGGGAGGTGGGGGTAGAACTTGTTTTTGGACTGTAATTTGGGGTTGCACAGGGGTAGCATCACTTGGGACTGTACCTTGGACTTGGAAGGTAGAGACAAGGACAACACCCTCATTGTGCGAAGCGAGGGGTGGATAGTAGTATGGGATGACTGGAAGGAAAAGGGGAAATAAGTAGGTGAGGAGTGAGCATGGGGGAAAAGGAAGGTGGATTGGGGTGAATGAGATGAAGTGGATGAGGAGGATGGGTTTGAGTCTGATCTTCAAGCCCTTCCTACCCTTGTAGGGGGCTGGAGTTCCTAAAATTCCCATTTTTTGGGTGTAGACCGTAGGAATCTATGGAATTTCTTAGGGGAAAATGATCTAATTTGATCGAGCTTAACTCCAACATGACCCTCCTTCTAGCGCTAGTTCTGTTGATGGGTGTTTTAGCACTTTCTCAATATAGGTAACGCATAGGTACATTACCTCTCTTGAAAGGAAATATCCAACAACAAGTTGTTGAAAATTAATCCAAGGTCTCTCGAGTATTAGGTCATGACATTCATGGAATATATTAGTTGGTTTAAATGTGATCTTTCTAGTAATCACATGGAAAACTTACAAAATTTAGGCTGGGAAGAATTGGATCCTTTCATGGAGTTCATAAGATGCAAATTTATTTTCACAATTTTTGTAGGCTCAAACAATAGTCTAAAACTCCTATTTCAACTTCATATTTGGCTTTACAATGTGCAATGACCCTTGTTCAAAGTCATTATATAAAAAAATTGGAAAAATGGGTAGGGAAGAGAAGATGTTCCTAGATCTAAAACTAGTGCTGAATAGTGACAATGGAGGTTGCTACAGCGGGCCAGCCTTCCCAAAACTTAGTTCCACTTAACCAAGAAAGTCTACAGTATCATGAAACTAGTGCAATCTTATAAGGACTGTAGATTTCAGCTTTTCATTCAAAATGAAAATGAATAAAGAGATGAGATTTAAGTGCAACAATGACATAAAGTTGAGACTAACTTTGCATAGTTGTATATCATCAATATGCAGTAAAAAGTATGAACTAGGAAATGGTCAACACCATATCAATCTCTAGCATCAATGAACAACATCTAACTAATCCACTAAATAAAATTGAAATATATAGAATAGCAAAGTAAATCTTCTCAAATTCACTAACTAAGAGAAGAAGAATCAGGCAACATCAAATTGGAACTCAAGAATCCACCAAATCAATGAATTTCTATTAACATTCTAGTAGCATGTCTTTACAACAACTCAACTCTCATGTGAAAATGAGAGGAGACCCCTTATTTATAATTTTCCAAAAGTGAAATGAATAGCTAGGATTTACTTTCATTATGTGGCCTAGATTCATTTTACATTAGGGTTTCACCTACCCCCAAATATATAGTAATTTAAAATTTTATTTTGTCCTTTTGCCCATTTTATCTTCTTGTGGGGCAACACTTTAGTTATTTTTTCCTCTAGATAATTGTTGTTTGTTGTGACTATACTATGAGGAACCCATCATCTATGAAAATATTTCTAGCCTCCTTTTGCAATGTTGCATACTCCACAAATTTCACAATCAATGCTTTGAGCTTGTCCCACTCTGTTATGTTGGATTGGATCACTTGAAATGTTAACTTTTTTGATCGGCCTATGATTTATTCCAAATTCTCGATGCACTTGGGTGTAGCCTTGATTACTTGCTCAAATTGGACAAAGGCATTAGTGGAAAATTCCATAAAATTTGTTGTTAACACACTTTTTGATCATATTTCCATCTTCTTATGGAAATACAACCAAACTTTTCCTGCATTGAGCTTGAGGGCTGACATTTGGTAATCTATCATAACCTTGAAGTAGTCCTCAACATCTTTCTCATGTTCCTTGGCCCATTCCAAATCAAGCCCTACCTCGTGGATCACTTGCTCCAAGACATCCTTTTAGTGACATAGGATCATTTTCCATGTCTCTACAAGTCACTAATCAGCCTCTGATAGACCCAACTCCTTTCCCCATAATTTGTTAGGAATCTTAAAGATGGCTTCGATCTTCAGATAAGTAATTTTGTAAAGCTCCATGAAGTCCAAGAAAATCTTCTTAGTGCCTTCCAATTGTTTTTGCAATTCTTGGAACTTATTTATTGTTTGGATGGCGTGATCAATACCCATATCATTGTTGTAGAATACACGTTGGAACCAATATTTAGTAGCCTTGGTCCAACTTTTTCTCTTTTCCAGTGTATTGATGTGATCTTCTAATGGCAAGAGTGGGGTAGCTAATGAAATGGTGGGGAGTTCCTCAGTTGAAGACCATTGTTGAATATAAGTCATCAAATCCTCCACCTATGCCTTTAACTCCTCTTTGGAGGTCTTATATTTATTCATTTGATGCACAATGATGGTGATGGACCCCTGAAGATGGTCAATTTTCTACTCTCTTGTGCCCATCCCTAAATCAATAGTAGAGACGTTGTAGCTGAACCCTTCCTCACCTATCACTGGGGTGGCAATTTGCATTGTCCTTGACTCAAATGCATCCATTGTAAGATGAGATCTGACCCTTGGCTTCTTTTTCTTCTTTGTGCTGATTTGGGCTTGAGCCAAGATGGCCTCCAGCCTTGCCTTTGGATCTTCTATGGTTGATATCTTCTTCTCCAGTTGCCTTTCAAGCCATTCGAGTATTTGATTTTCCCCTTTTGGTGATTCATGATCACCTTCTTCCTCACGGGTGTGTTGGATTTTTATCGTCTTGTCACCTGAAGTTTCTTGCTTTGGTATATCCCCTTCTTCTTCATTTGAATCTTGAATAAACACCATTAATTTCCCTGGGGACTTAGTAGCTATATGATCTTTAGGGTTGTACTTCCCCTCAAAAGTTCTTTCTTCTTCTAGTTCACGCCCATGCTCTTCATGATGTTCTATTTTTTGGCTTCTTTTCATCTCAACCTCCTCTTCAAGCTTGTCTTCTTCTTTATTTTCTTCCTCTCCTTCCTCTTTTTCTTTTGAAGGAGGTATCTCTTCATCGTGCTTGGGGATTTGACCTTTCTCCCTTGTTGGAGGTTCAGTGTCCTCCATTTCTTCATCAAAATTCTTCTCTTCAGTGGTAGGCAATTTTTTAGTTTCTTCCCTAACATCTTTGAGTTGTTGGGCCAAATCTTCCTCGGATCAGGATCAAAAGTCTCCACAATATACTTTGGCTCTTCATCCTCCTCCTCAGAGGATTGTGTTTCCACCTCTTCATGGATAACTTCATCAATTAAAAGATGTTGATATAAGGGATGCTCATGGTGGTCATCCACCTCTTCTTCCATTTTCTTGGATGCTTCCTTTTTTTTCCTATCCAATTTCTCAAAGATCTACATTGTTTCTTCCATCGTAGCAGGCTCAGTAGGAGGAGGGATGAGAATACTAGTTATAGCCTAAGCAAGGGCAACCCGTACTACGTGGTTTGCAAACATCCCAGAAAGCTCTGAGGGCATATTCAACATGTACCTAGAAAAAGCTTCTGGAAGGGCGAGAGTGGAAATCATTGTTGTTATGGTGGCAGGCAAAAAAGATAATGAGGGAGAGATGGATAAGGGATATAGAGGGGAAGTGGTGGTGGATGAGGAATCTATAGTCATGACTTGATCCATAGGAGAAGTAGAGGCAAAGTGGAATGAAATATCCACTGTGACTGGAGAGGTGGAAACCATTGCCTGTGAAACAAGCGGAGGATTAACAATGGTAGCAATCGTTGCGGCTAAGACAACAAACATTGTGGGTGGAGACTTTGGTTGTTCTTCTCCTTCATGGAGCGGGTCCTCTTGAATGGTGGGCATTCCTGTAAAACTTGACAATCTCATTGATTTATTGGAAGTTTCAACTTCCAAAGCCTTTCCCAAAGACTCCTTAGATTTAGGCTGACTCTCAGTAGCCTCTTTTCTTTTCTTAGATCATGTATTGGGGGGAGATTTTGAATTCTGTCCTATTGGGAAAGCATCAATAGAGGCATCATCGATATCACCTTCAATTGCTTCTTCGAGTTCCCTGTATGTTAGAGTCATTCCTTACAGCTTTAATTGAGAAATCTTCCCATCAATCCATTATTTGGTTCTTTCCTCAATGGAAATGGTAATAATGTTGAGGTCATTGACCCTTTCTCATTCGAGTCGATCAATGACAGTGGAAAGTTGGCAACAACATCATATCTGGGATCCACCGCCATGCTTTCTTCTTCTACTACTTATTTTGACACCAAGAAAAAAATTACCGCCTTGATGAAGTATGTCATCATGCGCATGTATTTCTGCATACGCACCTCCTTGTCATATTTGTAATTGGCCCAAAAGTCTTCAATATTATGTAGGTGGTCATTTTCTAGTTTGACCATTTTCTTAAGCTTTCCATACAGATCCATTTGTGGTTGGGAAATATGGAACTTCAGGTTATATTCATTACACTCCTTGTCAAAACACTTTTCACATTGAGATGTGTGGATATTGTACATTCATTTGCCAAAGGAGAGGGGATAAGGAGCCCCTGCATTATGCTTGTCACTCAAGAGGGTGTATTCTCTTTGCAGCTACTAAGAGAATGGGAGAAATATTAATCAGTCATTTGGGTACCGCGGTAGCTTATATGGTTTGTCAAAGAAACCCTTGGCTCAGATATAGGTGAACTTTAGAAATTTTATAAAAAAAAATCAAAATCGGCGAATGAAGTTGTTAGCACTATGTGAGACTCTTCTTTCAAAGTCACCCCCAAGCATTTTGATGATATGGCCTATGGCGGCATCATTGACCCTACAGTAATCCCTCTTGAAATTTTTGTATTGGAGCTAAGGGTATTTGTCATACACCTTTAGCTCCCTTTCTAGAGTTGGATTTGGTGCAACAAATGAACGCCTGTATTGGGCATGGTCAACAAGCAAGTAGAGTAGGTATGATGTCATGTAGAACCATGAGGTTTTCTTTACTACCAATAATTTTTCATGTAAGCAGTTGCTAATAATTATAGCCCAATAGAATTTGGTGTCCCCTCGGATGATCTCTTCAATCAAGTAGAACATCTAGTCTTGAAAGAAGGCCACAATTGGGAGGCCTATATCTTTGCTCAAAAGAGTTACCAATTCATGGTAATCTTGGTAGAAGTCGCTTCAAAAGAGCTCTTGGGACACTTTATTAGCACTACCCCTCTTTTCCTTTAGTCGGTATTGATTGATTAGTTTCTTAAATTTGAGGAGATCAATGTCCCACATCTGCTTACCAAACAACTTCAGTGTCTCTTCCATCTCGCTGAAGATAGGGATGTGAAAGGTCCTCCCTATCGACTTGGTAGATAGTTCAACCAATACGCTCCCATCCTTTTCCACTATTATTTTGGTATATTCTTGATATGCCTCCCTACAAGCCATTACGAGCTCAAGGGCTATGAGAGCCAGTGGGAATCTGGCAGCTTTGGCCAATCCACTTCCTCTGATTGTTCTAGAATTTTTCTTTGTGGGGCTAATTCTGACCCTCTTCTTAAATTCATCAATGTCTATGTGTCCCAAATTAGTGTCTAAGATCTCCTTCCAGTCTGTAGTGACCTTCGAGTTGAAGGGTTCCCCTTGGAACTTGTATCTCATTTGATCCTTGTCCTCTTTAGCCCTAGGTTCTTTGGTGATCTTCTTCCCTTTATCCTTCTTTGCGACTACCCTCGAGGATCTAGTAGTTGGTTCCATATATACTACAACCAAAGGAGCAATAAATGATTCAAGCATAAAATATGAGGAACGTTAGCCAAAATCCTGCAAAACAATGTTAGATCGAATAATTTATGCTTAAAGATTGAGCCTAAGGGTGTGGACTTCCCTGGGTTGGTAGCTATTTTGGAGGCTCTTTCATTAAAATGATGCCAGAAAGGAAGCATCCTGCAAGTGGCTTCCCATAATGCGGGATTTGCAAGACCAAATGATCATAATCACTTTGTTCTTTAAATTTCAATGGTGTAGGCCGGAGGGTGTGGAAGGACGTCAGGTGTTGAACACTTGAAACGAAGTCACTAGGATGGAAGTCCGACATGGGAGGCTCACATGGTCGGGTTTGCAGGAGGGAGGTGCATATTCAATTCGCTTCAGCTGCGAGCCTGGATGGTAGTAAGGAGTGCAGATTCCGATGGATGGAAGGATGTTATGTGAACATCATTTCGAACAACAAAACGCAAGTGGAAATATTAAGATGGAAGTCTGTAGGACTCAACCCAAACTATGCCAAGACTTAGGCATTGCGAATGGAAAAAAGATGGATGAGATGTCGAGTTTCGACCAATGGGAGGCAGTGAATGGTTGGCCATTAGGAGATGACGGGGAAGCAAAGGCTCCCCACGGTTCGTGGCCTGCAAGAGTAAATGATGACCTCTAATGAACTCAACATTTTTTAAAGCAGAGGGGCGAACAAATGGTCAGGTTCCGCGAAGCAGAAGGATAGGGATCGAAGGTTGTTTGAAATGACAGAAACCAGATGGAATCCCATGGAAAGAGGTCCATGACTATAGGCTTGAGAGAGTCTGAGGGCCAACTTTTGAACTTGTGAAACTTTTAAGGTTAGCAATGGCTGGTGTTGATGGTTTTTTCCGCACAACAACAACTCAGATAGAATATGATATCCTATCTCTCTTGAAAGGTAAATCTCAATGGAAAAGAGATAACCCGAAGGTCTCTAATGTCAGGTCTTGACAATTGAAATAAAACAACTCAGGGATAACGTGAAAATGCTGGTAATCACAAAGGGACCTTACTACAAGCAAACACTGGAATTTGAATCTATCAGACCTAGCAACAAATTCATACTTCAAATCCTCAATTTAACTCAGATAATTAAGAAAATAACAAAATATAAAAGTTTCAGAGATAATTCTAAGACTAATTCTAACCCTAAGACTAATAATTCCAAAAGATAAGATTCTCAAAATGGACCGATCTCTCATAAACTACTTTTTGTTTGACCCAGATAAATCTACAATCTCATAGGAATAGTGCAATCTTCTAAGGTATTTAAATATTTTCAAATCATAAACATTCATTCAAAACAATCCTATTGCAAGTGAAATGAACAAACATTCATAATTGAACTAAGCACAATTTTCAGTCTAGGCTAACCTTGCAAAGCAGCTAACAATCAGCTAACTGCAAAAAGTATGGACTAGAGATTGTTGAAAACATTCCAAGCATGAAACCCTAAGCATCACCAAACTATCTAACAATAAACTTAAGCAATTTTAAAGATAGAAAAATAAGAACCACGGCAGATAAAACTCAACACAAGAGAGATACCAAATCACAATATCCTTTCTTATATTAAGTCATCCAAAATGGTAACAATTCCAATCCTCTGTTACAATACTTGCTTGAAGATAACCCTAATTCGCTCAAATATGAAATCTCTATTCTATGTGCCACTCTATCTCTTTGTATTCTATTTTGTATATATCTTACAAATGAGGCAACATGCCCAATTTATAGAGAACTCCCAAGTTATGTTGGCCTAAATAAGGTTTTACAATAATAAAATGCCACACAATAGGTCAGCCTCAAAAGATATTCGAATACAACATGAAATGTGCAATTTGCACAAATTTCATCCAAGTCGGCCTGGGGTCTCAAAAAGGCAGCCCAATGCATGTGGAAAAATGGGAAGCGCAAACTTCGATGTAGCCCTATATAGATACTTCCTATCCTTGTCTTTATTATGCTCCACTTCACCATGCACCACTAGCAATACCCTGTCCAATTCGGCAATAGGTGGTACACGAAAAACCCTAACTCTTCTTTCAAGAGACTTGATTTCATCTCTTTCCTGCCTTACTGTGCCATCCCAATCAGCCCTATTTGTTAGATACCTATCAATAATTGCAATGTAGGTTGCAACATCATCTAGCTAATGTTCAGTGACTAGAACTTCACTGACTAGAGAGTAGACATCTCTCCACCATTTCTTGATTTGTTCCAAATTGAGATGCTTCGGAGAGAACTTCTTCCTCCTTGTCATGATTTCAAAGAATGATATGCACTTATCATGAATTCCAGTCAAAGTGTTGTCAATCTACTTCCCTTGTTTATGAATCTTCTTCAAGGCCCTTTACCTCATCTGCAAGATCTCGAACCATTCCCAAGGCTAAGAAACCCTTGGGAAAGGAAGAATCCCACTCTTCACCAGTTTATCCTTAGTGTATTCCATTATTGTTCTTGTTTTCTGCAACAGGAGATTAATATCCTCCTTTTCCTAGGCCAACACAGTCTTCAACCAATCCACTGACCTCATGGCATCCCCTGCAGTCAAGAATATATCCTTGATGGAACCATCTCCTTTGATCTGAACTCCCTATAACCAACCGACTATGGCATGTGTAGTGCCTTTCATTATTTCAAGCTCAGAGATTGTTTCTTGAGGCAAGAAACCTAAAGCAGAGGAGGAAGAGCTAATGGACTACAAGGGTTTCATCAACTTCTGCAAGTACCTCTTCAATTTCTCATTCTCACTTTCTAACTCATGCCTATTTTGTACCTCCTTCTTCAATCTACTAACAATTATAGCACTGGAGCCTTCATACTCCTCAATATATTGCTCCATAGAAGCATGCCCTAAATCAATGGTTTGCACATGACAGTCCTTTGCAGCCACCCCATCACTATCTTTATTTGGAGCAGGGGTAGCAATATGAGCCACTTTGTTGCTTGATCCATACCTCTCAATCTTGGGTACAAGCCTAGCCTTCTTCTTGGTCTTCCCTTTCCCGATGTTATCCATTAGGTCATCCCAATTGGGAGGAGTGACTTCCAATATTACCAATTTACTCTTTAATTCTCTATCCAGCCAGCCTGGAATAGTGGATTCAATTGGCACTTTATCATGTTTATCCTACTCCTTCTGGACACTAGGTGCATCTTTCTCAATACTTGGCACGTTAGGAATCTCCTTAGTCGGATCCTCCTTCTCCAGAAATTGCTCCTCTACAATAACCTATGTCCGTGAAGGAATCCTATCTGGTATCTCCTCTTGTTGAGGGTATTTTTCCAATTTCTCCTTTGTAGGCGAATCCACATGGGCTACCAAGGGAGAATGGATTACCTTATCAATTTATGCCTCTGCATTGTAGAGGTATCCTTCCTAGAAATCTTCCTCACCCAAGACCTTAGGATCTTCATCCTTCCTTGACTCTTCTAGCACACTGCCAGTATCCTGAGGAGGGGGAATGTTCTCTTGTTCAATGATAAGAGCAATCATAGGAACATCCTCCTTTTTTGTAGCATCCTTTGGGGAAGGATTCCTTGACCTCCTCATATATACCTATTTTCTTTTCCCTGAACTTTCTATCTCTACCACAGGTGTCTCAACCTCCTTTTCTAATTTGGAAGTTTCCTTTACTTTTTGTGACATTCTCACAAGTCTTCTTCTCTTTAGCAAGGGAATAGTAGCATCCACTTCTTCCTTTTTCTCTTTATATTTTTCAGCTTCTTTCCTTGAAACATGCCTCCTCTTCTTGGCAATAGGCTTTCTTTGCTTACCCACATCTGCTACATCTTCAGTTTGAACATCCCTAACCTTAATTTTGAAGGGAGAGTCCACCTTGGTCTTACCCTTAGGATCTTGCTCATGTGACTCCTTGAAAGCAGAATGAGACTCCAAGTCTCCCATCAAATCATAGGTGCATTGGACACCTTCACTTTCTAACTCTAGCATTTTATGCTTCAGCAACATTTTAGTATACTTAATCACATGAGTCATAAGTTGCTCCAACTCTGTCTTTTCTTCCTCCAACCAGTTAATCTCTCCAACTATTTTGTCCTTCACAGCCTTAAAGATATGACCCTGAATTAGAATTCCATCTTCTTCTACTTGGTCAGGGATGAACTTTATGTTATATAGTCTTACTAATTCTACTGGAAGCCTAGAGAATTTCTTCTTCCTTACATCAAATTCATCGCCAAGGTTAGCCCAATAGTCTTCAATGTTGTCCTTGTGGTTGTACTCCCTATTGGCCTTCTTTTGTGCCTCATCGGTAATATCAAACCTTGCCCTCTTGGAGTGGAAAGAGAGACCAAAATTACTCATCTCCTCTTTAGAAGAATGAACTGAGTGGATGGAAGGGCATACCTCATTTGTTCCTATCTTCAAGGGGAAGTCATTCCCAAACCCTGTTTTATGTTTGTCTCCATTCACAATTACATCGAATTCACAAATCTACCTAGTGACCTCCAGCAGTATGATATCATCAGTTGGGTACCTTGGGAGTTTGTAAGGAGCCCTTTGACAACCATCAATCCTAATGTAGGAGAAAGTAGGGAATTTAATGAACCATGCCCCATAACTCCTTATCAATTCCTTGGCTTCGTCTAAAATCCTAACATGTTCTACACCCTACAACAACCTGGTAATATACATAGTAAATGCATCATTTACCCTTCTATAGCTACCTCCTCCCAGGTGCAACTGTGGATATACCTCATATATTGCATCCTATCTAAATATAACTCTAGTGATCAACCCCTTGTATGGGTGAAATCTTGCCAATACATACACTAGGTAGGAAGTCATGGTGAAAGTCTTGGTCTACAAGACATTACACATCTTCTCATGGATTCCTACACTTATGGCACCTACCCAATGGTAGTCTATACCTTGTTCCATCCGAGCAATGACATTGAACATCCATCTCTTGAAAACTCCTGCATTCTTCAGCCCTACAAACCTGTTGAGGAGAGTGATGGAATTATAGTATTCTCTCTTGAATTTAAGTCTGAATAGTTGTTTAGGAAACTTGGAAAAGTGGGACTTAGGCTTCTCCAACCAAGAATTTATCACTTGTTGGGACTTAACCACATTCTCCTCATAGTATTTCTTTTTTGCATCCATATCAAAGGCCACCACATATGACCTATCAAGTATATCAAAAGTTCTAGAAATTTTTTGCCACAACCCTTCCCTGGGGACCAATTATTCTTTGTGTTCCCCTGTCATAGTTTCTGGCACATTCGAGCACCAACTCATAGAATTGTACTATGGAGGAGAAACCAACTACATGTGCTAACCCAAATTCTAAAGTTCTTCTGGCCAACAAAGGGAGGTTTTGTGCTTCCATTTCAGCCTTGAACTCCTCGTAGTCCCACATACCCACATTGGTATCAGTAACGAAGATAGCAAAACTTTCAGCACTTGGATCCATTGCCTTTCCCTTGCCATGCCCAATAATATCTTGTCTTGATCTTGCTTGCGAACAAGTAAAGACAACCAAAATGACATCCAAGATAAACAACAAGTGTCAAAATCCATATTAAATCAACTATCCCAAATTTTGGGATTTAGCCTCCTTTGTGGAATCCAGACTGGAGAGGAATTCCGAGGAAATCCAGACCAGGCGAAATCTAGTGAAATAGACATACAACCCCATATAATCATTTCAATCAATCAATATAATAAAGGAATAACTTGAAACTACTTAGCGTAAGTTCATTTGATCGTCCAAATACATAATCAATAAGAAAATTCCTCATATAATCATTGAATTCCTTCATTCCCACAAAACTTCAAAAAAATCCGCCTTAGGTGGAAATCCCCAAAAACAACCCAAGAAAATGAAGGAAGCGTAGAACATCCAGGAAAATCCCGAAGGAGCAGATTTCAACAGAATCAATACAAATTTATCAAGCAAGTCCAAATTCGGTAGAACGACCAGGCAACAGTCACCAGGAAAATCCAAAGGAAGTGGAATTATGTGAGGCTAGCAAAAGTCTGGATTAAAGAAAATTATGTAGAACAGAGAAGAAATAGGAAGACTCGGGGAAATCGAGCTGAAGCAAAATCCAGCGAAACAATGAAAAAACCCGAATGCCTATGTTTCTCTCATCCCCACCTAAATAAATCGAATGGAAACGAACTAAGAGCCTACAACTCAACAATAACTTGACCTAAACCTCCAGTGGATCAACCACAAATTTAAAACTCGCCTCTTAGTAAATTGAGAGCGATTGGTTATGCCCTAGGTCAAGAACCCTAAAAATTCCACTTTGAAATCATGGAACACCTCAAGCACAACTTGCTTGCAAACAAGGATAGGAAATTCATGGAAAATGCAAGTAAGCCCTAAGACAATAACAAAAGACTAGACCAAAGAAAATACTCAAGACAAGCACCCAAACAAACTCGCAAGACGCGAAACCTTGAAATGCCCAGGAAACATGCACATTCAAGAAAGAACATAGAAAAGAACAACATGAAAGCACATACAGTAAAGAAATCCAAACCAAAAAGAGGAAGAGAGCATCCCCATACCATGAGAATAAAAGGAAAAAAGACCCAATAAGCTGGAAAACAACTTCAAGCACCAACAAGACACGAATAATGCTCAAGAAATCTGAATGCAACACTCGAAATCACTTCCAAATGCAAAATCCAACAACACACCTCAAGCTCTAGCACTCCAAACTCAAATGGCAAGTAAATAATCAAAATAAAATGGAAAATTACTTCCCAAAACTCAATATAGTATTACCCCAAAAGTCGTGCAATCACCATTAATGCGATCGACAAGATGACCGAGACCAAAATTTGGGAATATGATAGAGCAACGGACTTCGAAAAAATATGGACATGACAGATTTCCCTAGACTTTAGCAAAAAGGTAGTTGTTACCAAGCACTAAAGAGAAACTAGGAAAGTCTGGCCAGAGCAGAGTTTCCCGAACATAGTGAAAAGCCCGAAATGCACCTAGAACTTAAGGTTGTTAATAAAAATCATAAATGGGCCATTTTAACTAGCAGGATGATCATCAAAGCATATGCCCAAGCAAGAAAAATTCCAAAATAGAAAGGCAAAGACACGAAAAATAAAAAATGAGGGTCCCTACTTTTAGTGGGGCATGTGTGCAAAAACTGCACAACAGTCGGGAGGAGGGAGCATCCCACGGATGCGGGCCTAACAAGAGTGATTGTTATTTTCAAAATTTTAGTGTTTACGAGGAAAAAGGATGACATTGATAGGGCTACGAGCCTAAAGGGCACAAACGTCAGGCACAAGAACAATGCCAAGGATGATGAGTTCTACAGAGCCTAGATCATCATTTTCTAAGGGTATTTCGAGTTTTAATTTGTGGGTTTTGTAGGGAGGTTGTTCATTTGTTGAATTTTATCATTTTTACCAGGGAACAGTTAGGCATTTGCAATTTTAAGGCAAAAGACACATGGCGAAGGGTGACAGTGAACCTACCTAAAGATCCCACACTAGATGATGATGAATTGTCCTTTAAATGTTGCTTGAATCGATCGAGGGAGGCTACAGGCGCAATGGAGGCGAGGGCTAGAAGCTCTGACACATTTCTCTGCAAAGGAATTTTGGGAAAATGATAGCTCGGGTTGAGGTATTTATTCAAAATATGGCATTAAATTCCCTCATTAAAGGCATGTATGGAGGTGACCTCGGTTGGTGAACAGTCATTTTGAAAATGGCACTCAGAATGGCCGGGTCTATCGAGAAGACAATGGTAAAGCGTTGGCTATTAGGAACAACCATTGGTGAGAAAAGGAAAATCGGACCTTGGGTCCCATGAGGTGAAAGGAAGTTGCGAGATAGCCATTCAGAACAGCGAAGGTAGGAGGGGAACCTGCAGAGGGCAGCCTGCAGGGGTGGACCTACACTAGCTTGAGGATGCCAATTTTAAAGATCAAAGGCAAATGGCCAAGGAGATCCCGTAAGGACTTAGGACTTAGAAAAATTGAGGGCAGCAAAATATGGTTGATTCAAGATGATTCTTTTAGGGTTCCTCGACCACTTAGGACTCAAAAATAGGGGCAAGAAAAATGAGGCGAAGCAAATAGATGACCCTACACAAGCGAAAAAAAGAGAGGTTCCCCATTCTGAACGAGACATGTGTGCTATAGGCACAATAATTATCAAAGTAAGTCAATCAATAGTCAATTAATCAATATCAAATTAATCCCCCTAAGAAATATTTGAAACCCTGATCCACCATTCTAGCTATTTCATTAAGGTTAGTAGACAAGTAGGTGTTTGTGATCATTTTTGGTTCCTTCTAAGAGCAATCTCAAATTTTGCAAATTTGAGATGCCCATTTCAAAAAATTTACTTCTGCACTTTCAGAAGTGCACCTGATGGACTAGTGTAGGTCACCCACTTTGGAGACTCAGAATTTGAGGCTTGTTGATTTCCAAGAAAAACCTACTTGCAAACATATTCAATTGACAAGTATCAATGTGCATGTCAATTTTCAGTTTCCCACAGTTAGTTTTGACAGGGTTTTGAAAAGTGAAGCTGGAGGGTTTTTGCACTTTTTTGTTGTTTGCAGACTGTCAGTGTCATATATTTGCCTCCTATTTGAGCTTGGATTTCACAACCAGTTGACTGTCATGTCAAAATGAGTATTGTTTTGTATTCTCCATACCTAAATAATCTCAGGTGTCATTTTTTAGAGCCTCATGAGCTGATTTGTTATTTTGAACATGTCGAAACCTAATGCAGTTTGTTTAGTTTCGCATTTCCATTCCTGACAGCCTTTCTACGTGGTCAACTTTGATCGTTAATATCTTTTGATCAATGATGTTTCAAGAAAATTCCTTTCACACACATGCTCAAGATACCTTAATGAACTAATGTGTTTGACGGAAGCTCGCCAAGAGTTGATTCACTATTTTACAAATTGGCAGTTGAGTGGAATTTTAATTGGTTCAGAACAGCTGATGTTTCAAAAAAAATCAGCTGAGCAACTTTATGGATTAATAATTTTCACCTCGAGACATTTTTTTCTTATTCGTTTCGTGCACTATTTTCTTGGGTCAAATGTCTACATGCCTATAAGTTTTTGTGACTTCGGGGGGTTGTTTGACCAATTTCCCAAATTGATTCCTAAAGCAACTTGATCAATTTTCACCTTTCTACAAAAGGGACAGAAAACATATTTTAATGCAAACCCAGTTCATGTTTTCACTTCAACTGTACTCATATGTTTTCTTCGACCAATTTTGGGGAGAAGTTTAAAAATGATTTTTTTTTAACCGGGCCCACATGGGGCCCGGCATACCTTCATCAGTTATGAGATCACATGTGTTGTAATATTGGTCATTTCAAATGAGTCATTTTGAACAAGGCAGTAATATTGAAGTTTCATGTTTACATTCATGACATTCTTTCCATTGAATGAATGAGGACACAACACTTTTTGCAAATGATAATCAATGTATGTTGAGCTAAAACTATGAGGGCATCATCTGTGAGTATTATAATTGTGTCATGAAGAAATGCTTCAAGGAGATAGAGTTCTTGCAAAGATTGCAATGAGATGGTGTTCCATTCGAATTGGTGTGAGATAAGGGCTAACATTGTTAAAATTTCCCAATTATGAGGAAATCAATGAGTGTCATGCAAGGTGAATCAATTTTGGAGGTTTCAAGAGTAATAGTGTAGAGAGATTTTTAACAAAATATTGTGGGAGCACACATAATACATGTAATTTGTTTGACCAATGGAATTAATTTTTCTCAGTGTCATGGAGCACAGATGCATAACAAAGTGTTGTTTCATTTAAAGTCGGCAGGAGATAAAGTCACAACTCTATTTAATCTTGCAAGGTTGTCAAACAGTTACACAACATTGGGAAGGGAAAACATTTATGTAACTAATGCAAGCAATTGTTTGATATCCTGATGGGTCGAGCTGAAGAAAGCGTGCAACTTGAAAATAAACCCTGTGAGATCGAGAGGAGAATTGATAGCTCACCATGGTTTCAGAGTATGCTCATAATGAACTTGTTAAAATTGTATCAAAAATTTTTCTTTCAAAAACTACATGTAAGGGAAACCCATGCTAGCAACATGGCATGAAGGCGAAGTATGGACACAAAATGAACTTGTTCACAAAAGCCAGCCAACACTTTCTTCAATGTTAATTTTTCAGTGAGGCTGATTGAGGTGAGTTTGATCTAGTGTAATGATGGCCACAAAGGATGTGGCATTTGGCATGAACCAAAGGAATAGTGGCGCTAGCCATAAGGAGATATTTTATTGATAACATGGGGTGACCAAAGAAATGGTTATGAATGGTGTTTACAATTAACATGGGTGTGGCTAGCAAATGAGGGGAAGATATCCATGGGGTGCAATCATCGAACAAAGTGTGAAGGAGAGTGATGCCCTTGGCATATGCTATGGCAGGTGCACAAAATGAATTCCTAAAGTTTTTGGAGACTTTAAAACAAAAATAATTGGCAGGCATAATTTTTTTTCTTCTTGCCTGTGCCTATGCCAATCGTGGGAGCTTTGTAATAGGTATGGACATCCATCATGACATGAATGGGGTATGCTACATGAATGGGGTCGATAATGGGTCCAAACGTTGTGTCCAATGAACAAAAAAATGTGTAGGGGCTCGAGCTACATAGTGGAGTGTGAGCATGGAGATTTCAGGATGGAAATGCACCAGATGAATGTGAAGTGGCACCAACAGCAAGTGTGCAAAAATTGGATCAGTTGAGTGTGCGTTGAAAATTTCCAAACAAATGCTAATGGGTGCAATGTGCCTAAGATTTTTAGAATAGGTGGATGCCCACACCAAATGGAGGATGCAAATTGTTGGATACACACAAAAATGGATTTTTTGAAAAGGCTCGAACAACAAAGGGGAGAGAGGGTATACACACATCCATCAAAGCACATAGGCAGCAAAATAGGGCTGAGAAGGGTGTGGCCTGGGGAAAAGGCTTATGAACTGTTTGATAATGTTCCAAATAACATGGTCACACAAATTGCAGTGGTGGCAGATGCATAAAATGGATCTGTTGAGGGGGCATGCAAAACTTCTGACGTAAAATACAGTTGATAGGTGGGCACGACCAGTAGATGAGGGGCTCGAGCAGAATGAGAATTGCTTATCATCGGGTAGGCGGATGATCAATGGTTGAGGGAGAGAGGCTGATGCAGCCAAATCCAAACCGTTGCCTGCCATTTCGCAATCCCAAAATGCTCACAGGCTATTGATTGCGATGGCACGGGGAAGTGGTGGCAAGTTGGTTTTAAGGTTTTTATCTTTTAATCTCTCCCCCAAATTTTTGTGGGTTCCATTTGCTTTATAGGAGAAGTAAAAAACATTTAAAATTAAATGTTTTGCTAAGTTTTTGTAATATGGTATTAAATGGAGGGGTGGGGCCCGTTTTATATTCTCTCAGGTGATAAATCAGAATTTTTAAGTGAAATGAGGGGTGCCCGTTAAAATATGGGTAAAATTTTATCTGTTAGGGTTTGACAAATGATTTAGCTTTTATTTTATAATGAAGTATTTGCTGGGAAAATAAAGTGAAGAGGAATGGAGTGTGTGGAATATTTTACTCAAGTGAAAGTTAAATACTTTCAATGTTGGTATTCATGAGTGAAGTGATTTCATTCACTTTGTAAGTTGATGTTATTATTTGCTGAGAGGTAAAGTATACAGTAGTGCAACATTATAAAATATGCAAAAAAATAGAAGGCAAAATTGATTTTTCACGGGTAGAGGCTAGTTTGGCACAACAAGTAAAATTGCAGATATACACAAGGGTATTTTTTTGTTGGCGAACAACTTGGGCAAGTGTTTCTTTGGAAACAAAATAAAGCTTGTTATAGTGAGAGAAAGAGATTTTGCATATTACTCTTTGATGATGAAGATGTTTCCAAATGGCATTTTCGGATCAGTTTTAGGGTTACTTCTGGAATTTCTTCTCCTCTACATATTCTTTTCTTTTCTCATTGTAATAGGTTAGCAAGTCAGAAATTTGGAGTGAAGTTGCATAGAAAATTATAAAATCTACAGTGACAAATAAAATGCAAGTTGGATTCTGAGTCTTTTTTATCGTAGGATTTAAGTTTATAGAGTCATGAGCTTGTTATGATAGATTCAATATCCTTGTCAAGTGAGTCAATTCTCATGAATGTTTCCAGATATTTTGTTGTAATTCATCTTTCAATGTAAGTTTTGTCTATATTTGTCCATACTTCATGCTTATTTCATAATACCTCACAAATTTTGAGTGGAGACTCTGAGATCTATGCACTAGTGTGCATTATTTGAGAAGAACTAGGAAAGCATCGAAGGATTTGCAGTAGAGATGAATTAGATTTGAGCTCTTGTGATGAAGTACCCTGACAAGTTTGAGGAAGGAATCCATATGATGTCATGTTGTTGGATAAGGAGGTGTTGCAGTACTTATGCTGGTTTTTAAATGAATTTGACCTGTGAAGAATTTCTAGTTGTTCAAATTTTTGTCCTCTGCAAAGAGGTGGCGACTCTACCAAAGAACCTAATGAAGATGTGAATACGATTCCAGATCTACAAATTTTTCCAACCAGAAGAACAATTTGCAGCTGCTGCAACAGTTCTAGGTATTTTCACTCTTGGTTTTCAAGAAACTCTTGCTTGAAAACCATATTTGAAATTCTTAGAAATAAATTTGGTTCCCTACATAGTGAGTTAGCACTACCAAAGGGAAAGGAAAGTAAATTTAAATTTGCACACTTTCATTTGTTGGATCTACTAAATGTAAATTTAGTTCCATTAAAAGTGTTTTGTCTAGTGCTCAAATATTTTCTTATATGGATGGTTAGAATGCATTTGTGTATTTTAGTGGTTTCCATCCATTTGTATTATCATATGTTTCAAGCTTAGGTTGTGCTTATGTCAGCAATTGTCATAGTAATTCTTCATTTGGTCATGTATGTAACTATGCACAATTAGTGAGCCTTGATTTTTAATATCCATGGATTATCAAGGTAAAGTAACGATACCAAAGAAAACTTTGATTCAGCTTGTCAGAAAGTGTCATGAACTTCAAGCACCTAATACCCCAAAGTGTAAGAACCCAAGAGTTAATAAGCCTAGGTTCAAACCTGAATGGAATGATAGAAATTAAAGAAGGTTTAAAATGATGGATGAAAGATACCAGATGTTTCAACAAGCACAGTCAAGTGACACTCAAACTATGTCTACTTGACAAGTCATTGCACCATTTGTCAATTCATTTGACCCATTGTCTGCTCAGTTAGATTTTTCATGGGTTGATTATAAAGAAGAATGTATGCCAAATCAAATCTATAAGAAGATGCCTAGATTTGATGGGTACAATATTTGTGAACGAGATGCACATGTTATAGGTTTTTTTTAGCTTCATGGAGAAACATTCATTTGGAGATCAGGATATGTGGATGAGATTCTTTGTCAGATCCTTGAAGCACGATCTCGGGATTGGTATTTAAGTTTTCCTGAGAAGTCATTTCCTTGCTGGGATATATTAGTAAATTATTATAGAAAATAATTTTCAAGAGAACCTCTAGATATTTTCATAATATTAAAAGAGATTAGAAAGAAAAAAGAAGAGTTAATCATTGATTTCAGTCACAAATTTGATGTTGCTCCTTCACTAATCCCAAAAATTTTCAGACCTAACACTCCTGACTGTGTCCATATGTATTTTGAGGCCTATGAAGAGGGGCCTACTTCATTGTTAAATGAGTTTGAAATACTGAGCATGCAGATGGCTTATACAGTTTTAGATGGTTTGGAGAAATAGAGAATTGAATATGTGTTAAGTTTGTTGTCTTCACTTATGGGTAAAGATGTTGATGAAATCAGCAGCTGTGTAAAAGCAAATGATCAGAGGTCTTCAGAGAAGTGCACATTTGAGAAGGTTGAAGACAAGAAGGATGCATCATCAAGTGATGAGAAAGTTGTTTTTGAACAACTCACAAAGGAAGTATACCCAAATACAAATTTGCAGTTGAGTTTTCCAAGCCAAGAACAGGATAAGGAATTTCAGTTGGATTCACTCTTTGAAGAAGTGAAATGTGATCAGCAAGGTGATGATACAATTGATTATGTCTATTCTACATGTGAAGAAAGTAGTCTTGATGTAAGTCTCTATGATGAGACAAAGAAGTTTGTTGATTTAGGGTACTCTCTTGAGGACATCAGTTTGTTAGCTGCAAATGAATAAGTATGTGATGAAATCTAGTTTGAAAGACAAGATACAAGCAGCTACAATTAGGAAACCAGTGTTGGTTTTCAACTTGATAAAAAATATGTTTATGTCTACCAAGAGGATGCAAATGATAAGCTCAGTGAAGATACCTAGTCTAATGTTGAAGTACAAAGAGATGTGGATTGTTGTTATGATAGATCAAAAGTGAGTAAGAATCAGCAAGTGAACAGTCTGTTTTCTATGACGGATGGTAACCATGTATGTGATAGTGTTATCATCATTTCAGTCACTTACGATTGGGGAGCCCCTATTTATGATTAGCCCATTGATTTTTCATATTTTGATGATGGAGACACCTTGGGATACCCTAATTTGCAATTTGATAGTGATTTTAATTCAATTGAAGGTCAAGAAGAGGAAGTGGGTGAAAGGGTAGATTAGAGAAATGATCTACTAAGTTATGAACAAATTTCAAATCTATTGACCACAAAATTTCAAGAATGCGCACATGAAGACAACTCTCAGTTGTTGTGTGTAGCCCCTATTGAATTTGGTAGTGATGATGACTTTCATGATATAGGGTGTAATGTATATGTTTCTGATTTTCCTCCAAATGATGAACCAACTGATTATGATGATGATAATAAGGACGAAGACAAGAAACCACTTGATGGTAATGATGCAATGTATGATGAATATGATAGTGAGCATGTTGATGCAAACTCAAAAATTTGTTTTGATGAGTTTGAAACAATTGATAACCAACTGGATTGCATGACTAATGAGTCAAGTATTGAAGATTTCAATGCAAATTTGAACAATTCTTTGTTTTCTGACTTGTGTGAGCCTAGCCATGAGCCTTTGAATGTGCATACATATGTTGATTTCAATGAGAAATAAGATTATGCCTCTGAACTAGAATTTCTTGTTGTTAAGCAAGCTTGTAACACTAAAATTGTTAATACCTTGTGTTCAGAGGATAACAAAATGAATGATCCTATGGGAATTTCAAAATTTTGTGTGGAGGGGACACAAATGTTTGCATCAATAACTAATGTTTGGAACAACCTCTTATTTGATGAGTTTCCCTTTTCATTAGTTAGTACTAATGATGATCTTTATTGTTGCAGAGATAATCCACTCTTGTTGAGAACTCAGATGAATTGAATGTTGCATCAGTTTGTACGGAGAATGTTAATAGTGACCAGGATGTCATTAGTGATCTGATGCCGCATTATGTGGATGAGCCTTCTTTTATTGCTGAATATGATGATACTGTCACTATAGATAATGATGAGTCAAAAATCTATAACGAATCTCAATACCAGCATGATGAAGGACAGTTGCAAAATGTGCTAATGCATGAGT
Source organism: Sequoiadendron giganteum (assembly GCA_007115665.2). Taxonomy (NCBI): domain Eukaryota; kingdom Viridiplantae; phylum Streptophyta; class Pinopsida; order Cupressales; family Cupressaceae; genus Sequoiadendron; species Sequoiadendron giganteum. Next base: position 206,049,704 of record CM021106.1, read on the forward strand.
GTATCTTTTTTAATACACTTGAAGATAGTTTGCATGATGAGCCAGATCTTTTGGTATGATCTTATGATGACTTAAATTTTGACATGCAAACTAATGTTCAGATTGAACCTAATAGTTCCAACCATATAGTAGAGTGTGGGTGCTATTTTTGTCATTTGAAAGGATTTTTCATAGAAGTTGGCAATGTGCAAGATATTGAGGCAAGTTGTTTTTAGCTTGAGAATAATCCATGTGATGAATGTGATAAGTTGTTGTCACATGATAATCAACATTTTGAAATTATTCCTAACTTTTAGATGCATAGTGATTGTGAACATGTTGATAATGTTGTGAATGATTTCATGTTAGGGGGTACTAACATGTTTAATCAGGCAGATGGTTGTGATCAAACTGTGCTTTCATATGGTCTTGATCACTATTTTTTACTCATGTCGCTTGATATGAAATCAGAAAATGAAGAAAGTAACAGTGGTGTGATTTATTTGATTAGGTTGCCATATAATGAAGATGAACAGAGAGCAAGTTTATATTTTCCCAAAGGTAGCCTGACACTTGTGTTTGCAAAGGTGTAGTTGTTCATGTTGTTGTGGTATGATAAGTGCAAGCATGAATTAAGGGGGATCATCTCTTTTAACAATTTGTATTTGACAAAGGTAAATGTTGACTCCCATTTTTCATTTTGGTGACCTGGGGTCACTAGATGAAGTTGAAAAGAAAAAATGAATAAAGGAGCCATTTGAGTACACCCAATGGATTCAGAATTTGGTCTACTCTCCCCAGAGATCTGGAATCTTAATATGCCCACAGGGGGTGTACATCCCCAGATGGAGCCTCTGATGGCACTCTCAAATTTTGCAAATTTGGGATGCCCATTTCAAAAAAAATTGCTTTTACAATTTTAGAAGTGCACCTGATGGACTAGTGTGGGTGACCCACTTTGGAGAATCCGAATTTGAGGCTTGCTGATTTCCAAGCAAAAACCATTTGTAAATGTATTCAATTGACATGTATCAATGTGCGTGTCAATTTTCAGAATCACGCAATTAGTTTTGATAGGGTTTTGAAAAGTGAAGCTGGAGGGTTTTTGCACTTTTCTATTGTTTGCAAACTGTCAGTGTCGTAAACTTGCCTCCTATTTGATGTTGGATTTCACAACTAGTTGAGTATCATATCAAAACAAGTGTTATTCTATATTCTCCATGTACCTAAATGATCTCGGGTGTCAATTTCCAGAGCCTCATGATCTGATTTGTTATTTTTAACAAGTCGAAACCTAATGCAGTTTGTTCAGTTTCACATCTGCATTCTTGACAGCCTTTCTGAGTGGTCAACTTTGATCATTAATATATTTTGATCAATGATGTTTCAAGGAAATTCCTTTTGCACACGTGCTCAGGATACCTTAATGAACTTATGTGTCTAACGGCAGCTCGCCAAGAGTTGATTCACTATTTTACAAATTCGCAGTTGAGTGGGTTTGAATTGGTTTAGAACAATTGTTGTTTTAGAAAATTTCAGCTGAGCAACTTTACGGATTAATAATTTTCACCTCGTGACATGTTTTTCTGAGTCGTTTGTTGCATCATTTTCTCGGGTCAAATGTCCACATGCTTGTAAGTTTTTATGACTCTGAGGGGTTGTTTGACCAGTTTCCCAGATTGATTCCTAGGGCAACTTGATCAATTTTCACCTTTCTGCAAAAGGGATAAAACATATTTTAATGCAGACCCAGTTCATGTTTTCACTTCAAATGTACTTAGATGTTGTGCTGGACCAAATTTAGGGAAAAGTTGTTTAAAACGAAAAAAAATTAGTCAGGCCCACATGGGGCCCAACATACCTTCATTAGTTGTGAGATCGCATGTGCTGTAATATTGGTCATTTCAAATGAGTCATTGTGAACAGTGAAGTAACATTGAAGTTTCATGTTTACATTCATGACATTCTTGACATTGAATGAATGAGGACACAACAATTTTTGCAAATGATAATCAGTGTATGTTGAACTAAAATTATGAGGGCGTCATCTGTGAGTATTATAATTGTGTCATGAAGAAATGCTTCAAGGAGATGGAGTTCTTCCAATGATTGCAATGAGATGGTGTTCCATTCGAATTTTTGTGAGATAAGGGCTAACATTGTTAAAATTTCCGAATTATGAGGAAATCAGTGAGTTTCATGCAAGGTGAATCAAGTCTGGAGGTTTCAAGAGTAATAGTGCAGAGAGATTTTTAACAAAATATTGTGGGAACACACATAATACATGTAATTTTTTTGAACAATGGAATTCATTTTTCTCAGTGTCATGGAGCAGAGATGCATAAGAAAGTGGTGTTTCATTTAAAGTCAACAGGAGATAAAGTCACAACATATTTAATCTTCCAAGGTTCTTAGAGTGTTACATAACATTGGGAAGGGTAATTTTTTATGTGACTATTGCAAGCAATTGTTTGATATCCTGATGGGCCAAGCTAAAGAAAGCATGCAACTTGAAAATAAACCCTGTCAGCTCGAGAGGAGAATTGGTAGCTCGCCATGGTTGCAGAGTATGCTCATAATGAACTTGGTAAAACTGTCTCATAATTTTTTAAAAAAAAATTACATGTAAGGGAAACCTGTGCTAGCATCATGGCATCAAGGCGAAGTATGGACACAAAATGAACTTGTTGACAAAAGCTAGCCAACACTTGCTTCAATGTTAATTTTTCAATGAAGACAATTGAGATGAGTCAGATCTAGTGTAATGATGGCCACAAAGGACGTGGCATTTGGTACAAACCAGAGGAATAGTGGCGCCAGCCATAAGGAGATATTTTATTGATAACATGGGGCGACCAAAGAAATGGTTATGAATGTTGTTTACAATTAGCACGGGCATGGCTAGCAGATGAGGGGAAGGTATCCATGGGGTGCAGTCATCGAACAAAGTGTGAAGGAGAGTGACGCCCTTGGAATATGCTATTGCGGGTGCACAAAATGGATTCCTAAAGTTTTCAGAGACTTTAAAACAAAAATAACTGGCAGGCATAATGATTTTTCTTCTTGCCCGTGCCTATGCCAATCGTGGGAGCTTTGTAATAGGTATGGACATCCATCATGCCATGAATGGGGTTGATAATGGGTCCAAATGTTGTGTCCAATGAACAGAAAAATGTGTAGGGGCTCGAGCTACATAGTGGAGTGTGAGCATGAAGATTTGAGGATAGAAATGCACCAGATGAATGTGAAGTGGTGCCAGCCGTAGGTGCGCACAAACTGGATCACTTGAGTGTGCGTTGAAAACGTACAAACAAATGCTAATGGGTGAAATGTGCCTAAGATTTTTGGAACAAGTGGATGCCCACACCAAATGAAGGATGCAGATTGTTGGATACACAAAAAAATGGATTTGTTGAAAAGGCTCACGCAGTAGAGGGAAGAGAGGGTGTATGCGCATCCATAAAATCATGTAGGCAGCAAAATAGGGCTGAGAAGGGCTCGACCTGGGGATAAGGCTTATGAACTGTTTGAAAATGTTCCAAATAACGTGGTCTCACAAATTATAGTGGTGGAAGATGCATAAAATGGGTCTATTGAGGGGGCATCTCCTACTTTTGAGGAAAAATACAGTTGGCAGGTGGGCACAACCAGTAGATGAGGGGCTCGACTTGAATGAACAGAGAATTCTCAGGAAAACAAATGAAGGATTAGGGCAACAAAGAAGGTAGGCAGATGATCAACGACTGAGGGAGAGAGGCTGATGCAGCCAAATCCAAACCGTTGCCCGCCTTTTCACAATCCCAAAATGCTCATGATATATTGATTGCGATGCGCAAAGAAGTGGCGGTAGGTTGGTTTTAAGATTTTTAATCTTTTAATCTCTCCACCAAATTTTAGCGGGTTCCATTTTCTTTATAGGAGAATTAAAAAACATTTAAAATTAAATGTTTTGCTAAGTTTTTCTCAAATGGTATTAAATGGAGGAGTGGGGCCCATTTTATATTCTCTCGCGTGATAAATTAAAAAATTTAATTGAAATGAGGGGTGCCCATTAAAATATGGGTAAAGTTTGATCTACCAAGGTTAGTGAAAAATGATTTAGCATTTATTTTATAATGAGGTATGTGATGGGAAAATAAAGTGAAGAGGAATGGAGTGGGTGGAATATTTTACTCAAGTGAAAGTTAAATACTTTCAATGTTGGTATTCATGGATGAAGTGATTTCATTCACTTTGTAAGCTGATGTTATTATTTGCTAAGAGGTAAAGTATACAGTAGTGCAACATTATAAAGTATGCAGCAAAATAGAAGGTAGAATTGATTTTTCACGGGCAAAGGCTATTTTGGCACAACAAGTAAAATTGCAGATATACATATGGGTACTTTTTTGTTGGGGAACAACTTGGGCACATGCTGTTTTGGAAACAAAATAAAGCTTGTTACAATGAGAGAAAGATATTTTGCATATTACAATTCGACAGTGAAGATGTTTGCAGATGGCGTTTCCTGATTGGTTTTAGGGCTTCTTCTAGAATTTCTTCTCCTCTACATATTATTTTATTTTCTCATTGTAATAGGTTAGCAAGTCAAAAAATCTGGAGTGAAGTTGCATAGCAAATTCTAAAATCTGTAGTGATAGAGAAAATACAAGTTGGATTCTGAGTCTTTTTATTGTAGGATTTAAGTTTATGGAGATTTAGTGTTTCATAACAATACTGGCATTTGAGTTTAGCTGATAAATACAGGCTCATGTCTCTCCTATGTGCAAGTGTATTCAAACTTTGAATGAAGTAATCAAGGGTTATTTTGTTCATCTCATTGTTGTGGTGTGTGCATTTCTCATTTTAGCTTTAATTTAAGGAGCTAATTAAAATTCTTAAATGAGATTGCATGTTGATATGTTTTGTACAAGTATTTGGTAAGTACTATTGAGCAGAGGTACATATTGGTGATATTGTTAGGCAATATAATCAGAGATATTATATGCTATCTGTTGAATCTGCTATGAACCATTAGGTGTTGGTGAATTTGACTCCTCCAATGGAAGTAAGGCAATGGTTTGAGTTGCATTTGTTCTTTGTGATTCAGTGTTTTTTTGTTTTCACCTAGAGCTTGCTACAATTTTAAAACTAATGATTATCTTTTACTATAAAGTTGTGTTGTAATTATCTCACACTCCAAATGGTTGATATTACTGATGAATAGCCAATCCGTTTAAGTTTTATCTCATTCTATTGAGCTATTAAGTGAGATTATCTGTTATGGTTAATGTTTATAATTTTGCTGCAGAGATTGTAAACACATTAAGGGATCACCCTCCCGAGTCTTGCAGAGCCCAAAGTGTAGGAGGTCTTTTCAAATCCTCGTCAGTTGGTCCAATTCCTTTGAGTTGCTCCTAATTGGGATTGTCAGTTCCATAGGTAGATTAGGAGATAAACTTGGTTACAATAAAAAAGACCAACACCTTCTATTATGATGTAGGCGAAGGTGTGATTTAAACCCTAAACCCCTTTTTTCCCACATAACATTTTTGGTGAACATAATGCTTGTTGTATTTTAATAGCCTTTTGAAATCTAAAATCTATCATTTTAAAATTTAAGTGCAATATTAGGTTGTTTGAATTTTCCATTTATGCATGCATATTTGTGGTAAAAGAATTGAAAAAACAAAAATTTGTATAGTATTTTCATTTCAACAAATAAAAAGTGTATTTTTAGTTCTTACAAGATAGATTTAGTCAATTACTATATTTTAACATCTAAAAATTAACTTTTGAGCATATTAAATTAATTTCAAGCATAAAAAATTTATGCATTATTATGTGTTTCATGTAGAAAACATTAGGTTTTTAAGCATTTTTAGAAATTTGTTTGTTGCTAGATCTAAACCTCTGCAATTTGGGATATTAAAAAACTATAGATCATTTCTATATTTTAAATTTATAAAAAACTTACACCTCTAGTCTAGCTGATTTTTGACAAAATTTGAATCACAGTCTTGTCTTTATGATTCTTGTGTAGATCTATGTTCTATTTCTAAAAATTATTCTATTTTTTGTCTTTGTTATTTGTTTCTCTTCATTTTATGAGCACTTAAGTGTTTTGAAAAATGTGACAAATTTATGAGATTCACAACCTAGTGTCTCATAGCCAATACCCAGTGAGATATAGTTTCAGACTATGGCTTCTCATGCTGCAATTACAATTGGTGTTGAGTCTAAGTCTTATAACTCTTTCACTCAAGGTGTTGCATCTACTCAATCCATATTTGATTCTATTCCTAATCCTACATTACCCATGTCAAGAAAAGCTCAAACAATTGGACAAAGACCTAAAAAGACTTCAACAATACTTAAGTACTAAGTCCTTGGGAGGAGAGATAGTTCCCCTTACAGATAATCTTAGGAAGTTAATCAATGAATCACAAGGGAAATAAATATTGCATAGCCTAGCCCATATATTGGATGTCAACATTCATATGGTGGCTAGTTTTTCTCAAGCCTTAAATAATTCTCAACATCAACTAAGAAAACAATTTTTCTCTCATACAACCATGCCTTATATTCATATATGTATCCCTCTAGTCATAGCATCAACAATGTAATATAGCAATGGTCTAAACTCAAGATTAGGGATTTCTTATGGAAATCCTTATAGTCTTATCCCCTCACCTATAGTACCTCCATGTCCTTCACTCATCATAAACATGCAAAATAATAGCCTACAAATCATCCATAATAGTTTTCCACATTCCATACATTCTCAAAACATGTCACCAAATGATCCTATGATAAATCAACTTTTACAAAATATATCATCATTAAAGCAACAAATTTTGAATATGAATCAAACTCATTCTAATGCAAACCCACCTACATACCTCATGCATAGTCCATTGCCATTTTCTATTTTAAAGACACCCATATTGCCAAACATTGAAATACCTCACTTTGAAAAGTATAATGGTAAAGGAGATCCTAATTACCATGTGTCAATTTTCACTGCCCTGTGTAGTGACTTCAATTTTTGAAGATATGATCCTAGAAAAACTCTTTCCTAGGTCATTGAAAGATATGACCTTGTATTGGTTTTTTTCATTTCCAAACAACACAATTACCTCCTTTATGCAACTCATTGATGATTTCCTTCAACTCTTTCAAGTGAAAATTAGACCTCAAGTTAACAGATCTAATCCATTTTAAACAAGGACCTAAAGAGAAAATAATAGATTTCATAAGACAATACCAAAAACTATATTCATAAATCTCCTATAGTCTTCCAAATGCTAACATTCAAAGGGTTTTCATAGGAAACTTACAACCTTATATTAGGGATAAAATATTATTGATAAAATATCCATCATTTACACATTTGTGTATGGCCCTTCATGATTATCAAATATCAATTATTCAATATGAAGGTACACACCTTCCTCGGATCCTATTGGTCAATCCAAATTTGTACCTCAAAACAACTATCAATAATTTAAAAAGAAAAATAAAACACTTCATAAAGATAAATAATCCTCAAACTGCTAATGATATTAAAACATGTGTTGTTACCATAACCACAACACCATACCAATTTAGGTGAAGAGAGGAAATTTTCATAATTACCTAATTATCTCCATGCAATCATGTTGCAGGTGCTAAAAAAATAAAAATTATTCAATTTCCTCTAATTATACCTATTGAAACAACTAAACCATTACCACCAAACTTTAAAACAAAATCCTTTTGTCAATATCATCATACACCTAGAAAAAATAAATAAACATGTATGTGCCTTAAACACCGAGTGTAAGACCTCATCAATTCTAATCAAATCCACTTGGCTGCTGTAAATGATAAGGGATATAAATCGATTTCACCACCTAATCAAAACATGAAAATATTTATAAACACGTTGTCAAGTCATTCAATTAAATTTATCCAACAACGTGATAATGAAGAATACATGATAAGTATCTATTTTGAATTTGTAAAAATTATTGAAGTTCAACCTCGTAAGGGTCAAACCAATTTTTTTCTTGATATTTATTTCACACATATTGATACTTCTATAAATGTGCTTGATCATCCCCTTTATATCACTGGTAGAATCAATGAAAAAACCCACTAGGGGAATACTCATTGATCCTATGCTTGAATTGAATGTCATTATTGAAGAACTATTATATGTGCATGATCCCTATAAAGAAAATTATGAACAATCAAAAGCATTATTAGAGTCTCATGATGGTTTTATCTGCCCTACGATTGGTTCTATAACTCTTTTAGTAAAAGTTAGACCTAAACAAGGATATTTTATTTACTACAATCCCAATGTCAAACCAGTTTAATGTGAATTTAGGTCATCCATGGCTAAGCTCCATGAATGTGGTCTCATCGATTATACATAAATCTCTTAAATTCCCATTTGAAGAAAATATACATACTATATGTAACATAGTGGATTTAAGCGTTTGGCCTCTCATGGAAACTTTTTATTAGATTATTTTTCGCCTCAACAGCCCTGACCCATTAAAACTCATGACGATCATTTATTCATGTTATATATAAAGTTTAAAGCTAAGCATATAGTTGACTTATCCCTTAGTAATATCTCGCTTGAGGCTCCTCAATCTCTAGTGACTTTGATGGTTATTACTCCCATCCCATAGGCAGTGAGAAAACCTCAATCTAAATCAAGTATCCTGCCAAAAAAACATAGAATATATGTTGTGGTTCCCCCTCTACCATCCTATAATGGATCAAGATATAACTTCATAATTAACTTTGTGCCTCCAAAAGAAAAATAAGTCTTTAGGTCAAAACCTAAGAATCTAATGGCCTACCAACCTTTGATTCCTCCTAAAAAGGAAGAAAAGAGATCAATGTTAGGGAACACCTCAATTACCTCTTCACAAGTTGAAACTTGTGTGAGAATAAATAGAAGTGTGAAATATTTTAAATGAAAATGTCATTATATGACTCATTAGGGGTATGTGTAGGATCATCATGGAAAAAATAGGCCCTTAAGTGGCAATAAAATTCAAAAAATCAGAGTTAGGAAACTTGATGTAAAAATTCGAATAAGTTATCTATATTATTTCAAAATATTTAAGAATAGAATCTGTAGCAAATCGAATGTAGTTTCTAAACTACTAGGTTTATTTTTATTTTTAAAAATTCTATTTGGTGAAAATTTGAAATTTCAATGCAGTAGTACTTAAATTTCAAGGAAAAAATAAGAAGTAGGTGTATGTCTGACCACCCTAACCACAATAAAATGATAATATTTTTTTATAATATTTTAGATATAATTAGGGGACTCATGTCCTGATGTGATGCATATTTTTTTGTAATTTTTTTCCAAATAAATAATTAATTATGAATCTTTAATTACAGATTTTACAAAATATAAAAACCTGTGTGTCTGACCACCTTAACTTGGTTAAAAATTCATTAAATTCAATTCTTTTTTTTTTAATCCTATATTATGCGAAGCATAGAATGTGGCGTATGTTTTGGATTAAAAAAATGTGATACCATTTGAAAGCTATGGATTTTTTTCAATCAACCTATCAATCAGGACTTTACTCATAATTCAAATAGAAAATGAATAATAATTATTTATTAAATTCAAAGTAAAGCATAATTTATATTGGTGGAAAGCTATGAATCTCCTTTAAAAACCCTTTTCATTTCATCAATTTTGGGTAAAAAAAAAGTCGTCAGCCACATTGGCCACCATATCACATAGATATCACAACTTTTTGGCCCATCATGATCCTACACATACCCTTAGCTTTTTGAGGAGCACAAAACCTTACCTAATGATCAAACATCCATCCAACCCAATTTTGATTAAATACCTCCCACCCATCTATCCTCAGCATCACCTAACTCCACTCTTCCACCCTCACTGAACCATGATGCTCAACCTTATTTATCCCAAACAAAGAAAACATGGAAATAATCTCATTTACATGATAGTGCTCACAATCATGTTTATAGTACTGATATGCAACCTTTTGTGATACATTTAGATAATGAAGTAGAGGATAAAATAGAAGAATAAAAAGAAGACCATCATCAATTAGCTCTTATATTTTCTAAATCAATAAATTTAGATGGGTTGGAAACCATGATAATTCTCCTAATGAGAGTGACCCACCATATGTTGAACCTCATTCTTCTCCTTGTATTTCCCTTTTTGTAGTTCCTTTAGCTTATTGTCTACCTTCCATTTATAATGAGCAAGATCGGGATGCAAACAATTTACTTTATATTGGCATGCATGTGTAGTACCCTTTTGTGTCTTTGTGTGTTTTCTTGCACGTAATGTGATCTATTGTGATGTGTTTCTTCGTGTGTCTTTGTGTTTGTTAGTTTTATTTAGATGACCCTTTTTGTTCTTATTGGCATAAGGATACAAAGAAAATTAATCCATTATGTCATTCATCTATTTTTAACTCCATTTGTCTTTATGTTGTGAATATTTTCATCTTATGTTTCCTTTTGGGAATGATGCAAAGCATTAAGACATTTAGGCCTCCTCCATGTTGACACAAAATCTTTGGTGTCTTCATATGTCATTCCTCCATTGTGTTTGTAGTTCCACAAGTATTTGGTTAATGATGTTGATTCTAAACATGATCACATTATATATTATCTCTAGTCTATACTAACCCCAGATCTGTGGATCCCTTATGGTATCTTGGTAATTATGTGGCTTTATTTTTGGGCAACCCCTCGTCATGAGTCGGCTCTATTGGTAACATATCATTAGCATAGGTTTTTTCAATAAGATCTCATGACCCATCATGTTACAAATATCATTTTATTCTACCTTAAAGGAGATTCCTCTTGATTAGTGTTAGCAATTACTTTAAGTTGGGGACTTACTTTTGATTATGTGCTTCGCTTTGTTCATATGTGATGTGTTTTGGTATATATTGATAATTTTGTAGTACCTTATCAGAATTATTGGGACTATAATTCTTGGTATGGTTGACATGGGAATGCACCTAGTGAATATGAGACTTCACTAGCCCTTGTGTATTTTCATTTTCCACAATGGAAAAAAATCACCTAGTGAAGATTGAACTTCACTAGCCTATGTTGTTTCGTATCAAGCTCACCTAGTGAATGTTGGAATTCACTAGCCTATGATGATTTTTTCTTGAGTCGCCTATAAAATATCGGACTTTATTAGCTTGTGATTCTTGAATACCTTGGGTATGGATCCTAGTAATTATTTTGTGGAGCTTTCTAGTCTGTAATTATCATACCCCCTTTAGCATTTTTTTCGCATTATTTACATTATGTGTGTTTTATGTTATGTTTGGATTATGTTTATTTTGTAAATTATGTTAGTATTGTGTCTTCATCATTCTACTTTGTGTTTTCATGTTGTATTTCACCTCATGTGTGTGTGTTCCTTTGCCTTTACATTGTTGTGCAATAAGATCTTGACCCTAGGGGATAGGGTATTCCCTAGATTTGATATCATCATATGTCTTCAATTTTTGAATAAATGAACCTTTCTTGGCTCATCCCTAATTTAGTGTGAGCATGGGTGTAAGCTCATACTCTAAAGTGGGAGCTAAGTGTACCATTTTAAATTGTCATCCTTGACAACTCCACACTAGGTGTAGCTACTCCTTATGTGATTGGACCCAATTGATCTCTTAATTTTCTTATTTTATGATAACCTTCAAAAAATAAGGATTAAATTGGGAATTGTCATATAATGTTTATTTGACAACACTTAAAGACCCAAAATAGATCTAGACTAGGGATCTAGCACCCTTGTCTACCCTATTTTGGCCCCAATTTAAATAATTTACTATCTATATTTTAACACTCAGAAGTTTGTACTTACTTTTCAATTGTCAATAGTTAATTTACAAGAAATTAAATAAATGCATATAAATACAAGTATTTTTCACTATTTGAAATCCTAAAAAAAAATATAGAACAATTGAGCATCCTAAAAAGAAACCAAGAGAAGAATTAGCATAATTATTGTAACATTATTTCAGTCAAGTATCATGTTAGAAATGCATTAAGTTTTCATGTAACTTTATTCATGTTTTATGTTAATTTGTTTTGTGCGTACTAACACTTGTAGGACCTCAAATCAAGCATTCAATTCTCCTTGAAGGTGATGAGTATAATGACTTTATTCCATCAAGGAATTTAAATCTGAGTAGCAAGATGCAACACTTGCCAATTGATCATTCTTTTATGTCTTTTCCTTTGCTTGACCGAGGGTAAGCTCTTTTTTATCATCATCATAACCATTGTGGAGGTAGAAATACCAAAAGCGGTTTGACATAGGAATCCCATATATGAAACATCCCTTGAAATTCTCTTTCTTTTGTGTAGGTTACAGATCTAAAGAAAATTTGGGAGAGGATTTAAGAACTAATTGCTCTATCAATTTTTCAAGCCTTACATCTCAACAAATTGGGGAAAGTGGAATTTACTAGTGATAGATGAATTTTTGACACTAAGTCTAGAAAGGAGGAACCTACATAGTGGCCACCTAAGATCTAAATTCTAATTTTTAGGGTCTACACTCCCAGGTCTAGGGCACCAATGATCCTATTTAGCCAAATCTAGCTCATATTTTTATGTCAAGTTTTTTTGTGTCTACACTCTATCGCTCTATACTTTGTTTTTGGTTTTATGTTTTGTGTTTTCTTGAAATCATAATAGTTTGTTACATTTTCATAGTTGAATTGGGTTCATATTTACACTGTCAAATTAAGTCAATCAATAGTCAATTATTCAATATCAAATTAATTCCCCTAAGAAAGAACCAAAACCTTTATCCACCATTCTGCCTCTTTCATTGAGGTTAGTAGCAAGTTGGTGTTTGTGATCATTTTTGGTTCCTTCCATCATGATGTAGGAGAAGGTGTGATTTAGACCCTAGACCCCTTTTCCCCAGATCACAAATACAAAAAAGACACATAGATTATCCTAGAAGCACTCTTACAAATACAACATGGACTATGGAAAAACTATGCCAACTATGTAAACTACTTGTAGTCTTGATCTCAAATGCAAAGAATCGAGGACAATGTCTTACATGTATACACACCCAAAAAATAGCTTTTTTTTTTGTACACTTCAATAAGTAATTAGGAACTATCTAGAATTCATAGTTTTCTTTATTTGTAGATTTTGTATATTGTAAGTAGTAACAAGGAATATGAATTCAAATTATTGATGGTTCAATCTTTGCTTCATAAATATTTGTTATAAGATTTTCTTGTGCATCTAGACTTTGACATTTCTACTCTCTCTCAAGTACGTGAATGGATTATCTGCAAGGATGTAGGTGGATTAACAATAGCTTCATATACACCTTAACTTTATCACAAGGTCAAAATCAAAGTACAAAATCTAACATATGAGCTAAAAGTGAAAAATCCTTGCCTACCAAATTGACTTGATGGTAGGGTTGGGACCTAATAAAACGTCATACTTCCAACTTATAGCCAAGTAGAATTAATTTGCATGAAAAACAATTTAGGGATTTAAATTTTGTAAATAACTTGTGAGAAGGGTAAACCTCAAAAATTCTCCACAAATCTTTGTTAAACTTCACCAAAAACTTGACACATCTAAAATAAATTAAAAAAAAATCAAAAACTTGATTGTTAAAGTATTCAAGATTTCTCGATTTTCTATTGTGTGAGAGAAATAACTAAAATTGACTATATGTCGTATGTTGATAGGGATAGGGAGATTACTTAAAAGTTTACAAAGGTACCCTTGCATTCACATGAACATTCAAAAGAAAGCCATAAAAAATTATTCCATACATGTGTACGGAATCCTCACAATCTTGATTTTTTTAAAGATTTCAATGATGTGCATTTAGTTGTGTGCAAATTGAAACAAGCTTTAAGTTTATTTTGAAAGTTATTGTCAATTTTTAAAACCTATAATAAATGTGTTTTATGAATCGAATGGTGAGCCTTATATTTTTCTATCTTATAGCACTTGAATATTTAGTGGTTAAGGCCTTCAAAATAGGCATTCATGCACATTTCTTGAAAGATGAAATGACACTTGTGTGTATTTAGATTAGAAGTTGTATATTACATCTTCATCTTATTCGATTTAGGATTAGAAGTTGTTTATTACATCTTCATCTTATTTGGTTTAGGATTAGAAGTTGTACACTTATGTGTATTCTAAATAATCCAATGAGCATTTAATTTAATATTCATGTACTATGTGTTTAAACAAAAGTGATACAAGATCGACTCATGTACTATGTGTTTTCTAGTAGAATCTTTATTTCTCATAAAGTAGATTATGTACCATATAAAATTAAATTCTAACTAGTATTGTTTATATTTTTTATGAGATGGTGAATTACAGTCGTACACATTTTTACCTATTATAACATATGTTAGACTATTATTGACACCTTAGTATATATTTATTGATATTTCACAATTAAACATTAATAATATATTCTGTTGTATAAATCAATATACATCAATTACTCTCATAACTACTAACATGCACTTAAATATTAAATCTATCTCCCCTAATTGACTTGACTCTCCCAAGAAAGGGAAAAAGCAATTCCAGAACATTGATGTGATTTAACAGTTCCCCTGAATGAAAGCCAGCAAAAGGTGAAGAGATGATAAGAATACGCAGGCAGCATCAGTAACATCACCACACATGACTGAAACCCTGTCATGCAAGTTGTTGAAGTGGAAAATTGCAAACTTTCAAAGTCTCCGCGAAGAGTGGCAATCTGTTAATACGGTAATTCTTCTATCAACGTAAATTTTGGTTTGAATGGAATCCAAAAACTATAGCAGGTGGGCCCTCTTCTCCACTCGATCTACGTAGGTACGACGTAGAGAGGGGATTCACCACCATTAAATAGTCTACATCGACCAGGAAGGCCAATGCATTTTTCTTGGAAATTTCATTTTGATAAGATGGGGAGGAGTGAGTAGACTCAGAGAATATGTTGTGGGTTATGGAAATGGAGGAGATTTATACAGATGGGTATGTGATGATGAGAAATCCCCACACTCCCAGAATGCACAACAGGAAGGTGATGAGACGTGGGAATATTAAAAGGGAGATATTTTCTTCTGTTGTTGGTGCAATGGGTACTGCCATCTCTGACATTTTCTGCTGTATGAAGGGCAGTCCCATGGGCTCCTGTCTCCAGATCTGCCTGCCTCGTGACTCCAAAGTATATCCTCTCTGATGGGGCAATTTCATGTTGTAAGATCTCAGTTGTGTACTGGCTGTTCTCAAGCCGTATTATTAAGATTATTATGGTTTTCTAATTGAACTTATTTTTACTGTATATGACATGTCTGATTGCCTTTTCTTTTCTGTTTTTAACTCTGCAACTGTACAACTCAAGTGAAATGTGTCACTGTGTTTCTTCTTGAACACGTCCTCTCAATCATTTTTTTTTTCACTGACAAGCTTTGTTTACCTATTTTAGATATTCTATACTTTTATGGAACTGATTGTATGCTTCAATGGAGAACTCAACAGTGATTTGATTTAATTGTTCAAGTATTTGTGTAAGGAAGTTTTATATATTAAATGTGTTTGTTTGTGCTCAAACGAACGTGCAAGCAACTTTTTTTTATAGCATGTCTATTGTTTCTTATAGATTTTCTCCATTATTAATTTTTGAAGGATGTTGGGTTGCTTGGTGTTATTAATGTTACAATCTTTGTATCTTTTGTGTGTCTTCAACATTTTAAAAAGTGCACTTGGATTCGTGAGGTGTAATAGAAGAGATAATTTATAGTTTAGATTTTCTTATAATCTTGACATTAATTGTCATATGATTCATACTTTAAAAGTGGAGCACAACAATGGGAGTGATTTGAATTTGCATTAATTTAAGGCACTTTCCCATTCTTAAGTGCTAGTGGAAGAAGTGGGGAATCTAGTCATAACAGATAGGACCCACATGAGTTAATGAACTCCGAAACAAAATGTTAGACTTGAGCATGTGAGCTATTAAGAAGTTATTGGTCAAAGATGACTTTGTAGTAATGTTGACTATTTGGGAACTTATTGATTGAGCTTATATGATGTTCATGTGAAGTCATTGGTTGAATTTACTATTCTTGGAAAATGTTCTCCAAGGTATGAAATAAAAGTTTGGATATTGAATATGCTTTTTCTGCATGATACTATGGTTTTGACCTCTCTTTGTATGAAATACAACTCCATGACATGCATGTCATTTGACCTTCCACATGCAATTTATATTATCATAATGCACAACAATAAATGTTGCTAACCATAATGCATGAATACGCAAAGTAGGCATACCATATGGGCCTGATGCAGACTAGTCATAATGCACACTTCACACAAAAGCAATAACACTCATATGATATTGTCATATATGTCAATCAACCTTGACCCACACCAAACTTGGTAAATGAGTTTGATACAATCTTCAAATAAGAATATATAAGTGTAATTGAAACATCATAAAAATAGGATAGGGATGTGACCCCAAAAATGGATTGATAAGAAAGGGCCTATTTCTCTAATTTCATTTAAGGAAATGAGATCCACACCCTGAACTGATTAACAACCAAAAAGGTAAGTCAAATCAAGGTATGAATAAAAAAAAATCATTTTTATGCTAGGACAAGGATTTAGGTTAAACAACACTTTGGGGAGAAAGATTAAAATAGAAAATTAACTCAAAATTGTGATCTATAAAGTGCATTTAGAAGCTTAAACATAAAACTAGTAGAACCTGTAGACTTTAGGAAGAATTTGGAATGGATAATTTTTGTGTATCTCTTACAAAAAGTAATTTTTAAAGGCTCACTAAGGACTCATTCACTCTATGGCAAATGGGTCCTAGCTAGGGCTCTGAAAAATTGTGATGAGCCCTGTTGGCTCCCAACTCAAACCCCTAAATTTTTGTTTATCTTTTGTGTTTTTTCAAGTTTTTAGAGAAGATTTCTATACAAAAGAGAAGGGGCGATAGCATATAAATGCACACAAAATTGAAATACAGTAATCTTTTGAGCAATAGATGTAATAGATATTAATTTACAGTACGTACAATGAGATTGCAAGTAAATTACATACTCGAAAGACTCCAGAATAATTAAATAAGAAATTTCAAAGCTTGGCAGGCAAGAATGCTGAAACTGGAGGAAATCATTGTCGGGGCTCAAGATCTGCTTTCTCCCATGCAGAAGCTGGAGAAATGCTGCTGAAAATGAAGGATGCCAATGAAGGAACACAAGAACAACCTCAAGGAGAGGCATTTTTGCCTCTGAGCTCACACGCCTCAAATAGAGAAGCATGCCTCCCAAGGGGAAAATACCACCCTCTGATGCTATGTTATGACCCTGTCTGGAGCTAAGTATCTGATGAAGAATGGCGTCCAGGGTAGATAAGCCCTTTTCCTTATTGCAAACACTAAAATGTTGAATAAATAACTCAGATGAAGCACAATAGAACTTCTATTTGAAGCCCTCACAGATGCATTAATTCGACTGGTCTCTCACAGTCTTAAAAATGCTCAACATTGAAGAAGAACTCGCTCTCCAATGGAAGAAATACTCAAACCCTTCTCTCAGAGAATAGCATAGGAGAAAACTAAATGGCAAAGTCAAATAATCATGAATGAATTTTATTTTCCAAAAATACCTTATATCCCCAAAAAGGCACGAGTTTCAAGAAAAGTACGACTTGGCGTATTAAAATACATTTAAAATGTATTTAATTCACTTTTTCCATTGTTGGCAATTAAATAATTGCTTTACCAAGTTAAGCGCACTTTTGTACCTTAAGTGATTTAATTTTTAATCACTTTATGAAATATGTAAGTGATATAATATTTATAAATTCAATTTGAATTTATAATAAAATGTTAAGTTAAATAATTAACTTAAATCACTTAAATATCCATAACTCCCTCCAAATTCCATATATCTCCTTGACGTCAAAAGTTGGCGAACACTGAACCATAAATGCATGTACTGAAACCAATACTGGAGTGAAGGAATGGGCAACGATCATACCCACTAAAAACGGCCACTAACCCTCTAACCAGATCCTGTCAGCCTACAAGGGTCCAAGAGATAGCCTAACTCCACTGGTCCTGAGAACTGACTAGAGCAGGGACATCATAGTCCGCCCTCCCTGAATTTGCTTGTCCGCAAGCAAACTCAAAGTTGGATGTTGTAGAATACTGTCACCCTCCCAAGTAGCATCCTCCACCGGAAAATCTTTCCACTTTACTCGATATTCCCTAATAACCTACCTCCGAAGATGATGCTCTCTAGACTCCAGAATGGCCTCGGGTATCAAAATCAACTAATAGGGAGGTTGGATGAATCAATCACTAATTCATGCTCTAGGTCTTTCTTGGAAGACCTCTAGGGTATCTTTCTCCACCACTTGCAACCTATAGGATCTCTTCCTTCTTAGGATCCCCTGGTTCTCCTTGCCAACCCAACTATCAACAAAGTTCCTTCTCCCAAGTGGAAACTTGGTGCAATCTTGTAGCACTAGCCATTAACCCTTACCCTACCTTAAAGGCTACTAACCTCCAATTTCTTGAAATGGTTTTACAGAGGTGTGGAGGTGCTTTCAAAATCTTCAATCCATCCTACTAGGGGTATTAGGGATCCACCTAGCTCCATCTGCAGGTCGCTTTCACCAAACTCCTTCATTAGGCGTAGAAGCTAGGTCTCCTTCTCTGAGGAATCAGGGTTTTTCCCAAAGTCCTTCCAAAGTAACCCCCAATCTTTTCTTCGGATTCCTGATTCATATGCCCACCTCTCAAGGATTTTTGGGGTCTTGGGCCACAACTAGCCGTACAAAGCCCTAACTTGAAAATGAGCAAAACTAAGGCTTTTTAAGCCCTTTCCTGGTTTCTCTGCAACTTGTTAATTTTTCCCCTCACAAATGGATTGGTAGAGACTCTTCCTTTCTACCATACCTTGGTAAGACTCATATCTTCCTTCTCCAAAAGGAAATTTAACTCTAAGTTAACACCTCTACAATTAAGTGCTCTACACTATGGTCTTTCCTAACTGGGCTCTTCTCTGGCTCGCCTAGGATAAGACTCCATCAAAAAATCCTGTGTTTTCAAAGGCTCTAACTCCTACTATATGTATACCCATGGATTCTAGCCACTAATCCCAAAGGGCCGTACAATTTGTACAGTGGGAAAGTGAACTAACACTCCATTCTTTACAAACTGCCTGGTTCAGACGAGCAATAGTGTAGAACACAAACTATTTACAAACAAATGCTTAAAGCTAAATTAAAAAGCTATCTAATGGCACACAGAATTCAAAGAACAACTACCCTACATCATGCATGAGTTACAGTGCCAAAACTACTCCATTAAAGCATCACTGTAATACAAAAACCAGAAATTTCACACAAAATTCACATATGCTTTCCTTGAGTTCAAAAACTTAAACAATATGAAAGGCTTCCAACCTCACTCCAATGCCGAGGCATCCCATAAATAGGGTCACCAAACAGTTATCCTCTTCCTTGGGCTCTTCTTGGTCAGTTGTAGCTCCAACTATCAACATTGTTGAGCAACATTTCAAATGTTGCACAGTTGCAAGACAACCTCTTAGCCCTCTTTGCACCTTACAATAATCCTAAGCCTTCTATGGATCCAAAACGCTATTACACCTACTTTGTGGTCACCATGACCTTCATCTAAACACAACAAAAATGCCAAAATAGATTGCTTAGTTTTCCTAGAAAAAGTTTTCCTAGGAAAAGTTTTCCTAGACAACCTATGGGTGCTCCTGCACCATTCTCCCCCCTCTGCACAAACGCTAAGGAATGTGGGGAGAGATCAGAGACAGATCAATTCCATACTTCTTGAAATGAGCTTCTTCCACCCATGTAGCCTCAGACTCTGGTTTGTCCTTCCACTGTATGAGGTGTTCCATGTACACCTTGTGCCGAGTAGACTTCTTCACTCTGGATTCCAAGATCCTATATGCTTGCAGCTTGTCCTTAGGAGGTAAGACTACAATACTCACATCTTCCAATACATCCATACTTGTCAGATTCATATCAGTTACTGGTCCTTTATACTTGATCAAGTCAGCTACATTAAACACTGGTGAAATACTTAATTCTGCAGGAAGCTCCACCTTGTAAGCATTCTTTCCATACTTAGCTAATACTTTACATGGTCCCACTCTCTTCATCTACAACTTTGTTGGTACTCCTTTCTGCAATCTGGATTTATTGAGATGGACCATGACATAGTCACCTACTATAAATTGGATATCTTTCCTAGACATATCCAACTTAGTTTTCAACTTATGAGTAGCCTATGTGATTGTTTTCTTCACTTGCTCTTGAATCTCCTTCATGGTCTGAGATAAATCCTCTGCATGGCCACTCCTATGCTCCGTAGCTCCTAGATCTCTGAGCTCACACACACTCTTGGGTGCATACCATATACTATCTCAAAAGGACTCCTACCAGGGGTCCTGTTCACACTGTCATTGTAGGCATATTCAACTTGTGATATGACCAAGTCCCATGTCTGACCATACTCCTTGGTTAGGCATCTTAGAAGGTTACCTAACACTCTATTTACCACCTCAGTTTGTCCATCTCTCTAGATGGTAAGGTGGACCAAAAGATAAGTTAGTACCCAGTCTACTCCATAGAGTTTTCCAAAAATGACTCATAAATTTAACATCTCTGTCTGATACTATGCTCAATGGTAATCCATGAATCCTCACAATATCTTTGAAGAAGAGATGAGAAATATAACTAGCATCATGGGTGGTCTTTCAAGGAACAAAATGACTCATTTTACTGAACCTATCTACCACCACATAAACACTATCAAACCCTGTCTTAGTTTTAGGGAGTCCTACAACAAAATCCATACTAATGCATTCCCATGGTCTGTTGGGAATAGGTAGAGGTTGATACAAACCTGCATTGCTAGCTCCCCCCTTGGATTTCATACAAACTACACACTGCTCCACATACCTTCTTACATCTCTTGGCAACTTGGGCCAATAATAGAACCTTTGTACCAACTCCATTGTCTTGTTGATACCGAAATGGCCACTGAGACTACCATTGTGCTTCTCCTGAGTGAGATTCTCTCGCATTGAACCTTTGGGAACACATAACCGATTCCCCTTGAATAAAAGTCCACTCTACATTGTATACTCTGAGAATTGACTATGAAAATGATTATCAAAATCAGAACATACCTTATATGCTTCAGAGAAGTCTTCATCTTCTCCATAGAGATCCTTGAACGTCTCTATCCCAATGCTTTTGAGTTGAATCTCTTGCATTGTCAGCAACCTCCTACTTAGTGCATCTGCCACCTTGTTCAACTATCCTTTCTTGTGTTTGATAGTAAAGGTGAAGGCTTGGAGGTACTCCATCCATTTCAAGTGCCTATTACTTAACTTTTCTTGTGTGTTGATGTAACTAAGTGCCTAGTTATCTGTAAACACTACAAAATCTTTAGGTAGGAGATAATGTCTCCACTTTCTAAGAGACTGCACTAGAGCATATAGCTCTAAGTCATAAGTAGAATACTTCTTTTTAGCCTCATTGAGCTTTTCACTAAAGAAAGCTATAGTCCTGCCTTCTTGGCTTAGTACTCCTCCTACTGCAATTCCACTGGCATCACATTCCATTGTGAATAGCTTATCAAAGCTAGGTAACAAAAGGATGGGTTGAGTTTCCACCTCTTGTTTCAACTTCTCAAAACCCTTCTCTGCTTCAAGAGTCCATTTAAATTTAGTCTTTAGACCATGCTTGATAGTATCAAGCACTGGTGCACAAATGCCACTGAGGTTTCTTATAAACTTTCTGTAAAACTGTGCTAACCATGAAAACTCCTTACCTCTATCCCGGTGGTTGGTGTAGGCCAATTTAGAATAGCTTCCACCTTGCTTGGGTCCATCTTCAATGACCCTTGGGATACTACAAACCCCAAATACACAAGCTCTTGCTTGAAGAACTCACACTTTTCTAGATTGATGGATAACCTCTCCTCCTGCAACCTATTAAGTACCATCTCCACATGCTTCAAATGTTCCTCTGCTGTCTTACTAAAGATGAGTATATCATCTAGATACACTACCACAAATATACCTATGAAATCCTTAAGCACTTCATTCATGAGCCTCATGAATGTTCTAGGGGCATTTGAGAGGCCAAATGGCATAACTCTCCACTCATACAACCCATCAGTTGTCTTAAAAGCTATCTTCCATTCATCCCAATCTTTGATTCTAATCTGTTGGTACCCACTTTTGAGGTCCAACTTAGTGAAGTACTTTGCCCCTCCAAGACAGTCCATCAAATCCTCTATCCTAGGAATAGGAAACCTATATCTGATTGTAATCCTATTGATAGCCCTAGAGTCAGTGCAAAGTCTTCACTTACCACCTTTCTTGGTTGCTAAGACCACCAGTACTGCACATGGGCTAATGCTCTTCTTGATTAGTCCTTGGTCTAATAACTCCTACACTTGCCTAGCCACTTCTAGCTTCTGATCTGGTGTGAGTTTATAGGCTGGTTTGTTCGGCAATGAAGCCCTTTGTATGAAGTCAATCTGATGACTGATAGCTCTGTTTGGAGGTAATGTTGCTGGTGTCCCATCACTGACTATGTCCTTGAACTTGTCAAGTAACTTATGGACTTCCTCTGGTATAGGTGTCTGCATAGTCTTTTCTTCTCCCTTGGGTTGCACCATAATAGCATATCCTTCACCTCCTTGCTAACATTGGTGCACTATTTTGGGACTTAGAAGAGTCATCTCTTCTTGTATGTTCCACTTCAAACCATTAAGGTATCTAGCCACCTTAAGGCTTTCATCCTCAGATACATTAGACCTCATGCAAAGTTTTTGAAACTCCTCTATATAGGAATTTACATCTTGGTCTCTTTGTCTCAAGCTCTGTCTCTTCTTATGCAATTGAATTTCATAGTCATCTGGCATGTATGCCTCTCTCACTTTGACAACCATTCCCTTCCAAGTGGAAATAGGTTTCTTGCCTTCCTTTTCTCTCTTTGTCTATATGAACTTCCACCATGTCAAAGTTGAACCTCTCAATCTTGATTTTGCCACTTTTACCTTCTGTGCTTCAATGACTCCATCACACTCAAAATGGTTTTCCATTCCCTCTATCCAATCCATGACCAGATCTGCTTCCAATTTTCCACTAAATAGTGGTATTCCTTCAAGTTATTTTCCACTCATAGCCTTCAATGCCTTCAAGAAAGTCTCTTCTTGCAAAATAGGGTCAGGTTCAGGGCTCTTGTCTTCCTCTACAACCTCTTCACTCTTGGGTACTCTTCCTTCCAATTTATCACTAACCTCATCAGTCTTGGTCTGTACGTTACTCATTGCTTGCTCAAGTTGGGCTATTCTTTCCCTCAATAGCCTATTGTCTTCCTCCTGATCTTCAACCTTCTTGGCCAATTCTATATTTGTCACCATGATTGTAGAACCACTAGACTCAATCTCTGACATACAATAATCAATCCCAAATCTTTTTGGGGCTCTGATACCAATCTGATAGGGAGGTTGGATGAATCAATCACTAATTCATGCTCTAGGTCTTTCTTGGAAGACCTCTAGGGTATCTTTCTCCACCACTTGCAACCTATAGGATCTCTTCCTTCTTAGGATCCTCTGGTTCTCCTTGCCAACCCAACTATCAACAAAGTTCCTTCTCCCAAGTGGAAACTTGGTGCAATCTTGTAGCACTAGCCATTAACCTTTAACCTACCTTAAAGGCTACTAACCTCCAATTTATTGAAATGGTTTTATAGAGGTGTGGAAGTGCTTTCAAAAGCTTCAATCCATCCTACTAGGGGTATTAGGGATCCACCTAGCTCCATCTGCAAGTTGCTTTCACCAAACTCCTTCATTAGGCCTAGAAGCTAGGTCTCCTTCTCTGAGGAATTAGGGTTTTTCCCAAAGTCCTTCCAAAGTAACCCCCAATCTTTTCTTCGGATTCCTGGTTCATATGCCCACCTCTCAAGGATTTTTGGGGTCTTGGGCCACAACTGGCCTTACAATGCCCTAACTTGAAAATGAGCAAAACTAAGGCTTTTTAAGCCCTTTCCTGGCTTCTCTGCAACTTGTTAAGTTTTCCCCTCACAAATGGATTGGTAGAGACTCTTCCTTTCTACCATACCTTGGTAAGACTCATATCTTCCTTCTCCAAAAGTAAATTTAACCCTAAGTTAACACCTCTGCAATTTAAGTGCTCTACACTATGGTCTTTCCTAACCGGGCTCTTCTCTGGCTCGCCTAGGATAAGACTCCATCAAAATCTCCTGTGTTTTCAAAGGCTCTAACTCCTAATATATGTACACCCGTGGAGTCTAGTCACTAATCACAAAGGACCGTACAATTTGTACAGTGGGAAAGTGAACTAACACTCCATTCTTTACAAACTGCCTGGTTCAGACGAGCAATAGTGTAGAACACAAACTATTTACAAACAAATGCTTAAAGTTAAATTAACAAGCTATCTAATGGCACACAGAATTCAAAGAACAACTACCCTACATCATGCATGAGTTACAGTGCCAAAACTACTCCATTAAAGCATCATTGTAATACAAAAACCAGAAATTTCACACAGAATTCACATATGCTTTCCTTGAATTCAAAAACTTAAACAATATGAAAGGCTTCCAACCTCACTCCAATGCCGAGGCATCCCATAAATAGGGTCACCAAACAATTATCCTCTTCCTTGGGATCTTCTTGGCCAGTTGTAGCTCCAACTATCAACATTGTTGAGCAACATTTCAAATGTTTCAAAGTTGCAAGACAACCTCTTAGCCCTCTTTGCACCTTACAATAATCCTAAGCCTCCTATGAATCTAAAACCCTATTACACCTACTCTATGGTCAACATGACCTTCATCTAAACACAACAAAAATGCCAAAATAGATTGTTTAGTTTTTTCTTAGTTTTCCTAGAAAAAGTTTTCCTAGACAACCTATGGGTGCTCCTACACCATCAACGTCCCCTCATCATCCAGGGGTGGTAAGTCTGTAGAAGGAATCACCTGTTGGCCTAATGCCTTCTTGAGGCACGACACATGGAACACACTATGAACCTTACTTTCCACTAGTAGATCCAACTCATAAGCCACTTCACCGACATGTCTGACAACCCTGAAAGGTCCATAGTATCATGGCTTGAGTTTCTCAGCGCCCTTCTTACGAAGGGTGGACTGCCTATAAGGTTGTAGCATCAGATACACCAAATCATCAATCTCAAAAGATCACTCCACTCGCCATTGATCAGCATATTGCTTTTGTTGATTTTGAGCCTTCTGAATGTTCTCTTTGAGTGCTCTCATAATGTCTTTGTTTTCTTGTAATAGATCCCCAGAACTAGGTACTCTGTTGTCACTCAGCAACAAATCTAGAAAACTCAGAGCATCATATTCATATAACGCTCGGTATGGTGTCATCTGAATACTCATGTGATGAGTGGTATTGTAGCAATACTCACAAAGGTATAACCACTTCACCCATGCCTTCTGATGCCCTGAATTGTAATTCCTCAAGTATCCCTCCACCCATTTGTTGACTATCTCAGTCTGCCCATCTGTCTGTGGGTGGTAGCTGGTACTCAGAGTGAGTTATGTCCTGCAAAGTTTGAATAACTCCTACCAGAAGTTACTCATAAACCTGCTATCTCTGTCATTGACTATGCTTCGAGGCAAACCGTGCAATCTGAATACCTAGCGGAAAAATAAGTCTGCCACCTGTGTAGTCGTGTGAGTAGTAGTGATTGGGAAGAAATGAGCATACTTCATCAATCTATCTACTACCACAAAAATGGTGTCCTTCCATTGAGCTTTCAGCCAGCCCGTAATGAAGTCCATCGACAAGCATTCCCACTTCCTCTCAGGAATAGCAAGCGGTTGTAGTAATCCTGAAGGGTATGTATGTTCTTGCTTGTTTTGCTGACAAATGAGGCATTTCTTGACGTACTGAAGAACAAATGACTTGAGACCTTTCCAAGAGAATCTCTCTCATACCTGCATGTAGGTCTTAAAGTAACCAGTATGTCCTACCATAGGTGAATCATGAAATGATCTCAATAACCTGCCCCTCATCTCAAAACCTGGGACTAGAAATATCCTCCCTTTGTAAATGATAAGATCATCTACAAGTGAGTATTTGCCATCTTGTACTTTCCCATCCACTATGCTAGAAGCCCATGGGTTAGTAGCATACTCTACCACTATCAAGTGTCTCCAATCCTCAACAATCTTTGTAATGGAACTCAAGTGTGGACGGCGAGATAATGCGTCAACAACCACATTCTATGTACCTTTGACATAGGAGATGTCAAAATCATAAGACTGAAGCTTACTGACCCATTTCTGTTATCTTTCACTCAAATCTCGTTGTCCTAGGAAATATTTCAAACTATTGTGATCAATTTTAACACGGAATTGACTACCAACCAAATATTGTCTGAACTTGGCCATGGCATGCATGATGGCCAACATCTCCTTATCGTAGATGTTGAAACTCCTCTCAAGACCTCTCAACTTCCTGCTCTCGAAAGCTATAGGGTGTCGATCCTGCATAATGACTGCAGCAAGACCCTCACCACTAGCATCATAGTGTAGCTCAAATGACTTGGTGAAATCTGGCAATGCTAATACTAGACATGTTGTCATGAGAAGTTTAAACTTCTGAAAGCACACCTCTGCTAAAGGTGTCCACATAAAGGCTCCCTTCTTTGTCAAATTTGTTAGTGGCAGAGCATGTCGCGAGAATCCACTAATGAACTGATGGTAGAAGGCACATAATCCTACAAACCCCTTGAGTTGTGTCAACGTCTCAGGTGTAGTCCAATCAACGATAGCACAAACTTTTTCTGGATCCATACTAACTCCCTCTCTGCTGATGATATGACCCAGATACAAAAGTTATGCCAAGCCCAAAGCACACTTGGACTCCTTAGCATACAAGGACTCCCTTTCAAGTATGCTCAATACTACATCTAGGTGGGCTATGTGTTCCTCCCAAGACCTGTTGTAAACTAGTATGTCGTCGAAGAACACTAACACAAATTTGCTCAAGTGAGGATGGAAAACCCTGTTCATCGTGGACTGAAAAGTGGCTGGAGCATTGGTTAAACTGAATGGAATAACTAAGAATTCATAATGTCCACAGTGACATCTGAAAGCGATTTTCTTAATATCCTCCTCTCGGACTCTAATCTAATGGTACCCTATCCTCAAATCAATCTTCAAGAAATAGCAAGCTCCATGTAGCTCATCTATTAACTCGTCAATCCATGGTATGGGATACTTGTTTTTGATAGTCTTCCTATTCACCATCCTGTAGTCGATACACATTCTGAGTGTACCATATTTTTTCTTCACCGTACAACTAATGAAGCAAAGGGAGACTTACTCGGCCTGATGTGCCCCATGGCTAAAAGTTCTTTGATAGTCTTTTCAATTTCATCTTTTAAACGCTTGGGGTGCCGGTAAGGAGTGATCATGATAGGTTTTGTGCCCTCATCTAACTCTATAATATGCTCAATACCTCTATCAGGAGGCCTACCAGGTGGTATAGCACTAAAAACCTTCGCATGATTGACTCGGAGTGCTTGGACATCTAGATGATAAAGATGTTCTTGCTACTCCTGCTGTGAAGGAATTATTTTGCATTCAACTACCCAATCCACCATGTCATGTTGAATCAATATTTCCATTCTTTTGAGTGAAATTTCTTTTACATTGGTGTCTTTGATGGCTTTGAGAACATGATTTGTGCCATCAACTTTAAACTTCATCTCCATGTCTTGTAAATTAAGTGTGAACTCTCCTATCGCATGAAGCCACTTCATGCCAACAACTACATTTGTACCTCCCATGTTCACAACATAGAAATCTGCCTTAAACTCAAAAATTTTGATTTTCATTGGTAGATCCAAAATCATCCTCTCACAATTGAGAGTGTACCCATTGACAACCTTCACTCTAATGCCTTCAAACTGCTGAGTTTGAATAACTCTTTTCTCAACCAAACGCGAATCAATGAAATTATGGGTTGCACCTGTATCCAAAAGAGATATGACTCTTTGACCAGCTAGTAGCCCACAAAGTCTAAAAGAACCTTCTTGCTGCATACTAGACATATGAGCTTCCTGCAGCTCAACTTCAACCTCCTTTTCTGCCTCATTTTCTGATTTTTCCTCATCTATATCATAAATTGCAGCTTGCTGGTCTGAAAAATTAGTCACCTCTTCTCCCTCAAAGAACCACTCCATATGCCTATTTTGTCCTTTAGGCTTGAGGGGGAAATTATGGTTGATGTCATATGGTCCCTTGCAATAAAAATAGAGCTTCCTCCTACGTAGATCGTTAATTATTTCGTGGTCCAATGGTGTTGCAAAAATTTTCTTTTGATTAGCATTTTCAAACTTCTTTGGATCAGATTTAGTATCATTGTAGGAAGTGGACGGTTTCAAGTCAAATTGTTTCTGAGGTACAGTAAGCTCCATACTATGAGCCTTCCTCATGGCCTCCTATAGGGTAGGTGGATCAAATGCCTTGATCCATCCTTTTATGGGCTCAAAAAGACCCTCAATAAACAGTATGATCAGCCTTCTCTCTGATATGCCTGTCACCATAACGGAAAGTCTCTAGAACTCTCCAATGTAGGATTCCAAACTACCCAACTGTTTTAACTGAGCTAGATCTAGAAGAATAGTTTGGGATCATGTCTATCAAACCTCTCTACCAGTCTATCAGTAAAATCCTGGTATGAGGTAATCCTGTCATGATGAAGTGTTACCATTCCATGAATCCACCAATCATGTTCCACGCCATCAAGATGAAGAGCTGTAAATCGAATGGCATCTTCCTCTGGCATAGGACGTACTATTAGGAACATATCCAATTTACTCACCCAGGCACGTGTTGTAACTCTGCCACTACCATCATAGTTTGCTAAGGTAAGCTTATTAGTAGCATGTCGTAGATCATTATGCTTGTGTCTAAGCCTCCTGTCATTCCTATTCCTGGTGTGTTCTCTCTTCTGGCTCATGAAACGGTTGAAGTTAAGGTTATCCTTAACTCGTGGAGGCATTGCATCCCATTCATCATGCATAGTTAGGATGTTGTTAGCAAACTTCACTTCACCACCTTCTTCCACCTCCTCTTCCTCCTCAGCGTCATTTCTAACAAAATTAGGGTGTGTGGGTCTCTCAAAGGTGTGTACTGGAGCAATATTCCTGTGGTGTTCTCCATGTATACTTCCCTCTTGATCTTGATCCAAATTTGGCCTTCTTTGAACTGTCAGGTTTTGCACATTGGTACTAAGCTATTGGAGGATGTTTGCCACCTGTTCTTGGCATGCTACCATTCCTCTCAATACTTCTCTGGCTTCCTTGTCTTCATCATTAAGACGAGCATCATCATTCCTATCAGCCATATTATCAATGTCAAAATATTCTTCATGTTCGTTAAATGGAAATGTCGGAAAAGGTTCAAAGGTTTTTCTCTGAGTTCCAGGGCCCCTGTGTGTGTAGTGCCTATCAAATCTATTCTGGATCAAATATGTTCTAGTGTGGCCGCATAGAATTGTTTTCCCACAAGCTGGCAGGATAGAAGGCTCTGATACCACTGTGATGAGCCGTGCTGGCTCCCAACTCAAACCCCTATATTTTTGTTTATCTTTTGTGTTTTTTTAAGTTTTTAGAGAAGATTTCTAGACAGAAGAGAAGGGGCGATAGCATATAAATGCACACAAAATTGAAATACAGTAATATTTTGAGCAATAGATGTAATAGATATTAATTTGCAGTATGTACAATGAGATTGCAAGCAAATTACATACCCGAAAGACTCCAGAATAATTAAATAAGAAATTTCAAAGCTTGGTAGGCAAGAATGCTGAAACTAGAGGAAATCATTATTGGGGCTCAAGATTTGCTTTCTCCCACACAGAAGCTAGAGAAATGCAGCTGACAATGAAGGATTCCAAGGAAGGAACACAAGAACAACCTCAAGGAGAGGCGTTTTTTCCTCTGAGTTCACACGCCTCAAATAGAGAAGCACGCCTCCCAAGGAGAAAATACCACCCTCTAATGCTATGGTACAACCCTATCTGGAGCTAGGTATCTGATGAAGAATGGCGTCCAGGGTAGATAATCCCTTTTCCTTATTGAAAACACTGAAATGCTGAATAAATAACTCAGATGAAGCACAACATAACTTATGTATGAAGCCCTCATAGATGCACTAATTCGACTGGTCTCTCACAGTCTCAAAAATGCTCAACACTAAAGAAGAACTCGCTCTCCAATGGAAGAAATGCTCAAACCCTTGTCTTAGAGAATAGCACAGGAGAGAATAAAATGGCAAATTCAAATAATCATGAATGAATTTTATTTGTCAAAAATTCTTTATATCCCCAAAAAGGCACGAGTTTCAAGAAAAGTATGACTTGGCTTATTAAAATACATTTAAAATGTATTTAATTAACTTTTTCCATAGTTGGCAATTAATTAATTGCTTTACCAAGTTGAGCGCACTTTTGTACCTTAAGTGATTTAATGTTTAATCACTTTATGAAATATGTAAGTGATATAATATTAATAAGGTCAATTTGACTTTATAATAAAATGTTAAGTTAAATAATTAACTTAAATCACTTAAATATCCATAAGTCCCTCCAAACTCCATATATCTCCGTGCCGTCAAAAGCTGGCGAACACTGAACCATAAATGCCTGTACTGAAACCAATACTGGAGTGAAGGAATGGGCAACGAAAATATCCACTAAAAACGGCTACTGGCCCTCTAACCAGATCCTGTTAACCTACAAGGGTCCAAGAGATAGGCTAACTCCACTGCTCCTGAGAACTGACTAGAGCAGGGACATCACAAAAATATATTTCTAGGTTTTTCTCTCCTGTCTGCACTCCCAAATTCTCGAGTCTCATAATCAAAAATCCAAAAATAAATTTTGTAGGTCAATTTCCACAATTTTGTAGGAATGGTGACAACAAATGCAACTTTGACAACTTTGTAATTTTGCAACTCTAAGATCTTCAACTTTTCTTCAACCTACAAATTTGCAACACACAAAGAGAGGAGAAAAATGTTGTTTGTTAGGTGAATGGGGGTTTGCCTTGGTCAAACCTCATTTTGATAATTAAACCTTCAAATGAACAAAAGCATGAATGAAGGAATGATAAATGAACAACACTATGTTACTACTCACCACACCTTATTTGAACCTTTCATAATGGTGGTCTACAAGTTGCATGAAATGGCTTTAATGAATGTGGATCTTGACCTTGAATCTTTGCTTGAAATGATACTTTGAATGCTTGATTTAATCATGAAACCTACATCAATGTTACACCCTTAATTGTGAAGTTACTATTTACTATTACTACATAGGGTAAATGTGATTGTAATGTGAATTTTGGAGATGATCTAATGATGCTTGTACATTGTTATCAACATGAATGTTATCTCATTTGATGTTTCATTTGATGTTATCTCAGTTGATGTTATTCATGGTGAAATACTGCATATATGTGAATAGATGATTATTGAATTATTATTATTCTAACTTTGAAGATGTTTATCTATGCTGCTTATTGTTGTGAACAATTGACTGCCAAGGCATGTGTTAGTGGTTGCAGGTAAATTTTCATTCTCTAGGGGGAGGGGAAGTATAACTCGAGAGAAAATCTTGGTTGGGTGACCGATAAATGTAACTATCTGAGCATAAACACACACCACCTTAGATTGAGAGAACTGGGTCAATTTATGGGTTATAGGTAAGTCATCCATAGTGATGGAATCTTTAAATTTGCAAAATTTAAAGTGCCCCTCTTGAAAAATTTGATCTACACACTCAAAAGTACACTTGAAAAATATGCCCAAGTGACCTACTTTGGAGGGTCATAATTTGGAGCCAGTTGATTTTCATGTCAAATCCTTTGGTGGGTGTACTCATTTCACATATGTGAACATGTATGTCATTTTTCAGCCTCCTCTGATGAGTTTTGATAGGGTTTTAAAAAAGCAAAGTTGGAGGGTTCTCAGACTGTTTTGTTGTTTGCATACTTTCAGCCTTGCAAAGTAGCCTCCTGTTTCAGTGGATATTTCATTGATGGATGATCGTCATGAAAAATAGATTTTTGCTTTGCTTTCCCTTCACATTCATATACTCCATGGTCTGGTTTCAAAGTTTCATGATCAGATTTGATATTTTTCCTAGGTTGAAAGAAAATGCAATTTGTTTTGTTTTTACATCTACATTTTTCGAATGCTTCAAGGAGGTCAACTTTGACTCCTAATATCTTGTGAAGAATTATTATTGAAATAAATTCCTCTTTAACAAATGTTCGATGGACCTAAATGATCTAGAGTTTCTGGTGGTAGCTTCCCAAGAGTTGATTTGATATTTTTTCAAGGAGGCGACTTAGCGTGCCCTAATTGGTTTGTAATAGGTGCAGTTGAAGAAATTTTTGAGTGAGCCACTTTGGCATTAAATGACTTGCACCTCAGGGTGAATTTTTCTAGGTCATTTACTGCACTATATTCTTGGGTCAAATGTCTACATTCTTGTGCATTTTCATAGCTCTAGGAGGTTTTTTGACTGGATTTCCAAGGTGATTCTAGAGGCCACTTGGCTAGTTTTGATCACTATGCAATTTTGCTAGAAAGCAAATTCTAATGGCAACCCACTTTAATTTTTCATGCCAAATGCATAGAGAATCAGCCTCAGGTCAATTGAAGATGATTTTTTTTCAAAACACATTTTTTTTAGTCAGGCCCACATGAGGAGCCAACATGTGACACAATTTGAGGAAGCTTCTATTCAGTTGGTTTAGTTTGCTTCAAGAAAGCCTCACATAAAAATGAATGAATCAATTAAAAATTCTATTGAATCAAGGCCTTAGAAACTACTTCAAAGATTCTTGAACCTGGCACACACAAATATTAGAGCTAAAAACTCTCCCATTTTGATCATCAATTGCTAATCCTCTTCCAATTGACCATGAAGTAGATGAGGGAAGAAAAAATTCAAGGGGATTATATAGGGTTCAAGAGCCATTAAGAAAGAGTGTTGATTCCAATACTATCAAGGTATTGGAAGAAGCGGGGTCAACTACATAAAATTTTATTGCTCTCTATTTTATGGTTTCTAAAATAATAAAGAACAATAAATTGAAGAAGCCTTTAGAATGTTAAGTCTTTGAAGAGATAGTGTTTTATTTGAGCCACTATGGGATAATGCCACAATACCTTTTTAATCTTTCCATCAGGTTTGAATTGTTGCATGAAACTTCCAAGAAAATGTGTTTGACAATTGTAATGTTGAATTCTACAATTGTATGTTGCACTCCCCTATGATTGATTGAATCATTCAAGGAACATTGGCCCAAACCAAATGTGTGATGTTTCTTGTTTCAACTACGGAAAGTAAGGGGATAAAGACTCATTGAATGATTTGAATATGTTTGGCAATTTGGAAATGAGAACAAAGATAGTTGGCTCGATGCAAAGAAAAATTCAAGCTGCACACAATGAAACAGATGCAAAGAATTCTTGATGCTAACATTTCACTTGGAAATTGAAGTTATTCTATAGTTTTTCCCAAATGAGAAGAGGAATTCATAGTGAGGCACATGTTAATGAAAAAATTCAAGACATATGTTAAATTTTAATGGAATATTTAATTAGAGGTCTTTGTAGTTACTTAAATGTTGGCTCTCAGATTTATATGGCCCAGGTTCTACTTTTCAAAAAAGGTGTGAATGTGGAATCCCCATTGGAAGGATTTCTTAATTACATGGTTGTGTGTCTTGGGATTGTATTGGAGATGCACGTAGGGTGAATAAAACTCATCAAATACCCTATGTATGTTGGGATACATGGAACTAAAAGCAGATTGGTGCAATAAGAAGATGAATCCAATGAATGCATCAACACATCTTGAAGGGGGTCGGGCACTGTATTGTCAAATGATTGGTGCGGAAACCAAAAATTATTTTTTCTGCAAGTGAAATATGTCATTGTGCTTGTTGGAATAGGAGGGTAAATTGGTATTGCAAATGAAGTTTCTATGCAAATACAAGAAGTTGTTTTCAGATGATTAGTGTGATGCAAATCAAACACATTTTTTCTTCATGGACAATTTGCATGCACAGTATGGAGATATCAAAATTGTTTGAGGAACTTATTTTTGTTAATAAAACCCTAATTCTTTTTGTGGCCCAATTATAGTTTGAAGTAAAATGTTGGCATAGTTGTGAATGAACATTGAGAGAAGGATTTTAGAGCCTTCAAATCCTATATTGTACTTTTTTGTTGGCATTGTGATACAAAAATTTCATTTTTGTCAAAATTTGAAATGTAATGCCAATGGGGGGCTTCCAAAAATGAGAGAAATTATGAATATTTTCCTTATCTTCAGCCAAAAACTAGTTGTGGCATACCTTGATGTGTATGAATTTGGTGTGAACAATATAGAAAAGGTTGAATACTATAAACATCTGTTGTACAGGCTTATGTGGTGTGGCTAGAGATTCTTGAGGAGGCAACAGTTCATGAGGAGTTTTGAGGAATGATGGAGGGTATTGAGTTTTGAAATCCTCTATTTTTGTGTATTGCCCATTGCTAATCTATTTGTTTTTCTTCTCATCTCATTCATTATGGGTGATACCACCCACTTTCTTTGCATTGTGCATCTCTCCTTCGTTTCTTCTTTTCCATGTTGCATTCACGGTGGCAATGATGTTTTTTTTTCACTGGGCATCGCTAATAGGTATTAGATTTTCCATATGACATTAGAGATATGCGATGAGAGTGTTTGAGTGAATGAAGGTGGGCCTCATGGAGATTTTAAAAGCTTGATGGAAGGCTTCATTTTTTTTTAAATGGAAAAACATTTAAAATTTAAAAATTTTCCCAATAAAGCGATTAAGTGGTGTCAAAAAAGAAAATATTTTTAAGTGTGAGGTGCAAGGAAAAAGCACAAGTAAAGTTTTAGTTGCCAGATAATATAATATTTTAAAGCTTACATTCTAAAGTAAATACTTTGGAGATAGCGTAAAGTAAGATTTTCTTTGTTGGCCATAAAATATCTTTAAAAAGTGTTGGGAAAATATTGAATGCAGGGTGGGGTACCCCATAAAAAATATTTTTTTCACAGAAAACATTATTCTTTACTACAAGTAAAGTATAATATAAATGCAGAGGTAATATTATTTTACACAACCGGGTAAATCATTTGGAGCGTGGACCTCTAATAAAGCATTTTGGTAGGAGATAAAATGAAATGTGTAGAAA
The DNA here is from genome assembly GCA_007115665.2 of Sequoiadendron giganteum. Taxonomy (NCBI): domain Eukaryota; kingdom Viridiplantae; phylum Streptophyta; class Pinopsida; order Cupressales; family Cupressaceae; genus Sequoiadendron; species Sequoiadendron giganteum. The sequence continues at coordinate 206,085,065 of CM021106.1, forward strand.
TTGAAGGGCAAAAATAAAAGGCTTTCACAAGAAAGCAAGATTATTTTCATTTGCTGGGAAAAATGTGGGAGGAGTGAAGATTTTTCATAATGAAACAGTAAATTTATAGCCTGGGTAAAATGAGGTGAAGGTTTTCACGAGAAGCGGAATTTTTTGTTGAAGAATCAAATGAGTGCAAGAAAAGTATAGAGGCAAGGTGCAAATTGAAGCCTTTCTTCATACAAGGGCAGTTACATATCAACGAAATATTAGGGATCCAGGTGTCAGCCATAGATTGATTTTAGGGCTGCTTCTTCCTCTTCTTATTCTTATTCTTTCTATTTTGTATAGGATCTAAATTTTTGATTTAGGGGAAGGAAATAGAGAATGTTTAGCTGGGAGTTTGAGTTTTATTTACAGTGAATGAATGTACAGATTTCTAATATGACAGTGTCAATTAGTTTGAGAAAATCAATGAAAATATTGTAGAAGTTGTCTTCATTTTTTGTTTCTCAAATTGCATATGGATTCAATATATCAAGGATATGTTAATTTTTCATTGCAATTGTGTGGTTTGTGTATGGGTTTCTTCAAGTAAAGAAATTTTTGTACATGCAAATAACTATGGGTTTGAGGAAATGAAATGAATTTCCAAGTATGATTATGTAGTAATATGAGAGGTTAAATTAATGTAAGGCATTAATTGTAAGAGGGCCACTAATTTGAAATAAGTTGTTGTTTAGATTTTCATTTATTATCTTAGATTTGACTCAATGTCTCACGATTAGGCACCGATCTATGATATTACCCAAATCATTTAAAAAAACAATCTAAATCATTCAAACCCTTTTTAATTTGGTGTTCACTTGCTTTTTGTTTAAGTTATCTTTGTTCTATATATCTTCATGATATTTGAAAGAGTGTAGAGGTTGAATGTGAGAGAATTTTATATGTTAACCCTCTATGTGTTTAAGATGAAGATATGTAGGTTATGTTTTCTCACTAATTTTCAATGCAAATTGGATTATGCTTGAACCTAGTAGAATTTAAAATACCCATCACTCATATACTTGAGAACTATCAACTTTCATAGGTATATAATTTGTTGTTTGGCATAAGTTTTTCATACATTCAGGCCTACAATTAGGAACACCCTCTTGATTCCTGTTGAGCTCAAAGTTTAGAAGGCTTTCATATCCTTGTTCATTGGCTTTTCTTTCCTTCAACTTGTTGATAGTGCAGATTCCTTGTCCTAAACATTGTATCCCCTAGTTTAGTCATTGTGTTTTCTCCTTAGGGTTCAAGGTTGTAGGAAAAAAAAGCAACAGATAGGTTGTTGGAATGCATTAGAAGTCTTGTTTACTTTTGCATGTTGTATTGGGTGATGTTTACCTATTTGAGTTTTGATTGTTCCCTTATGACATTGTGTTGATTGTGCTTGGGTTTAGACTTTGGGCGTTGTGAATGGTTACCTTTATGTCATTTCATAGGAAGATAAAACATAGCATGTCTATGGGCATATATATATAAATACATATATATGGACCCATGTATGAGAGCATTAGCAAATGCACATGTATGTGAGTAGAAATACTCATTGAGGTACATACATGAGGAAATGACTATACATAAATATATATGTGTCTGTATGTGTGAGTGGGTATAATCGCTAGGTCATAATCATTCAATATCGAATGGATTACTTGATTATCATATTCCCATATAATGAATATGATTGTATATATATATATACACAGATACACTTGCAAGCATTAATGCTTACTAGATAAGTGTACATATGTATAGATTATATTTAAATATGTGTATAAAATATACACTTCTTATTATTTGTGGGATAAGATAATAAGAGCGTATATATATATATATATGTAAATATATATTAAATTATATATATATATATTAGTTATATATTAATATACATATATATATATAGTTATGTTGAGGTATTTAAATATATATATATATATATATGCATATGTATTATATATATATATACTATATATATAATAAAATATATATTACATATTATTTTTAATATATTGGAAATCAAATTATTTCTAATTGCATAAAGGAGTCGATTTAATGTAGACTTCCTTTGATGTATTTTAAACTTTGTCTTAAATATGCGGATATAGTTTATTGTGTTGAAACTCAACTTTGGATCATACACGGTTCTATGGAAAATCATGCAAGACCTGCTATGAAATACACAGGGAGGAAACAATGAAATACACCTGAAATTTTGTGGCTTTGACCAAGTCCATATCTAAAATTATGAAGCTTGACTAAATCCAATGTAATTAATGTTTTCAGTCAAATCAACCCAAGAAGAAGCCAATTTAGGTTATGTATCGATTCTTCACCATTGACAAATTCCTTTCACCTAGAAATCACGCCATTAAACTTGTTTAGCTCCATCTTTATTAATCGTTTCCTGTAGATGGTGAACTTTGAGAGAAAAATGAATTTCCCATGTGCATTCAAAATAGTCTTTCTAAATGCTGGCAATTGGGAAGTCAATTCATCATGTTTTTTGCTGAGTACAGGCTAGAGTTGCCGCCACCTCCAAGCTGAATAATTTAAAATGGGGGTGGTGTTGATTCTATGACTGTAGGGAGTTTGGAGGTTGGCTGGTCTATAAATAGCCACCCCATATCTCTTACAATGTATTATCTTTTGTGTTATCTCATTCATCATATTCGAATTACCTTGTGCATTCTCTGTGTTTCATTCTTACCACTTTTGGAGTGAACATTATTTGCAACCATCATTCATATTTATGTGTGACCATTATTCTCATAAAAGGAGGTGTATCATACCAAAGGAATATGCCTTTTCTGGTTATTACATCTTTGTTTTACCAGTTTATAATATTTGATTTCTGAGTGAGAAAAGATTGAGAATTAATTAGGGATAATTGTCCCATAATCTGAGGGAAGTGTGCTATCAACTAGAAAGGAGAGAGAGATGATTTTGGAAGTTGAATTAAACTGAGCTATTGTTTGGAGAAATTTGTATTGCCACCATTATCTAGGATAAGCGATAGCATGCATGGCAAATTCTTCTTTTTAATATTTACTTGAAATTGATGTGTTTATATGCTGCATGAAGTGTCTTTTCAATTTGAGTAGTAGAAGTAAATAAGAGTGCCTTAGAAAAAGGAAATTGAAGCTTTTAAGTTATTTTTATAATGTGTTTTTAAGTACTCCATGATAGGAGAGATTGCTTGACACAAGTATTTGATAGGTATTTAATTATACTAGATATGTTTGAACATGGGATGCAATGTGTTTATATTTAATCCATAGTAGGAGATGAGTGTGGTTCTTAGTTAAGTATATACTAGGCTTGATTGAATGCAAGAGTCACTTGAGGTACACCTAGTTAAGTTATTAGTTTAACTTGAAAATATTGTTACTCATAGGATAAGCATGGGAGTGGGCTTGTGTACTTACTTTCTAAATAGATTCATTACAAGTGGATTAGTATGTTGTAGGTTAGTCTAGGGTGATGAATTTATCCATTGAAGGACAATACCTATGTGTAGCTGAAGATAGTCTTACGTCAAATTGTCCTTGAGTAGTGTATGTGACAAATGACCCTCAGTAGAACATACTAAATGAAACACTTTGATCAAAGTAGTGCAATGTATGAGAATCCACTTACATGTGTGACTCTTGAGACTACACTCTCAATTCACCATGATCCTGTATCACATACTAGTTTGAGAATGTCGGGTTACTAAAGGATCTAGTTATTTAGGACACAAGACTATGCTCAGTTGGTTGTCATTATCGATTACGCTACCAATCTCTTCATCGAAGGGAAGGGCCATCTATCAAATGATAGATATGTAAGGGACCACATTAAGATTTTGTGGTTGGTGAAAAGGTGCCTAAGTGATGCTTCTCCTCCACAACAAGTGATAGAAGAACAAAGATTTGAAAGGATGAATTCCTAGACCATCTTATAGCTATTTGTTCTAAATCTTATTGGAGCTATGTATGTAAGTGTATGTATTCTTGTATAATTATAACTTGTGAAGTTATGGAATTATTATTGTGATTGGATATGACATATTGTTCATATAATATCAATAAAGAAAAGAAAAAATTTATTACGATGGTTTATTACTCTATTTATTTACTAACATGGTGTAAATTTGGAAATTTTTACTACACTAAAGGGTTGACACGTTACAATCAACATATTAGCTCAAATAACATGCATGACTCTGCATAACCTTGACATAATGCTTGGATCTTGATTGCAACAACAAATGATGAAGAAATCTACCCTTGAATGCTCTGAAAACTACTCTTGATCATAAACCTTGCTCTAGGATTTGAACACTTGAAAATCTAGGTGAAACATAGTGAAATGGCCTCATATTTATACATATCTTAACATTAATTCCCAAAATTCAAATATCACAAGATGACCTTGAACGATGGATTTGAAAATTTTAAAATACCACCAAAAACATATTTTAAAGGGGGGTCCTAGGTATAAGTGAGGACCCTATTAGGATTTGAGTAGATCAAAGCAATAAACATTAACAATTATATGTAGATTAAATAACCCAAAAATAACAATGAAAAATAACACAAAACCTAGATCAATACAAAATTTTAACGTGGTTCACCCAATATGGGATACATCCATAGAAACTCAACAACCCAATGATTTAGCTGGTGCAAAACTAATTACAATCTCACAAATCACACAGTATTTGCATGATCAGTCACCACATACCAACAAACCCATTCACCCTATGGTGAATGTGTCTTGGGTCACTTACCTAGGACACACATCTTCCAAAGTTAAGTATTATGTTATATCATTAATGATATCCTTCAGAAATTACAATTAATTAGGCTTGGATTTGAATTAAAGGGTCCAATTAAGGGCTAATTAAGCTCACTTAACTTGGGGAGCCCTAAATAAGTGTGAAAGTGTAAATAAATACATTCTAAAAAACTAAATTAATGCACTATAAGGTCCTAAACTTAATGTGAACATGTAAAATACATATTACAACATTAAATTAAGGCATAATTAAGTCCATTTTAATATTATTTCCAAATTATGTGTGAAAATGTAAAGGGATACATTTTTCTACACTATAGTAATACAAATGTAATGCAACCTTTGAACAAAACCCATCATACAAAAAATGATATATATCATCAATTCCTTCATGCAAATATCATACAGTCACGTAGAAGCATCAATGTCACTCAACCATAATGCATGAACAAGCAACTTTTAAAAAACTTACATACATATTAATTTATAACCATCAACTCAAATCCATACAAGTTAGTGGCATATATGTTATTAGAACTTTCACTCAAAAATTCATAATCAACATGCATGAATAAACACACTAAGAACACCATAATGAACACTAGTTATGATGTATACTTAAAAAAAAATCTAAAATTGGTAGGATGTTGTCATATTTCATTCAACCTAATGCAATTATTTTTATATATGTCAATCAACCTAACACAATTGTGATACTCCATTTTGAGATGTTTCAAGGAAGGTGCATGCATAGTATGTGGAATGGAAAAATGGAAAAAGAGAAGTGGAAAAACTCAAGAGGTTTTATATTTGGTAATAATTTGTGCAAGGAAAGAAAGTGAGAGATTATGTTATAGGCGGATTTGAACAAACGAAGTCAAATATTCTTGAACTTAAGACTTTCATAGAGAAAATGCAACTAGAAATAAATGATAAGGAAGAAGCAATATTAAATGTAAGTGCAAAAAAAGAGAATTGGTGTTGTGGACACATGAAAGTATTAAAGACATTGAAAACTCTATCAAACAAAGGGGTGTTGATGTCCTAAGCATTGATGACAAAGCATCTGATCTAAAGCTCAAAGTAAAAGATATGAAAAATAAGTTAGAAGATCGTCAAAAGGAATAATAGGGGGTGTTAACATGTAATAGCAGTAGAGATGAGGAAAAATGTGTGGATGGTCAAGTTGTAGATGCAAAATCAATAGTTGGAAGTGTTAAAATTGAAGCAAAACAATTGAAGACTAAAATTAACTAATTAGAAAATAAATTAAAAGATAATAAGATTTTATCATCAATGAAAAGGAGGTTAGTATGCTCTAAAAATGCTTTAAAAAGAAGTAGACCAAAATGAATTTGATAGATAATGTATTCAATGAAGATATTCTTCCTACTCTCGAGAAGTTGAGGAAGGTGCATGTGTAGATTCTTCTATATTCAGCGTGTGACCAAATCAACAATTCCAACATGTCTAGATGGGTACATTTAGGCTAGGCATGGTCCTATTTTATACCCAAACATCCAAAAATAGTTTGAGCTACATTGTACCGACGATATCCCTTAAGAGTCCAAAGTGTAAAAAGGCAACAAAATTTGACATTCTATTACTCATAAATCATGTCACTTAGAAACAGTTTGTCTGAGGCTACTAGATCACATAAGGCCCCTCTACAATAACCTCTCTAAGTTTTTGATATCTTTGAGGTGTTTGCCCATGGTGTCAAGTTTTCAATTGATGGAAAAAGGGTTAGATGCATGCAGTGTAAAGTTGCAAAGGGGTGTAACTTTCATTTTTCTTCTCAAGAGAACAAATTGATAGTTACAACACATTTGGATTGGTGGGTTTATGGTAGGAATGGTCTTGTTTCACACCCAAACACACCGAAATAGTTCGAGCTACATTGCATCGATGATATCCTTTAAGAGTCCAAAGTGCAAAAAAGTAGAAATATTTGATGAGATATTACTCAGAAACTCTATCACTTAGAAACAATTTGTTTGAGACTACGGGATCACCTAGGGCCCCCTCTACAATAAACTCTTTCAGTTTTTGATATCTCTAAGAAATTTTTTCGTGGTGTCAAGTTTTCAGTTGATGGAAAAATGTCAAATGCATGCAGTGTAAAGTTGCAAAGGGGTGTAACTTTCATTCTACTCCTCATGTGACCAAACTAACAGTTTCAACTCATCTAGATTGGTGGGTTAATGCTAGCCATGATCTTGTTTCACACCCAAACACATCAAAACAGTCTGAGCTACATTGTACCAATGATATCCCTTAAGAGTCCAAAGTGCAAAAAGGTAGCAATCTTTGACGAGCTATTACTCAAAAGTCATGTCACTTAGAAACAATCCATTTGAGACTATGAGATCACCTAGGGCCCATCTACAATAACCTCTCTTGGTTTTTGATATCTCTAAGGAATTTTCCCATGGTGTCAAATTTTTAGTTGATGGAAAAGGGGTTAGATGCATATAGTGTAAAGTTGCAAAGGGGTGTAACTTTTGTTTTGCTTCTCATGCGACCAAACCAGTAGTTCCAACACATTTGGATTGGTGGATTTATGTTAGTCATGGTCTTGTTTCATAGCCAAACACATTGAAATGGTCTGAGCTACATTGTACCGACAATATCTCTTAAGAGTTCAAAGTGCAAAAAGGAAGCAATCTTTGACGAGCTATTATTCAAAATCCATGTCACTTAGAAACAATCTATTTATGGCTACGAGATCACCTAAGCCCCTTTAAAATAACAACTCTTAGTTTTTTACTGTTTAGATTTAAATCAATATTAAACAATAATTTCTCAAATGATGGCTTACTAGTGAGGTTGTGATCACTCTATGAGTGACTCTTTTATCTTTTTCCTTAGTAGTCTTTCTACTAGAAGTTAGAGCATTAAAAATATTTTTTTACAATAATACTTTTTTTGGGGGTTTTGGTGACACGAATCTTTAATTTTTTTAATAATGGTCTCATTTTGTAAGACTTTAGCAATTGCAGAAAAAAATCACATTATTCAGTTATTGTCTTATCAAAAAAGTATTAATTGAACATATTAGTAGCCCACAAGTGAACCGTTTGTAATGAACATTTTCCGCTAATATTATCTATTATGTTCTAATCTATTTCAAGTAATCATTTAGGGGTTCTCAAGTAATTAGATGATACATAAGGTTCATTTTCAACATTTTTAATAACATTTTCATTTTTAATATTTTCAATGCTATCAACATTTTCAATAAAAATTCCAACATATTCAATATTATGAACATTTTCATTTTCAATGTTATTGGAATTTTCATTTTCAATACCAATTTTAACATCTTCTATATCAATTCCAACATTTTCATTTTCAATGTTGTTAAAATTTTCATTTTCAATGTTGTTAACATTTTCATTTTCAATTTCCACATTTTAAATTTCACTATTTTCATTTTCAATTTCAATATTTTTATTTTTAATTTCAATATGATCAATATTTTCAAATTCTCTTTCATCTTCACTTGAGTTAACATTTAATGGTGGAGAAGAAGCCTCAACTTGAGTATTTGTCATACCTTGTCTTCTCTTCCTATGAGTTTCTCTATATCTTTCTCTATATGCTTCAATTTGATCTACTATTAGTTTTCTCTTTCCTTTTCTCTTATGGTGACTACTGCTCCCCATTACACAAACAAAAAGGAGCACATAAATGATTTTAAAGGTTAAAAATATGTAAAATAATCTCCCAAAAGCTTAAATTTGTCTGATACAGATAAAAAACATCAAGATTTTAGTGACAAAGAGAATGTGGGGACCATTAGAATGCTCAAAATAGTCTCTCTTTTTTTTAATGTAATTCACTAAATAGATATCGGTTTCAAATGGATATCCATTTCAAACAGATATCCATTATGTTTTGCACAATATTAAACCCTAAACCTTTAAAAACCAAACAAATATCTGTTTTGTTTTGTTTTTAAAAAACTAAACTTCATGAAACATTTTATGAAGTACTAATATCATAATATTATTAACATATATTAGGCTGGAATATATGTCAAATATATGGTTAAAGGGTGGAATAAACATGTTTTTGGAGATGTGTTCCATCAAAAATGGGTGGTGGTTGATAAACTTGATGAGTTACAAAAAAGACCGGAAGATCGAGATAACAATATTATGATGGGTCAACATGAAAAGGAGGAGCAATTGGAATGGGAGAAAATTATAAAGAAAGAAGAGGTTTTCTGGAAACAAAAGTCCAGAATACAGTGGCTTGTTGAGGGGGACCGAAACACATTTTTCTTCCATGTGTCAACTATTAAACATAGAAAAAGGAATTAGATAAAAAACTAAAAAATGTGGCTAGGGATGAAGTTACAAATCTCTTACAAATTGGTCTATTGGATGCTAATCACTTTAAACATGCTTACTTGGTTCCTTTGGAGACTCATGACCCTTGGTTGGTTGATGTGTTGTTGGAACCTCTCCCTACCCCTGTTACCCTTAAGGATAATGATTCTTTATTGAGGGTAGTTTCTTCTAAGGAGGTTCGATCTGTTGTGTTTAGTATGGGTGCCTATAAAGCCCTTGGACTCGATGGTTTCCCCCTAGCCTTTTTCCAAACCTTTTAGGAGACTGTGGGGGAGGACCTCACCCTTGCAACTAGGGATTTTTTCAACTCTAGAAAATTACTTAAACAATTGAACCACACTTTCATAGCTTTGGTCCCCAAATCTGAGGACCCTCTAACCATGTTTGATTTTTGTCCTATTATTCTTTGCAATATTGTTTATAATATTTTCTCTAAAATCTTGGTGAACCAAGTGAAACCCCTTCTAGAGAAAATTATTGGTCCCAATTAGAAAGGTTTTGTTCATGGCCGACATATTTTGGATGCTACTTTATCCACCCATGAAACTTTGCACTCTATGGATAGGTGTAAAAACCCTAGCATGAGTTTTAAGCTCAACATTTCCAAAGCTTATGATAAAGTCCTATGGAACTGTCTCCCTAAAGTTCTTATTAAATTTGGCTTCAACTTGGAAAAAGTAATCAAATTAATCATGGAATGTGTCTCCACGGTGAAGTTTTCTATTTTAGTCAATGGAGTTTCCCAAGGGTTCTTTGAGGTTGGGAGGGGAATTAGACAAGGAGACCCCCTATCCCCTTATTTATTCATTATGGTGGTTGAAGTGTTGAGTAGGAATGTGGTGCATATGTTGTCAAAGGGCTTCATCAAAGGTGTCAAACCGGCCTCCACCCTTGATCTTGTTAGTATCCAATAATTTGTGGATAACACTATGATTTTTGTAAAAGCTTCGATGATTGAAATAAGGAAGTGGAAAGGTTGCCTCAATATTTATGTGGCTTGTTCAGGTCAATGCATCAACTATAATAAAATTATGATCTATTTTTTTCATTGTACTCTTGGTCTGTAGGATCGTTTCACCACGGTGTTAGGCTATGTGAGTGCCTCTCTTCCTTCAGTCTATCTTGGTCTTCCCCTTACTATTAAGGAAGTTACTCCCAACTTTTGGAATTCTCTCCTTGAAAGAATCCAAAGAAATATTTTTGGATGGAAAGGCTCTCTTTTGAGTCATGCAGGCAAGCTACACCTTCTCACTGCTGCCCTACAAGATATTCCTATCTATTTACTGTCACTGTTGAAAATGCATTGTAATATTGTTGAGAAGTTTGAGAAGATTCAAAGTCTTTCTATGGTCTGGTATTGAAGATAAAAAGGAGATGCCACTGACCAACTAGGAGAAATTTTTCCTTCCCAAACTCAGGGGGTGACTGTACATCAATAAATTCCTTGCTTCCAACAAGGCTCCACTTGCTAAGGTTGGATGGGACCATTTAATGGATAAAAAGGATTGGTGTAGAATTATGAAAGCCAAATACTTGGACAACCATCCCATAATCAGATGTATTGAGAATGATCATCCATGTGGCTCTCTAGCTTGGAATAATATATGCAAAATGAAGAAGCTTTTGTTGTTTGGTCTAAGATGGAAACATGGTAAAGGAAATAATATCCACTTCTAGGAGGATTCTTGGCTCTTAGACTCCCCCTTGGCCTTCTCAAAGTTCAAAAATATGATGCAACCTGCTTCTAGGTTATTTGGTAGGAATGTGTGTGATTACATGCATAGTTTAGAAGGTGCTAGGTGTTGGAAAGATATTAGCTCATGTGGCCCTCTTTCTCCTAACCTACTTGGTCTATATTTTTCTTTACAATTCTTACTCTCTCAGCACAAAATTTCTCTATCGGTTGTTGAAGATCATTTCTTTTGGGCCTTGGATTATAAGGGTGAATTGACTGTTAGGCCGACTTACGATTTGTTGTCGAACAAAGGCCTACAAAGTATGTTATGGAAGAAGGTCTAGAATTGTCACTTGATTCCCAAAATAAACTTTTCCTAGTGGAAAACTTACCACAACAGGATCCTAACCCAAGATAATCTAAGAAAGAGGGGATCCCAAATTGCGAACAGGTTCTTGTTGTGCAAATACAATGAAGAAATTGTGGATCATATGCTTCTGCACTGCCCATTTATTATTGGAGACACATTGGAACTTGAATAAAGATTTAGTTTCCTTTATTGAGGGGTGGAATGGTCCCTTTTGACACACCCTTCCTCTCAAAATTTGGAGATAAATTCCCCCAATTATCTGATGGTGCATCTGGAAGGAAAGGAACAACTGGGTGTCTCATGACATTGAGAATATTTCAAAGGAGGTGTTCAATTGCGGGTCGAGAATTATCTCTAAAAGTATATCCTTGCTCAAATGGAGACCATCATATACAACCCCAACTACTTGGGAGATCGAGATGGCTAAAGCCCATAATTTAGTGCTTGGCATTGATGCCTATGATAACTCCAAATCTCTTGCTAGGAAAAAAAATGTTTGGAAACCCCCGATCAAGGGTTGGTTTAAACTAAATTTTGATGGGGCAGTTAAGGGGAACCCTGGTCTGACTAGTATAGGTGGTGTTATAAGAGACAGTCAGAACAACTTGGTTGTGGGGTATGTTGGTGGTATTGGTGTTCACTCTTCTATGGTGGCTGAGTCTCAGGCATTGCTCAAGGGCATCGATTGCTATCACTCTAGGCATTAAGAATCTGGAGATTGAAGGGGATTCCAAAATGATGATAGACTTTATCAACTTGGGTCGCTTGCTTGGTTGGGACTTAAGGAATATTCTACTGGATATTAATACTTTAATCTCTAAATTGGAAAGGTATAACTTGGCTCATATTTTTCGGGAAGGTAACTAGGTGGCTGATAGATTTTCCAACTTGGGTCCACCTGGTAGACCAGAAAATTTTGGAGAAAGATAGATGTCCTAATAATTTCTAGTGAAAGGTTAATCCTCTTGGAGTAGAGAAATTACTCTATTAATCATGATTAATCTATCTTTCATTTTCAGGTACAGGTGGCATTCCTTAATGGATCATTGGTTGGTTCGTCCTTTGGTGATTATGGTGGCTAGACTCGAGTCGGTGGCCACAAGGGTTTTATCTTTTAATTATCTTTGGTGTGGCCCCTCACCTTTACAAGCAGTCCCTTCAATGGTACAACACATGCTTTCAAATCCCTAGGAGTTCATGTAAATGGATGCTATCTGCCATATTGATTAATAATTTCAAATTAAGGCACCTTTTGATTAACCTTAGATTTTATTAGATGTACTTGAACATTTTTAATCCACCCCCCGCATTCATTTGGCCTTGAGAAATGTGTAACTTATTTAAGTTGATTTTATCTTGGGATTTAAATCTGGATCTCATAATTATTTTTAATTATCTTAACCCTGGGTTTTTTTGTGATGATTATGGGACAGCATGGCAGTTGTCATCAAGATTGACCGTCGGCACGTGGAAACATCATTTAGCCTTTACTATGCATTTTCATCCAAGTTGGTATTGTAAATTTTTTTGCAACAGTATTCTCTTCGGTGAGATTTTTGTTTTTATGTAGAATTCACTTGGCTACTGTGTGTTGTGGGTCATCATGGGTGGAGATAGAGTTAGAACTTAGCCAAACAATTGCGAGGATTTCTTCAAGGACCCTCTGGTTTGGAATATCTATTCGGAAGGTGGGATAGCACCGCTTATGGAAAATCTTGTGGGTCATGACGAGATGCTATCAGCCTTGTTTGCTAGCTCCTAGAAGGATCGACGGGTCACCATGGGTGGAATTTCTTTTGACATTGATGAAGAGGTGATAGATAAGGCTACTTGCCTTTCCTATGAAGGAATGAAGTATAAAAAAAACACTAAAATGAAATAGTTGGTGAGTCTCAATGCATTCTTTAATGGTAATGAGAAACCAATGAAAAAGGAGTCGGGTTTCAACCATGCAACATTGCCTAAGCCTTAGGATAAAGTCTAACTCACCATCATGAAATATGTAACTCTCAAGGGAAGATTCAAGGTATTTTATTTATACCACTTACCTCTGCTAAATCATCTTAGGCATAAAATATTTTTTAGCTTCCCTTTCTTTTTTCTATGTTCTCTAGAAAGCTCCATTAAGGAATTCCAAGAAATTGTCACACTTAACCCTGATTCTCCACCTCCTTTACCTATACAACAAGGCCTAATCCACATTCTCTACCAATTTCATTCAGCTTTGGTCCCTCCTAAACCTATCTCAGCTATGTTCATTGAAGAATTGGAACCCCCAAAAAATAACCCTGCTAACCCTTCCCTTGTTGTTTCGAAGAGGAAATCCCCCATCCCCAAGGATGATCGTGGTACTGAAACCTTAGCCACTCCTCCCCTAAAGAAAAAGAAAAGGAGGTCAGGTTGGCCCATTCAAGTGTTACGACTGGGCTTTGTGAGATGAAACATAAGAAGGTCAACATACTTGCAACTAAAAAGAAAGGGAAAATGTGCCTTAGCTTCTGAGGGATCTTCCAATTTCTGAGGAAGGTAAATGTGTCGAGGAAAAATATTCTAAAGGGGATACAGTTGTGGGTTCTAGCTTTGAGATGGGGATGGAACATATGAGAGTGAGAAGGTCCCACAGGTTGGTGAAACATAAGGAGACCCCTATTGATGACATATCCAGTGACTTGGTTCATAATGGTGGTAGTATTGATGGCACTAAAGAAACTAAGAAGTGAAAAGATAAAGGACCCATAGAAGACCCTAGTCACTTCCCTGATCTAAACTAGATGCTTTGAAATGACTCTACCAAGTCCTTGGATTCTAGGGTTGGTGTTGATGCGGAGATCCAGAGCAAGGATGACAAGGTGTACAAGCTCAGTGTGTTGCAAGAGCAGGTTGCTAAGTTGAATTGTTAATTCAACTGCCTAGTTCAGTTCACTATCAAGATGATTCACAAGTCGTCTCTCACACTCTCAGATGTGGTCAAAGAGTAGATGGACAAGAACACCATGGATGAAGGCCCCAACTAGATTGAGGAAGACGTGTTAAACCTTTTCATCAAGAAATGGGAGGGTATAGACAATTAGTGGTTGGGTTTGGGATGTGTTTTCTCTCTACTATTTTTTGGTTGTGTTTGTGTCTCTCGAATGTTGTTACTATAAACATTTTTTGATGTTTAATGGTCTTTCTCCTTTTTCGCCCTTTGGTCTCATTGTTTAAAGGGTACAACACCCTGTAAATGTTGCTTATTTTATCAAAAAAAAACATTATTAACATATTATATATTATGATATATATATTTATTAGATATTAATATATTAATATATTAATATATTAAATTAATATATTATATATATTTATATAATATATATTATATATTAATACTATTATTAAGGTATATATTATATAGTATCTAGTATATAAATTATATTCTATATTCATATCTCTCCCACCCCATCTCTCTCTCTTAATTCTATCCCTCCCTCTCTCTCAAATCCCTCCCACTCCCTCTCTAACTCTCTCTCGGGTCTCTCCCACTCTCTCTCTCTCTCTCTCTCTCTCTCTCTCTCTCTCTCTCTCTCAGGTCTCTCCCACTCACTCCTTCTCTCTCCCTATCTCTTAGGTCTCTCCCTTCCACCCCCTCTCTCTCTCTGAAGTCTCTCCCTCTCCCTCTCAATCTCTCTCTCACTCAGTTCTCTCCCTCTCTCTCTTAGGTCCCTCACACTCCCTCTCTCTCTCTCTCCCTTACATCTCCCACACACACTCTCTCTCAAGTCTCTCTATGGTCTCTCTCACTCCCCATCTCCCTCTTAGGTATTTCTCTTTCTCTCTCCCCCTCTTCTGTCTCTCTTTCTCTCGTCTCTGCCTCCCTTTATCCCTCCCTAACCCCTCTATCCCTTCCAAACCGCTCTATAATATATTTATTATATATTACCCGATTAAATTAATCTATTATATATATTTATATAAAATATTTATTATATATTAATATATTATATATTTATGTAATATATATATATTATATATTAATATAAATTATACTATATATTATTATGTATGCATAAGGGAAGCTTCAAATATTATACCATAAATCATGGATATTTGTTTACGTTCAATTTTTATAAACAAAATTATATATCTTATACTCTCTCCCTCACTAGCTCTGGCACTACCACTGATATCCAACTTGTATTTTTTATTGAACTTTTGAACACATTAATTAAGCATTTTATCAAAATCCTAACCTCCCAAATGCATATCCCCTCTAACAGCCTTGATGACAATATTAGAAAGAACCAACACATCGAATATACCTCCACCCAAATCGAAGATGAGAACACTTCTTTCTCCAATGAATACATCATGGAAGCCATAAGTTATAGTTGTGGCCATTGGCTCTATATTTTTTCACATTACATTGAGGCTTACAATATTACTAGAATGCTTTGTGGCCCTCTTTTGTGCATCATTAAAATAAGCAGGCATAGTAATAAACACATTCTTCACCTCGCACTCAAGTTACTTTTCAGAAATGGTCTTCATTTTCATGAGCAACATAGATGAGATCTCTTTAGGTAAAAATAACTTAGTTTATCCTTTGTAAGTGGTCCTTGGAAGAGAGGATTATCATCCTTCCCTTGGATTATGGTAAATGCCATAATTTTAGGTTGTCCTACACATAAGAATTAGAGAAGCACCTTCTAATAAGTCACTTGGCATCAAAGATAGTGTTAACAAGATTGTTTGAAATTTTGTGCTTGATAGCATCACCAACAAGTCTCTAGGAGGAAGTAACTAGATAAATATCTCTCCCTCTCCCTCTCTCTCTTAGGTCTCTCCCACTCCCCACCCCCTCTCTCTCTCCTTCTCATGTCTCCCATTCCCTCTCTCTTTCTCACACACACTCTCTATCTCCCTCCCTCTCTCTCCCCCTCTTAAGTCTCTCTCTCTCAATTCTCTCCCACTCCTCTCCCTCTCTCTCCCTCAGGTCTCTCTCTCAATTCTCTCCCACTCCCTCTCTCCCTCTCTCCCTCAGGTCTCTCTCACTCCCTCTCTCCCTCTCAAGTCTCTCTCTCTCAAGTCCCTCTCCCTCTTAGTTCTCTCTCTCCCCCTCTCAAGTCTCCCACTCTCACTCACTCACTCTCTCACAAACACTCACACACACACACTCCATCTCCCCCTCTCTCTCCCTCTCTCCCTCTCTCACCCATACCCTCTCTCTCTCTCTCAGGTCACTCCCACTCCCTCTCTCCCTCTCTCTCTCTCTCGGTCTCTCCCTCCCCTCTCTATCAAGTCTCTCTCCCCCCCTCTCTCTCTCTTTCCCTCCCTCCCTCCCTCTCTCTCTCTAGTGATAACTTTAAGAAGCCGCCATTAAAAAAAATATAAAATCTTGGCGAATCTTTCATTTGTTTGAAAAAAAAAAATCTATTGGTGAATCTTTCATTTTTTGAAAAAACTATTAATTTTATTAGCAATTTTCTTTTACATCACTAAAATTTTGTAGAAAATTATGGTGAATCTTTAAAAATAATAGGAAAATGCATTAATTATGATAGCAAATGCATCTAATCTAGAAATAATTTTAATGGAAAGGTAGGGACCTGAGGGTAGAAATTATCAATGAGTTTAAGGAGTAGACTATAATACTTACTTGGGCCACCATTGTTTTAAAATATAATATAACGACCCTCATTATATTCTACAAGGTAAAATTCACCCATAGTTTATAATTCTCATGGGGCCCGAAATTACTTTTGGATCATTGGTCTAATCACCCTCATTGTACTTTCTGAGGTAAAATATACCCACAATCTACAATGCTCATGAGACCCAAAATTATGAACCCCATGAGCATTACATATTGTGGGTATATTTTACCTCGTGGAATACAAGAAGGTCCATCAGATTATATTGCAAATCAATGGTGGAAACTAAAGGTTAAAAATATGGTCCTAAATCAACTAATAATTATGATATACTATTGGCGAATCAATATAGATTTCTAATATAATTTATTGAAATTAGGAAAATCTAACAGAATCATGTATTGAATATTACAGGGAAAAAATGTGAGTTAAAATTTTTAATATAATAATTTCTTTGGTAATTTATATAAGACTATAATAAAATTTTGTAAAAATATAAGGTGATTCAAATCACATTATAGCTCAAACTAATAGCCAATTTTGGATTCCCAAATTTCAACTATTAGCCAATTGGTGAATATTAGCCTCTAAAATATCACTATCTCTCTCTCTCCCTCCCTCCCTCCCTCCCTATCACCCTCTCTCTCTCTTGAGTCTCTCGATCCATCTATCCCTCCCACCATACCTAGACAAATCTCTTGGTACTTCTCTCTCTCTTCCTCCCAAACTCCTCTCTTCAACTCTCTCTCTCTCTCTCTCTCTCTCTCTCTCTCTCTTGGGTCTCTCACTTCCTCTATACCTCCCACCCTGCCTAGACAACTCTCTCTTAGTCCCTCTCTAGTCTCTACCTCTCTCTATCCCTCCCACCTCCTCTCTCTCTTAGGTATCTCCCTTGGGCACCCAACCTAGATAACCCTCTCTCTCTCAGGTATCTCTCTCTTTCTCTCTCAAGTCTCTCTCTTTGGTCTCTTTGAATCTCCATCTCCCTCTTAGCTCTTTCTCATTATCTATGTCTCCCTCTCAAGTATCTCTCTCTCTTAGGTCTCCCTCTCTCTGGTCTCTCCTACTCCTCCCTCTCTCTCTCAAGTCTCTTCCTCCCTCTATCTCTCACACCCCCTCTCTCTATCTCACCATATATATTATAATGTAGTATATAATATATACTATACATTAAATATATTATATGATATATATTACATAATATCAATATAATATTTAATATTTAATATATACTATATATAGTATATAATATACTATATAAAATATATGTAGTATATAGTATATAGTATATAATATAATAATATAATACATATAATACATATATTAGTATATTAAAGTATATATTAATATATTAAATATTATATATTATAAATAATAGAAGTAATAGATATCCGTTTGAAATGGATATCCGTTCTTCTAACAAAATTAGTAGTCTCGATATTTGGTTCAGGATTGCCAAACCTAGAAAGTCAACTCAAAAAATATGTTTACAAAATTTTCTTAGTTTTCTAAAGTTCACCCTTGTGGCCAACAACTTTTTTTTATCTGAATCTGATGAAATGAAAAGGGTTTATAGAAAAAATTGCCAGCTTTCCACAAATATAAGATATTCCTTATTTTGAATTTAATAAATCATTTTTATTGTTTTTCTGCATACATTACGGTTAAAGTCCTAATTGATAGGCTGATTGAAAAAAGTTTTTGTAATTTTCAAACTATTTCACATTTTTTGAATCTAAAAGATGTGTCACATTTTATCCTTTCCATACTGTAGGATTAAAAAAAAATGAATTTCATAAATTTTTGACCAAGTTATGGTGGTCAGACAAACACATTTTAATAATTTTGAAATTTTCTAATAAAAAAGTCGTAACTAATTATTTACATGCAAAAAAATTACAATAGAAATCTAGCACATCCGAGCATGTGTCCTCTACATATATTGAAAGCTTCAAAACATATATATTATTTTTTCTTGTACTTAGGGTGTCCAGACATATACCTACTTTTTATCTTTTTCTTGAAAATTTAGTACCACTACATTGAAATTTATAATTTTCACTAAATATGTTTACTTTTTTCCAAAACAAGACTAGTAGCCTAGAAACTACATTCAATTTTCTACAAGTTTTGTTCTTACATATTTTTCAAATTATGTTAATAAACTATTCATTTTTTTATGTCAAGTTGTCTAACTTTGGTTTTTTGAATTTTCATTGCCACTTGGGGGGCCTAGTTTAGACCCCCATGATCTTGCACTGACCCCAATTTCATGTCAAAGGAGAAGTGAGTATGGAGTATTTCATGTTTTATAATCAAATCATGTTTATATTTTCATAAATTTGACTAGTTTAGAATACATTTCTTAAAATTTTTTTATACTAGATCTTATATATCATAACCCCAAACCTAATACAAATGAAGAAATATTTGAATAGATCCCTACATCACTACCAATATCCTCCTATATTTCTAACAAACCTTATGAAAATCCAAGAGTAATTACTAGGGTATTAAATTATAAAAAAATCAACATATGTATTTAGTTTCATCATTGAAGGCATCCATAGGAAACTCACACCATGCATCAATTGATTCATCATTGAAAAGAAATGATGAAGCAAGTTGATTTGGTCACAAGTCAAATTTATCAATATAAAACTCATAGCTCGATTCATATCACTAATTTACACAATAAAGTTATATTATAATTGAAGGAAAAAAAGATTAAAAAATTCCAATTTTTTGATATTTGTATTGATCCCAAAACTTATGCACCACTTCTAGTAACTTCAAAGAGATTTTCAATTCATTTTTATAATTATATATATATATATATATATATATAATTTTTAGATACATGGTTGATGCTATTTAACCAACCTCCAAGTAATAACCATGAGGTATAATTATAATTTCTAAGAAAACTTTACTATGAGTTTTTCATTCATGAAATTTTCAATTATTTTGATATCAGGGTGTTTCAAGGTAAGGGTGGAGGCTCTACCTATGATAGACCTAGAGCTCATTGAATAGAAAACCTTCAATGAAGAACACTAAACCAAAAATATATACATCATGTGATGGTTCCATGAATCATCAAGGAAACTATGGAGGTGCAAAATCTTCATGCCATTGTTAGTCTCAAAAACAACCTTATACAACATGGCATGCAAATTTCCCAACCTTGTGATTCAATAAATGATCAAGATGACCAAGCTAAAAGACCATTGAGTTATAGTGCTTCTACCTACCACCTATGGTATAGTTATAATTGGGATTTGATAGTATGGTACAGTTAATGATGATATTACATAAAAAATTTGGTGATCATGTATAGGTCTTTAAATACGAATTAATAACATATTTTACATTTTACACTTAAAAACTTAACATGTGAATTAACTTTTAATTGTAGAATTGAATTAAAATTTTGTATTTATTTCTATAATGTTTAGGGTCTAACATCATAGGGTAGTACATCATCAACCATCCCACTAGCAATTTTTATAGTCTCATCTATTTCAAAGGTAAAATTATAATATATCACAATAAATTAGTCATTATATTAAATTTAGATTAATGTTAAATTTATTTTAAATACATTTTTTTAATATGTGGGAATTATAGCACCATCTAGCATGGATGTTCATAGTATTAGGTGGGAATTATTAAGTTCTTCTTCTTTTTTCTTCCTTTAATTTATTTCCTTCTCTCTTCATCCATCCTCCTCTCACATGTTCCTCATTTTTTGTTTTAGCCCCCCACTATCCCCTCTTTTTAAGACTTTGTTTGCAATTCTTCTATTTACTCTTCCTCTTCTTTATGATGGATTGTTGAGTGCAATTCAAAATGTTGATAAAAAGACACAATTTATCCTAGAAGCATTCTTATAAATACAACATGGACTATGGAAAACTTATGCCAACTATGTAAACTACTTGAACCCTTGATCTCAAGTGCAAAAACCAAGGAGAATGTCTTAAATATTATACACACCCAAAAAAGAGTTTTTTTGTACTCTTCAAGAAGTAATTAGGAACTATCTATAATTCATATTTTTATTTATTTTTGGATTTTGTATCGTAAGTAGTAACAAGGAATATGACTTTATATTATTGATGTCCAATCTTGTTTCTTAAGAATTTGTTATGAGATATATTTGTGCATGTAGACTTTGACATTGCAACTCTCTCTCAAATACTCTCCCTAGCATGTGAATGGATTATCTCCAAGGATGTAGGTGGATTGAAAATAGCTTGGTCTACACCTTAACTTTATGACAAGGTCAAAATCCAAGTACAAAATTTAATATATGAGTTAAAAGTGAAAAGTCTTTGCCTACCAAGTTGACTTGACGAGAAGGTTGGGACCTAATAAAGTATCATATTGGAAAGTTTTAACCAAGTGGAATTGGATTTGGATGGAAAACAATGTGGGGATTCAAATTTTGTACATAACTTGTGAGATGGGTAAACCTCAAAAAATCTCCACAAATCTTTGTTAAAATTAGCTAGAAACTTGACACATCTAAAATACATTTAAAAAATTCAAAAACTTGAATGTTTAAAGTAAAATTTCTCAATTTCCTATTGTGTCAGAGAATTCACTAAAATTGACTATATGGTGTATGTTGCTAGGGATAGGGAGATCACTTAAAAATTTACAAAGGTACCCTTGCATTCATATGAACATTCAAAAGAAGATCATAGAAAATTATTCCATACATGTGTATGAAACCCTAACAATCTTGAAACTATTTAAAGATTTCAATGATGTACATTTAGTTGTGCATAAATTGAAACAAGCTTTAAGTTTATTTTGAAATTTGGTGTTAATATTTAAATTTCATATTTAACTTTTATAATAAATTTGTTTTATGCATCAAAAGGTGAGCCTTATATTTTCTCTATCTTATAGTACTTGAATATTTAGTGGTTAAGGCCTTCAAAATGGACATTAATTGCAAATTACTTGAAAGAGATGGAATGACACTTTTTTGTATTAGATTAGAAATTGTACATTCCATCTTCATCTTATTCGGTTTAGGATTAGAATTTCTATATTACATCTTCATCTTATTTAGTTTAGGATTTGAAGTTGTGCACTTATGTGTATTCTAAATTATCAAATGTGCATTTAATTTAACTCATGTACTATGTGTTTAGACAAAAGTGATAAAAGATTGACTCATGTACTATGTGTTTTCTCGTATAATCTTTATTTGTCATAAATTAGATTATGTCCCATATGAAATTAGATTCTAACTGTTATTGTTTATATTTCTTATGAAATGGTGAATTATAATTGTACACATTTTTACTTATTATAACATATGTTAAACTATGATTGACACTTTATTATAGTTTCATTGATATTTCACAATTAAACATTAATAATATATTCTATTATATAAATCAAAATACATTAATTGCCCTCACAACTACTATAACCCACTCAAATATTAAATCCTCTCCCGGGATTGACTTGACTATCCCAAGAAAAGAGAAAAAATAGCCAAGATAGAAATGAAAGATTTGAATTCTAGAGCATTGATGTGATGTAATAGTTCCCCTGAATGAAAGCCAGCAAAAGGTGAAGAGATTATAAGAATATGCAGGCAGCATCAACACATGACTGAAAACCTGTCATGAAAGTCATTGAAGTGGAAACTTGAAAACATTAAGTCCCCGCGAAGAGTGGCAATCTGTTAATACGGCGATTCATCCATCAACGCTTTCAGGAGACTTTTGGTATGTAAATTTGAGTTTGAATGGACTCCAAAAATTATATTTACGACAAGGAAGTCCTTTTCTGAAACGTTTTGTTATTGGGAAGCGCGCAGGTGGGCCCTCTTCTCCACTCGATCTTCGTAAGCATGACGTAGAGAGGGGCTTCACCACCATTATATCGTCTACATCGACCAGGAAGGCTAATGCATTTTCCTTGGAAAGTCTGTTCTTGATAAGATTGGGAGGACTGAGTAGACTCAGAGAATTGGTTGTGGGTTTTGGAAATGGAGGAGCAGATTTATACAGATGGGTATGTGATAATGAGAAATCCTCACACTCACAGAATGCACAACCGGAAGGTGATGAGACGTGGGAATATTAAAAGGGAGATATTT
This sequence comes from Sequoiadendron giganteum, assembly GCA_007115665.2. Taxonomy (NCBI): domain Eukaryota; kingdom Viridiplantae; phylum Streptophyta; class Pinopsida; order Cupressales; family Cupressaceae; genus Sequoiadendron; species Sequoiadendron giganteum. The sequence continues at coordinate 206,108,034 of CM021106.1, forward strand.
TCTTCTGTTGTCGGTGCAATGGGTGCTGCCATCTCTGACATTTTCTGCTGTATGAAGGGCAGTCCCATGGGCTCTTGTCTCCAGATCTGCCTGCCTTGTGACTCCAAAGTACATCCTCTCTGATGGGGCAATTTCATGTTGTAAGATATCAGTTGTGTACTGGCTGTTCACAAGCCGTATTATTAAGATTATTATGGTTTTCTAATTGAACTTATTTTTACTGTATATGACATGTCTGATTGCCTTTTCTTTTCTGTTGTTTACTCTGCAACTGTGGAATTGAAATGAAATGTGTCACTGTGTTTCATCTGGAACACATTCTCTCAATCGTTTTTTGTTTTCACTGACAAGATCTGATTACCTGTTTTAGATATTATATACTTCTACGGAACTAATTGTATGCTTGAATTTTATTATTCTATTTGTATTATTTCAGCTTCATTCAATATCAAAAAAATAAAAATTGTGATCTAATTTAATTTTTTAAGTATTTGTGTAAGGAAGTTTAATATATCAGATTTTTTTTATTGTGATTTTTTTAAGGATGTTAGGATTAAGGTGTCGTTTACATTTATATTTTATGTATTTCAATACAAGGTGTATTTGGATGTTTGGACTGTAATTGGAAAGATAACTTATAGTTCAATTTTTCTCATAATCTTGACATTAATTGCCATATGCATTGATACTTGAAAAGTGGAGCACAATAATAAGAGTGACATTTGAACTTGTACTCATTTAAGGCATTTTCTCATTCTTGGATGCTAGTGGAAGAAGTGGAGAATCTTGTCACAATAGATGGAACCCACATGAGTTAATGGACTCTTAAAATGAAATGCTAGACTTAAGCATGCAAGCTATTAGGAAGTTATTGGTCAAAGACGGCTTTGTAGTTATGTTGACTATTGGGGACTTATTGATTGAGCTTGTATAATGTTCATGTGAAGTCATTGGTTGAATTTACTATTCTTGGAAGATGTTCTCGAAGGTGTGAAATAAAGGTTTGGATATTGAATATGATTTTTTTGCATGATACTATGATTTGTGTACATATTGTTATGGTGAAACCATTTTATGGTTTTGATCTCTTTATATATATATAAGGTATAAAATAATGGTTTAGATATTAAGAAAATTAATGGCATTGGTTAGGAGGTGTGGAAGCTAAAGATAGAAGATCTCCTTGAAGAAAGAGATTAATGGAGAGTTGTAAAAGATACAAATCCATCTAAAATGTTCAATGAAAATTGATTAAAGTTGGGCCAAAAAGGCATGGGGAACCATCTAGTTGTTCCTTACAGATTTTGTACTCTTGAATGTCTCTAAGGAGACCACTATATTCAAGCTATAGAAGAGGATATGTGATATTTATCAAATGAAATGTCTAACAAATGAATTGTATTTTAAAAACTATTTTTATTCTTTAAAAATGAAAAACAGTGATTCAGTTGTAGATCATTTGAACATTTAATTTTATTTTGAGTTGACTTGTTTCAATAGATGTTAAGTTGGAAGAAAAAATAAAATGCATCTTAGTACTTTATTTTTAACTTGAATCTTGGAAAAAATAATTGTTGTCATTACAAGTAATGATGCAAAGATCAAAATGGATAGTCTTATTACTAGTTTATTTTTAGAGGTCATGAGAAGAAATACATGAATGATGGCTTGAGGATGCCATGCATGTTTAGGGAAAGCCCAAGTTGTTGGTATGTGGCGACTGATCATACTATATTGTACACTCTTTACTATTGTATACTCTTCATTATCCTCGCCGAAAAAGAAAAATATGACTTTGTAAACCCTAATTTCTTGAAGCTTCTAAAAGCTTGTTATAAGTGGTTGGGATGGGGAGTTGTTGTATAGGATTATTCCCAATATTGTAATATGTTTTGCACTAGATAATAAAATCTTTGGATGGTTGCGGTTTGGTGGATGTAGCCCAGATTGGGTGAACCGTGTTAAATTCTTTGTGTTGTCTTGTTTTTCCTATAAAAAAAAAATTGTGTGTGTTTTATTTCTCTATATTATTGATAAAATTTGCATTTAACTTGTTAGATATCTACCTTCTAACCCTAACAAGTGGTATCAAAGCAGGTTTTTTTCCAGTTATCCTCTACAGGAAGGTTTCACGGTTGAGTGGGAGCAATTGCAGACGAGAGTAAGTTGAAGGTTGAGAAGTTCAATGGGTAGAACTATCAGTTATGGAAGATGTAGATAGAGGACTACCTATATTAGAAGGATTTATGATGGCCATTGGAAGGGAAAACCAAGAGACCCTCAACAATATCTAATGAGGACTGAGATATTTTGGACAGAAAGGCACTTGGCAGTATTCGTTTATGCCTGGCACAATCAATGGCATTCAATATTACAAAAGAAAAGACAACTCAAGAGCTGATAGAAACCCTAGAAAAGTTATATGAAAAGTCTTCCACTTCGAATAAGGTATTTCTTATGAAGCGTTTATTTAATATGAAAATGGTAGAAGGTGGGTCAGTTGTTGATCATTTAAATGAGTTTAATATAGTTACCAGTCAATTAAATTTTGTAAATGTAAACTTTGATGAAGAACTTAGGGCTCTTTTGGTTCTGTGTTCTTTGCTTGAAAGCTGGAATAGCTTGGTAATGGTTGTTAGCAATTTTGTTTCTGGTTCAAATACATTGAAATTTGATGATGTTGGTGTTATTTTGAGCGAGAAAATTCATAGGAAAAGCTCAAGTGGAACATCCACATCAAGAAGTGTTTTGAATACAGAAAGTAGGGGAAGAACAAAGGAGAGAGGAAACAATTTTGGAAGTCATGGGAAGTCACGAGGAAAATCAAAGGATAGAAAGTCCCAATCTAGAGACAAGAGGGATTGTTGGTATTGTGGTAAGCCGGGACATTTAAAGAAAGATTGTTCGTCTCAAAAAAAAAAAAAAGGAGACACAAAGGACAAAAATAAAGAGGCAAATGTGGTAAGTAATAAATTTGATGAGGATGCTTTGATTCTGTCCCTTGACAATGTTGATGATTCTTGGGTGTTAGATTCAGGGGCTTCATTTCATGCTACGCTCCATAGAAATTATTTTCTTCATTATGTCCAAGGGGATTTTGGTCTGGTTTATTTGGGAGATAATGAACCCTGTCAGATTGTTGGAAAGGAAAGAATCGAGATTAAGTTGCTGAATGGGAATCATTGGCTACTACATGAATTAAGGCATGTTCCAAAATTAAAAAGAAATTTAATTTCAGCAAGGCAACTAGATGATGAAGGTTGTGTTGTTACATTTAGTGAGAAAAATTGGAAGGTTACAAAAGGTGCCTTAATGGTAGCAAAAGGTGTGAAAGTAGGCACCTTATATCTTTGTGCAGGTCATACTGTTCCTTCTACTTTAGCTATTGTAGATAAAAATCAATGTTCAGGAACAGTTGTAGCGGTTCAGCAAGCAGAAAATCAGATAGTTGCTATGGATTCTGAATCAACACTATGGCATAATAGACTTGGGCATATGAGTGCAAAAGACCTTACAAAAGTACTTCATTCAAAGAATTTTTTACTAGGTCTAAAATGTGTTAATATGGATTTTTGTGAAAGTTGTGTGTATGGAAAACAAAAGAGAGTTAGTTTCTCAAAGATGGGAAACAAAAGAAAGATGAGAAATTGGAGCTTGTGCATATGGATGTATGGGTACCAGCTCAGGTATCTTCTCTTGGTGGCTCTCATTATTATGTTACATTCATTGATTATGCAACTAGGAAGGTGTGGATTTATTTCCTTAGACAAAAATCTGATGTATTTGAAACTTTTAAAAAATGTAGAAGCTTGGTTGAGAATGAGATAGGTAAAAAGTTAAAATGTCTTAGATCTGATAATGGTGGTGAGTATTGCAGCAAAGAGTTTGAAGATTATTTTTCCTATAATGGTATTTGTAGGCAAAAAATGGTTCTAAGGTCTCCATAGGAAAATAGAGTGGTTGAGCACATGAATAGAACAATAATGGAGTGTGCATGAACTATGAGATTGCATGTTAGGTTTCCTTTAAACATGTGGGAAGAGGCTATAAATACTATTGTTTATTTAATTAATAAAGGTACCTCTAATTCTTTGGGTTGTGGTATTCCGAAGGAAGCATGGACATGTAAGAAGGTGAGTTATTCTTTTCTCAAAACCTTCGATTGTGAAGCATTTGCACATGTAGATTCTAAAAATAGAACCAAGATGGATGCAAAAATGAAGAAATGTATATTTGTTGGATATGGCATTGATGAATTTGGTTATAGGCTTTGGGATTTTGAAAATAAGAAAATTGTGAGAAGCAGGGATTTCATCTTCAATGAGAAAGTGTTGTACAAAGATCTATTGCAGTAGCATGAGAAGAAAAAAAAGTATTATGCAGTGTTGGATGATATTACAAGCAACAATGTCCCAGTGGTTCCTCATGCTCCACAACAACAACAACAAGAAATACCACAAACTCCAGTGAATGTTAGGCGATCTTCAAGGATAAGTAGACCTCCAAAAATATTTTCTCTCTCTTTCTATTCTATTTTATTAACTGATGTTGGTGAATCAGAATGTTATCATGAAGCTATGCAGTGGATACCAAGGTTCGGTGGGAGCATGGAATGGAAGAGGAAATGGACTCCTCGCTAAAAAATTAGACTTGGGAATTATGCAAGTTTCCTGCAGGTAAAAAGGCTTTACCAAACAAATGGGTTTATAGGATAAAAGAGGAGGATGGAGGTAAGCAAAGATTTAAATCCAGATTAGTTGTATAGGGAATTGCATAGAAAAAGGGTATTGGTTTTGATAAATCTTTTCTCCAACTGTTAAAATGACTTCTATTTGTACTGTTTTAAGTATTGTGGTTGCTGAAGATTTGCATTTAGAACAACTTGATGTTAAAACAACCTTTCTCCTTGGTGATTTGGAAAAGGAAATATATATGGAACAACCACAAGGATTTGAGGTCAAAGGTAAGGAGAAACTGGTGTGCAGGTTGAAGAAAAGTTTATATGGCTTAAAGAAAGAACCTTGGTAATGGCATATTTAATTTGATATTTTTATGGCTGATTAAGGCTACAATAGGTGTAATTCAGACCATTGCGTTTACTTTAAGAGGTTTGTTGAAGATAGCTACATTATTTTATGTTTATATGTTGATGATATGCTTGTAGTAGGGTCTAACATGGATCACATAAAGGAGTTAAAACAACAGCTAGAAAATTCATTTGATATGAAGGATTTGGGGGCAGCAAACCAAATTCTTGGTATGAAGATTACAAGAAATAGGAAAAATAGAAAATTATTTTTATCTGAAGCTGATTATGTTAAAAAGGTGTTGCAGAGATTTCATATGGAGAATGCAAAATTTGTCAGCACACCTTTGCCCAGTCATGTCAAATTGACTAAGGATATGTGTCCAAAGACACAAGAGGAGGAAAAAAATATGTCCAAGGTACCATATGCTTCAATTGTAGGCAATTTAATGTACGCCATGGTCTGCACAAGACCGGATATTGCACATGTCATAGGAGTTGTTAGCAGTTATATGAGTCATCTGGAGTTGAGCATTGGAATGCAATAAAATGGATTCTTAGGTACTTGAGAGGTACATCCAATACATGTTTATGTTTTGGGAGCTCTAATATAGATTTGAAGGGTTATGTTGACTCAGATTTGATAGGGGATATAGATAGCAGGCGGAGTACCATAGGTTATTTATTTACAAATGGTGGGATAGCATTGAGTTGGATTTCTTGATTGCAAAAGGTGTTTGCTTTATCCATCACAGAGGTAGAGTATGTTGTTGCAACAGAGGCAGGAAAGTAGATGATATGGCTGCAATTTTTCATGGAAGAGTTGGGAAAACAACAGGCTGAAAATAACTTATTTACAAATAGCCAAAGTGTTATACATCTTGCAAATAATTCTACCTTGCACTCTAAGACTAAACAAATACAGCTGCGATATCATTTTATTCAGTTAGTGTTGGAGGATGGATAGGTAAAGCTAGAAAAGATACATACATATGCCAATCTAGCAGATATGTTTACAAAGGTAGTGACAAGGGAGAAGTTGAGCTCCTCTTCAGCTTTGGTTGGTCTTCATGGTTAAAAGTATAACAAAACAACAAGGTCCAAGGTGCTTATTTCTAGTGGGAGTTGTAAGTGCAGCGGTGTCGTCTAGGATCAATCTCCAAGTGGGAGATTGTTGGTATGTGGTGAATGATCATGCTATATTGTACACTCTTTAGTACTGTACACTCTTCATGTATCCTCATCAAAAAATAAAAAAGTTGACTTTGTAAACCCTTAATTTTGGAAGCTTCTAAAAGCTTGTTATAAGCGGTTGGGATGGGGAGTTGTTGTATAGGATTATTCACGATATTGTAATATGTTTTGCACTAGATAATAAAATCTTTGGATGGCTGTGGTTTGGTGGTTGTAGCCCATATTGGGTGAACCACGTTAAATTCTCTGTGTTGTCTTGTTTTTGTTATAATTATTTTTTCTATGTGTTTTATTTCTTTGTTTCATTGATCAAATCTGCATTTAACTTGTTAGATATCTACCTTCTAACCCTAACACAAGGAAATACGAGGGTCTAAAGGGGATAAAAAGAAAGACATATCCAAATTAAAAGAACAATAAAAAACCAAAAGGAAGAGCATAGTTAATTTTTGGAACAATGGAAAAGAAGGCATGTGAAGAAGGAATGTAGAAATACAAATTTATCTAGTAGCAAACTGTTTTGATGACAATGATAGTGATGTTTTTTTAATTTCTATAAAAACTATTAGTGATGACGTTTGGCTCATTTATTTAGGTTTCTCTTACCATATGAACGTCCATAAGGAGTGGTTTAAAACTAACATAGCTTATGATGGAGGAGAGGTTTTCCTTGATAAATAAAATACTAAATGAATTGTTGGTAAGGGAAAGGTATAGTTGTGTTTTAATGATGGAGTGTTAAAACCATTAGTAATATTTTATATAGTGTAGGGATTTCATGAAACTTTCTTCTTGTATGAAATTTGAATGATTCAGGTGTGTGTGTATAATATTTAACAACTATGGTTGCATGTTGGTGAGATGGAAATTGGTGGTAGCTAAAGGATTTCCAACTAGATTTTATTTAAGTTGAATTCCTCTAGATATTGATGCTCATTTATCTCTAACCTTGTGTGATACATCTAGATATCTTCCTTCATGTGATGATGATTGTCATCTACTAAGGTTGCACCATGTTGAACCTGATGTTCAACATCTCGGTGTAACATGGGAAGACCTCTAAAGATGTGGGTTACTTGTATGTTGAGGTCAACCTCCAGAGGAGGTCAGCTTCCTATTGGTATCATCTATTCTACTGATTGTGAAGGAAAAGAGTAAGAAAGAGTATTGAAATTAAAAACTACCCCTAAGGTGATGCACCTAAATGAAACAGGATCATAGAATTTAAAATTTTAACACTTCCTTGTACAATGATTGAGAAACTTGAATTTGCACAACCTATTCTTGTAAGTTTTTGTATGATTATTTCATAATATGGTCCTAATTTTAAGGCTTTAAGAAGGAAAATGAAATTCACAACCATAAGCCATTTACAGAAAATAGACACAAACTATGATCTGCATAAACAAACTTGTTTGCTTAAAGGTATTGAGCAAGAGAACAAAGCTAAAGGAGATGATAATACCTCACAAAAAGCTTTGGTGAACCACTTTTATGCACACTATGAAGCAAAGAAAAGTAAGCAAGAACTCTCAAAGCTCATTATTGATACTCCAAAGGTCTCCACTGATTTTCATATCCAAAAAATATGAGTTACAAAATATGCTTGGTTTGCCAAAGGACTGAAAATATCACTAAGTACGAAAAAATTCATATCAAGAACTAACTAACAATGAGTTACAAATGAGAATATATCATCATATCCAAGTAGCTCCACCAAAATAGGAACTAGAACCTCCATGAACTCATATGCCTTCAAAACCCTAAAATTTAGCAACAAAATCCATCTCCAAAAGAGCTCACAATGGTTGAAAAAGTCATGCAAGACTTAATCAAACCATGAAAAACTCAAAAAATGCTCCAAACTAAGTCAAAAGCCTAAAATTGCTCCAGCTATCTCTTAACCTCTCACAACCACCCATAGTTACTCTCCATATGTTAGAAAACTACCTCATAACCTCCCTAGACGTTTGGCATGTCATAACTATAATCCACTCACACTCTTGACTTTGCCATGTGCAGATAAGCACATTCTATATAGTTTGCATTTTAAAGGAAATACTTTAAGTATGAGTGATTTAGGTATGTGTAGGATTATCATGGAAAAAACAGGCCCTTAAGTGGAGATGAAAATTGAGAAAATCAGAGTTGGGCAACTTGATGTAAAAATTTGAATAAGTTATCTATATTATTTCAAAAATATGTAAGAAGAGAATTTGTAGAAAATTGAATGAAGTTTCTAAACTACTAGGTTATTTTTTTTATTTTTAAATCTATTTGGTGAAAATTTGAAATTTCAATGTAGTACTACTTAAATTTCAAGGAAAAAATAAGAAAAAGGTGTCTGTCTAACCACCCTAACCACAATAAAATGATAATATTTTAGATACAAGTAGAGGACTCATGTCCCAATGTGATGCATAGTTTTTTGTAATTTTTTTTCAAGTAAATAATTAATTATGATTTTTTTATTACAAATTTTAAAAAGTACAAAAACTCGTATGTCTGACCACCTTAAGTTGGTCAAAACTTCATGAAATTCAATTCTTTTTTTTTTAATCCTATATTATGTGAAACATAGAATATGATGCTTGTTTCGGATTCAAAAAATGTGATACTGTTTGAAAGCTATAGATTTTTTTCAATCAGCTTATCAATCTGGACTTTAGTCGTAATTCAAACAGAAAATGAATAATAATTATTAATTAAATTCAAAGTAAAGCATAATTTATATTAGTGGGAAGTTGAGAATATCCTTTAAAAACCCTTTTTGTTTCATCAATTTTGGATAAAAAAAAGTCGTCAACCACATAGACCATCATATCTCTTACATATCGCCACTTTTTGGCCCATCATTATCCTACACATACCCATTTATAAAACATCACTTCACTTAAGTATTCAAAAATGTAAAGAAATGCAAAAACAAATAAAAATAAAAAACTTCTCTCCACCGTCCAAAACCCCAAACAATAGGAATTGCTAAGTCAAAATGATAAGAATGCTTAAGTCATAAGGTAAAGGCATTTTAAAAACTCACGAGGGTATTAGTTTGCATCATGATTTTTTTTAAAACAAGGCAAAAATCCAAGTCTCCATCAGTATTTCTAGGGCTTCCCAAACCCTAAACAAAAGAACAAAATACAAAGAAAAAATCATTTTATCTGTGTTGAGTTCTCTGGAAAGACCTCTCCAACGCTGCCATAGGATTTCCAAAATGAGACCTCTAAAGATTTTGATGGTGGATTATCAACATACAATGGGCATCTCCTAACAGATTTCTATGTAAAACCTCAAGAAAACTCAAGGTAAGCTTTTTGTCAACATACTCTGTGCTTTTCTCCATATACTCCATACATTATAATTTCATTTCTATACAAAAAAATCGAGCTCTTTTATGTATTTCTTTATTTTGTAAATAAAAAGGATATCCACTCTTTAACGGTCGCAGCTGCTCATGGAATTTTTTGCATCCTCAGATGGTTTTAAAACCATGGCATCTTATTTCCATTGTTATTTCCATGCATCCATTGCACAATATTTTCATATCAGGCTTTCTCATTACTATGGCATAATATAGCACTTGTTGTTATAGAACACTTCACATCTTAATATGGAAGATCTCTTTTTCACAGTAGGCTGCTACTAGCTGACCCTAACTATATTTTTGTTCCACAAATATATGATTTCCCTCCGCCATTTTTTGTTAATGTACCATTTACTATCAATAGCACTTTATTTTCCCTTATCATCTAATTGGAGTGACTACGCTTGCATCCTCTTTTATAAACTGTCTTAAAAATATGACTATTCAATATTCTCTGAAATCTTTATCTTGGCTATACCTATTGCTTCTCTTGACCTGACTTCTACATTCATCACTATCATAAAAATTCCTATGTTCATAACAAATGAAAAGTGTGCATCCCAACCCGAGGCCACTCAGATTTATCTCTTAAACATCTTGTAGACCAGCCACAATGCAAACAACTTGAATATTGATCCAAATTATTGTTGCTTGTGTGATTGCATAAATTATTTTGGTTTTGGTTGTGAAGTGCCTTTTTTATTTGATCTTGTAGGATCGTTGTTATGCATCATTTATTTTCTAAGGAATTTTGGGCTTTATGTTTGATATCTTCTTGCATTCTTTGTAGAGTATTTTGTATTTTCTATAGAATGCAAGCTCATTTTGAGGTTATCTTTTATCCTTTTGTAGAGACTGTCCTTTAGCATATAGTAGGTGTGCTAAGCTTCATGGATTTAGCTATACTTTATACTCTGTCCTAGAGCAAACCTCTCACCAACTGTCATGAGGATATGCAATATCCATGTGATTGTTACCTCTCATACTCAGCTTGAAACCATCACTATCTTAGTGATTTTTTACGTAACTTGATATCTCTTTTTTAATCACAACAAACATTGGCATACATGATTATATATCCCTTTCTGCTTGATTTCTCCACCTTCCATCACCAAGATCATATCCATAGCAGGAAGAAATTTCACTTCATGGGTCACTAAGACATATTTTAATAGAGTGCCAATAGTATAAGCACCTAACACCATCACACATGATGAGGTACCCTAAACACTCATATCTACTATCATGAATTTGGCATATTCCCACTGATAACATTTGTATGTGTAAATTTGAGTACTCAACTCCACCCTTGGTTACTGTTTTTATAAACTGTGTATGATAGTCTTTTGTGATATGAATATACTGTAATTTGGACTCATATGACCGCCATATAATCTTCATGCACTCGACTTTTATCCTTATCAGTGTGATTAGCAACAATGGTAGCTACTCTCCTTACATCCCTACTATGAGATTTAATAAGCATTATATAAGGAATTGTTTTCATTCCTATAGACATCCTCCACATCATTGTAATATGGATATTTTGCTTTTCATGACTACCCCCCATTGATTGAATTCATCCCACCTAGTCCTTCTCATAGAAATGCCTTTTCCTGAATGGTTTGACTCATTTTTTCTATATCCCAATAAAGTCCTCAAGAAATAAGGGTGGGTGCCTTGAACTCACAGAATACCATCATCCTCATGAGATCAATAATATTTTCATTTTCTATTGTTTACTTCACTATTATGTGGCACTTGTGAATATCAATTTGCTTCCAATGTGGATACCACTATATTTGTTATGTCTTCATTTCATTGCACAAAGAGTGACATCTTAGTAATATCGTAGTTTCCAAAGAAAGAGAAAATGTTGAAACTGCTCTAGTAACTATATGATTGTTATTGTACACATCCTTTATGCAATGTTGTGATACTTGTACCTCTCTTTTGAAAATGAGGCAATTCAGTATGCTAAGCTCAACACTCGTGGGAGCCCATTTCTCCCCACATGTTGAATTGATGGATAAAATAGAAGCATGATTACACCTGTAACTGCACATGAAAGAAACATGTTAGAAAATAAAACACATGTTTTTTGAGCATGTATGATGACCTCGATGATACTCAGAGACACCTATATTCTTTTAATAAACATTATGATTGGTTTAAGCATGCATATGGTGAATGTGTATGGAATTTTTGTAACCAGTCATTGCTTAAAGTATACTCTAACACCATTTCTTACTATTATATGCATGACTAGGAGTGGAAAGGGGCTAGAAGAGGCAAATGAAGATCGAGACAACAATAGGATGAAAAGATGATAGACAAGACCAATCATTCACAAGAAATGGTTGGTTACCTTCGTTCTATATGCATTATTTTTCTTTTCTTTACTTATTCATGTATGAATCTTCCATAATTTGTATTGAACAAGCAAAGGTTAGTCTCATGGCTTGTATGAGACAATGTACACTTATGAGTTCAATAAATATTAATTTTTCATAAATGATTTGAATCCTTCTTATGTTATATGCATGTGTATGAATGCAATTATTTGTAGTTGTAATCTTTTTGGACATTTCATTTATACATCTGAATGTAATGTAAGAAACATAATAAAAGGAATACCTCATTTTCTCAATTTAAAATCAAAGCACTTAACCCGATTGAGTCTGTGGGTGAAAATCTGGTAACAAAGATATACCTAATGAGCATCCATTACAGATCTTATTCTAACTTAAATTGTTCTCCTACTTGTGCCTCTCTTGCTTCATCTTTATTGGAGGGTCCTAGCCATATAGATACATGTATTTTTTAATTTTCATGAGGTTATTATCCCTTCTTCTCTACCATGTTTCTCATGGTCAATATGATATACTTTTTTGTGAGTATAATGATAATTATTTATCTTCTTATAATGAGACTTTGGTGCCTCTCTAACTCATGATGATTTAGTTTATGGTACACTTTTTTTTAATACACCTATAATAGATTCATTTAATGCAAATGAATATGTAATCTTACATGTTAAATAATTATTATTCTTATATTATGAATAGATGCTACATTGATTAACACATTTGTTGATAAAGGTAAATAATATTTTGATCTATTTTGTAATGCCCCACCTCATAACCCTAGAGGAAGTAGCAAAAACTATGGAAGCATACAATTTATTTATTTATTTAAAAGTACAATATAACATGAAAGTTCACTATCTATCGCAACAACCTCTAAGGCACGAGACAAAGGTTACATCTAGGTCCATAACATATACAATACTTAAATAAAGCATTTAATTAATTACTAAACAAGAATTAAAGTAAAAACATTCAAGCATAGAAATTACATCACATAGATAAAATATACATCAAGATTCCAATAATACATTAAAACATCAATAAAGTTTACATCACTCATTCCTAGAATGAGGTAGATCATACATATGTGTTACAATATACATGAGACCTCCTCAAATACAACTGAGGGGTAATAAAAGTACAAGAGCTATCTGTAACAATAAATAATTTGGAATCCACGAGCTCTCCAACTAGAAATCTCACCATCACGATCAGAATAAAGGGGACCCAATGAAGTGAGGTGCACATTCCACCCAACCAAGTGGTACCTGAAGGCCCGCCCCCCATGCTAGGAGATAGTAACAAGGTTCCCTAGGAAATACCATCTACCACTAGACACAGGGTAACACATAACTAAACTTAACAAACACAAGTAAAACACTAACTCATAGGTTATATTGCTTCCAGATACAAATAATAAAACAAAACAGTGAACCAACCATATTGCTGACAAAGGAGGAGTGACACCAAAAAGATATATGGGTTACCCCGGAAGATCTTCCAGACCCTAGCCCCCATCAAAATCACTCTCCTACTGTCAACACGTGCAAAAAATCCACAACCAAACTTAGGAGGCATTACAAAATAAATTTCCACTCCAAAACTAGAAGGCAACACTTGACAAAATTCACTCCAAAAAAAGGAGGCAACACATCCTCGTTCGTGGAAACCGGGTGACTCACTGAAATCAAAAAATGCACTACCCAAGGTAATAAAAATAAACTAACAATAACATTACGTCAACCTCCAAACCCAATGACTCTTCTGGAAGACTAAGAAATGATTAACTAAGACTTTAACCCATTTCCTCCCAAAACATAACTAGAAGAAATCATATACTAGAGGGAAATCAACACAAGAAATAGATCTATCATTTGGATTTCTTAAATCCACTTTCATTCAATGAAAAACAATAATATAAAAAAAATTGCCCAATTTAACTAATTAAATTAAAAACCCTTATCAATTAGAGAAGGAAAGATCTAACTTGTCAATATATTCAATTTCTCGATTACTTTTAATAGATTAACAATTTTATTGAAAGATTAAATCAATCAATTCTTCTATTTGTGCATATTATGCATGCACCAATTTAAAACCATTATATTTAAATAAATATATTCAAATATATATATAATTATATATACATAAAAATATATATTTATTAAAATTTAAAATAAAAATTCATTTTCTACCAATAAACATAATTTTAATATTATTTATATGTTTATATATATATACATAACATGATATATTATAAATTATTAAATAAAAACCAAATTTCAATATTAAAATCGCTCATGACATAGGCGAATGCCTTTAAACAAATTTTGAAATGCTTAAAATAAGGTCGGATGTTTATACAACCAAGCCTCCAATAAGTGGTCCTGGCCAACGTACCAAGGGGAGGGTTGCGCCACCCATGAGGCAACGCTCCCTGCACATTGTGGAGGGTGCTACCTAATGGAAGTCGCTCCCTCCACTCTTGGAGGTGGTGGGGGAATCAACCCCTTCCCCCTCCACCCGCCCCCCCACCGAATTTATATGTAAATAAAAAATAAAAGCTTCACAAAAATTAAACCCCTAGCTAAAATAAAATTCCATCATACAAAATTGACATGAGATTCTCTAAATAAAATTTCTAGAACTTAGAAATGATTACAATATATATATATATATATATATATACATATGTGTAAATATATATAATGTTTTATATATATATATATATATATATATATATATATATATATATATATATATATATATATATATATATACATATATGTATGTATAATATATATATATATATATATATATATGTATGTATAATATATATATATATATATATATATATATATCTATGTATATATATATATATCTATGTATATATATAAGAAATTCAACATAGTAATTTTAATTGGAAAATTTTTATAAAAAATGATGAGCTACAGGAAAATACTCAATTTTACAAAACACCCGAAAAGCCAACTTTTCTCAAACAAATCACAGAAGAAACTTTTAACTTTGTCTAGACAACAAATCCTAAAGAGAAAGAACAATAAAATTTCTCACAAATTAATTTTACACAAAATTTCCTAAGAAGCTTCAAACCTACAGGAAAATTTCTACAAAAGATTAAATTTCTTCCCAACCAGGATTTTATTTCCAAATTCCTAGTTGTATTATTTTGGGTTCATCTAAATTCACAATAATCCCAATTTAAAAATTTTGCTATAGTTTCCACAAAGAATTTCAATCTAAAGAAGAATTTATTTTACAGAGGATTTCATATACAACAGTTACAGTTTTTTTTTTAAAAACAAAACTCAAACTTAAAAGTTTGCACAGACAGTCTTTTACAAAGAAAGATCTAAACTAAGAGGATTTTCAATATAAACTAAACAAAAAATAAAGAAGGAACCTGTAGTCCAACACCTGTGAATTTGTAAATTTGAATCAACGCCTCTTCCATAGATCCAAGTAATTTTCCCAAATAGACAATGACTTCCTTCAAAACAATATAATTTTCCGAACCAATCAACCTTTCCCAAAAGTAACTTTTTTAAAAATTTCAAGAACACCAAAGCTTTTCTCAAGAGTAATTCTACAAAAATTTCCAAAACAGATGCAAATCCCCAAAATACTTCTTTTCTAATCTTTTCCCCAACACACCAAAATATCCTTGTGCTTCTCCGTGAAGAAGCTTCTCACTTCTACCATTAAAGCCACAATTTTCTCCCCGTGAATAAATTTCCAACCACTTCATAAATTCTTCTCACACATGCTAAAACTCAAAAAATATCTTTAACAACCAATTTTCATAAAATCCTCTAGATATTTAAAATTAAAAACATTTAATATTTCTAAAATATTTACTATTTCAAATTTAACTTAATTAACTAATTTAATTAATTAATAAATAGTATAATCCTAAGATTAGACTATTTACCAATTAAATTTAATTAATTAATTCATTCATTCACAACTTCTAAGATTAAAATAAGATTAATTTAATAATCATCTTGAATAATTAAATCCTTCAAATTCCCTTTTTCAAACTTTTCAACATAATCATTCAAAGCAAAGTTAAACAACTTTTAACAAGCAAAACCGACTAAACTCGACAACACACTGAGACTAGGGTAAAGGCTTGACACCAGAATCATAGATACTATCTTCCAATCAACATTATTGTTGGGTGGACACGCTCAAACCTTTGAAGCCAGGTGGTTGATGTCTTGTACCTACAAACCTTTAAACAAGACATATAGAGAACATGTATATATACATCATAATAGAACACACCATGAAGAGAGAATCACATAATCGTAGGGTGCTTGCAAGTGAGTGATGCAATACCGTCCCCTTCACCAATACACTATCACGAAACTGACAATTCTAACATATGTAATCTACTCATGTGCAAATAACAATGTTATTCCACATAATCATTATGCTAATCAAAGGCATGTCAAAATGATAACATATAAATAGAGAATCATCACGTCATAACATATAATCCACATCGCTCTATAAATAGCAAAAAAATAACATAGCATCATAATCTGAACATAAGAGAAAAATAGAGGGGTGTTACATATTTTATGATTATTATGTACATCTATCTATGTTTTGTCATGTGATTTTACATATTAGTAGACTATTGAGCCTAGACCATGTGTCGCTCACACCTCTCATCCTTCCCTTCCTTGTGGTTCACATGGATTTTCTATGCATCACAATGATATCCTACTATTTGATGGAGACCCTCATTTGGATCCTTTTAATTTTTCCCATCATATATCTTTGAGTAAATATGGAGTACCTTCTCCTACATCTTATCTTGTACATAGTTTAGTTTAGAATTTTTACATGGTATATGTGAGGAAAATAGGCCATCCATTGACACAGTATATTCCTCCACTAATACACATGATATGCATATATGTGGATATAGTGTATGGTGAAAAATTATATTTTTTATTCCCTCACAAGTAGATTGGACAACTTAAAATAATATATTGGTGATTATGAGAAAAAAAAAATGAATGAATGAGCCCTATATGTATGAGATATTTCTCAATCCTTTAGCATATAATATTTTTATTTATCCTTAATTAAGTGTATTTATGTCAAGAATATGAATGTTTCACAAAATATTTATTGATGGTTTACTTCCACTCTTTAAAATTCAAATGTATTCCAATCCTCATCGTTATTTTTTTATATTTGTTTAGTTGATTGTGTCCAAAAGTGATAATGTTCTTTATAGAATGATCCTTCTATATATCATCACATTTGTACTACTTCATCTCATTCATAAGGGTTAGTGTTATTTTTAAAAATTAGATAATTAGGGGAATGAGGATGTACCTAATGATTTTCATCATGTTCATATCATGTCACTACATTAGAGGATCCTCCATATATCATATTAGAACAACTAATAGAACACAACCTTATTACTTTACCTCTAATCAAGGCTATATGCATGGAGATGGAGGGTAACCAAACTATGTTTTAAAACATAACATGTTTGTATGCCTTAAATCATGAGTAATTCAATATTTATTTTTAATAATTATATGAATACATTAAATATCTTGATAACTACCAAACTATAATGCATGTACACTATATGTCTCTCTAACTATCAAGCTATAATGCATGTTGGAAAGATCAAAACCAAGATAAATTATACTTTGATGAATCAAATTTAAATCCATTTGGGTGGACTAATCTCATCCATTTTAATTTTAAAACCTATAATGGCAACCTAATGGATGCATATGGTGAAACCCAAAAATGCACCATAATATACATCTATCTACACTGAGTCTGTAGATAACAAAGATATATGAATATAACCATAGAACCCAAGATTTAGATGCTTCATAGTACCTATGGAGGGTTGAAATATACAATAATAGTTCTAGGGGCATGTCTCTACATTTTAAAAATCCAATATAACAAAGGATCTTCATTGCATAGGTGGCATGATAAAAATATGTATAGAGAGATATGATAAAAGAGTAATATATAATAGGAATAAGCACAAGAGGATATATAATAAGAAAATATATTATTATTCTCATTCATGGGTTATTAGTTCCTAGCAATGGGCATTTTCACCAAGGTGAGGGACCAAAAAGTGGCCACTCCACTTTTTGGTCTCGAAAAAGAGAAAATGCGAGCATGTTATAATGAAACGTGATCATGTTATGGGTTGGTAGTGACTAACCCTAGGCTCAGTCATTACCAAGACATAATAGGAGTGTGTTATAATGCACTTGTGTTATGGTTTGGTTTGCACATAACACAATTTTATTATAGTGGTCTCATATTATTTGAATGCATTCACAAAATGCAAGTGTGTTATAACACACTCACATAATTTTTTTCTTTGAAAAAAATATTTCTCTTTCTTTTTTTCTCTCTTTCTCTTTCTCCTTCTCTTTTGGTGAAACTATATACCTGAAATAAATATTTTAGTAATCAACATGTCAAATTTCAATGATCAAGAGGTTGAATTGCAATATTCAACAAGTTATATCATCCTTCTCTCTCTCTATCTCACTCATCATTTATCCCTTAAGCTCTAGACCTCTCTCTCTCTCACTATCTCCATCTATTTATCTGACTTTGTCTCCTTTGAGCTTAAGAACTACCTTTACCTCTCTCTCTCTCTCCTTCCCTCTCCAATACTATCCATCTTACCTCTCTCTATCACTCTCGCCTTCCCTCTCTATTGATATATATCTCACCTCTCCCTTCCACCCTACTTCTCCCTCCCTCCTGCCCCCTCTCTCTATGACTATCTCTCCTTCCCTTTACTTTTATCTCTCTCTCTCTCTCTCTCTCTCTCTCTCTCTCTCTCTCCTCTCTCTCCCTCCTTTCCTCTCTAATATTATTTATCTTACCTCTCTCTATCACTCTCTCCTTCCCTCTCTATTTATATCTATCTCATCTATCTCTCCCTCCCTACTTATCCCTCCCTCCTTCCCCACTCTCTCTATCTCTATCTCTCCTTCCCTCTACTTTTATCTATCTCACCTAAATATCTCTCCCTATATACCTCTCCCTCCCTCCTTCCCTCTCTCTCTCTCCTTTCCTCTCTACTTCTCTCTATCACACCTCTCTCTACATCCCTATATCACTCATCTACCTCTCTATCTCTCTCCATAAATCCCTCCCTCCTTCCCTATCTAATTTATATCTCCCCTCTCCCTCTCTAACTACCTCTCTCTCTCTCTACTTACCTTTTCCTACATGAAGAGAGAGAGATGGATGGGGGGATGAAGACTGGAGATAAAGAGAAATAGAGATGGAGAGAGAGGGAGGGAGATGAGAGATATGTATAAGTAGAGAGGGAGGGATAGTGAGGTATGGAAGGAGAGAGATAAATAGAGGTGAGATAGCTTGAGAAGTAGAGAGGGAAGGAGGAAGAGGGAAAAGGAGGGGGAGAGAGAGAGAGATGGAGAGAGTGGTGATATGGAGAGAAGTAGAGAGGGAAGGAGAGAACAAGAAAGAGAGAGATAGGGAGGAGGGAGGGAGTGAGAGGTAAAAAGGGAAGGAGGGATGGATAGGTAAAGAGGGATATGCAGGATAGAAATAAGTAGAGAGAGAGGGGGGAGGGAAGGGGGAGAGAGATGATGGAGGAGGGAGTGATAAAGAGAGAGGGAGAGAGAATGGTGAGATAAAGAGAAGTAGAGAGGGAAGGAGAGAGTAAGAGAGAAAGAGGGGGAGGGAGAGAGGGAGACAATGAGATAGAGAGAGGAGAGAGAAAAAATTGGAGAGGAAAGGAGGGAGAGGTAGGGAGGGAGACAAATGTGAGATAAAGAGGTGTAGAGAGAGGAGGTAGATAGAGAGAGTGGTAGGGAGTGATGGAGGAGGAGATATGTAGAGAGGGAAAGGGGGGATAGAGATAATTAGAGAGGGAAGAAGAGGTAGAGAGAGATGGAGGGAGGGAGAGGTAGGTAGAGAGAGGGAGAGGAGAGATAGAGAGAAGTAGAGAGGGAATGAGGGAGGGAAATTTAGGGAGGGAGAGGTGAGAGAGAGATGTAGAGAGGTAGGTAGGTAGAGAGAGTGGTAGGGAGTGATAGAGGGAGAGGTAGGTAGAGAGGGAGATGAGAGATAGAGAAAAGTAGAGAGGGAAGGAGAGATGGTGAAATAGGTTAGGAGTGAGAGATAGAGAGAAATAGAGAGAGAGAGTGGTAGGGGTGATGGAGGGAGAGTTAGGTAGAGAGAGAGAGAGAAGGAGAGAGAGAAGGAGAGAGGGAAGGAGAGGTAGGGAGGGAGGGAGAGAGAGGTTAGAGAGATGAGATAGAGAGAAATAGAGAGAGGGGAGAGAGAGGTAGTAAGAGAGAGTGAGAGGAGAGATAGAAAGAGGGAGGAGAGAGGGAGAGGTAGAGAGAGAGAAGTGAGATGGAGAGAAGTAGAGATGGAAGAAGTGGGAGGGAGCGAGGGAGGGAGGGAGGGAGGGAGGGAGGGAGAGAGAGAGAGAGTGGTGAGATAGAGAGTGTTACAAATATGAAGGTGTTGTCATTGATGTCAGTTGTGTAGTGGCTAAGAGAGATTGTTGCTTTGATTAGTTGCATTATGTTGTCATTAGTTAATTTGTTGGTGTTAACCTCTAGTGTTGCTTTGATAATATTTTGGTTATGATTGTAGTAGTGATAAAGATGTCAAGGATATTGAGAAAAGTGATCAAAAGAGGTAACAAGGTGTTGTAGAGGTGTTCTAGTTTTGTTCCACATTTCTTATGGGTTCAAAATACTTGTGTGGTTTAGATATGTTGGTTAGAGGTGTTCAAAGTTTCTATATTCAAAGTTTGGGATTCTAGATCGATGTGAAAAAGAAGCTTCTATTGCTTGCAAAGGTGTCTGGGAGAAATGTTCTTGTTTCGAATTTCTCCACAATTATTCTTCAGGTCTTGTGATTTTGAAGATGTTTTGATGGTGTTGGTCTCTTTCCTATGTCAAGAGGATTTGTGGTTTGGTGCTCCAGAAGATGGTTTTTAGAGTTATAGTGTTTAGCAAACTATTTTGATTGTAAAAGTTGTGTACAGTCTAAAGGTGTGAATTGATGTGAAGGATTTGTTGGATCTCATGTGGTTTGTGGATTATTATAGATCATGATGAAGCATGGCGTGTGGTTCACAATTCATTCTTGGATTTGAGGAAGCGTGTAATTCAAAGTTTAATGGTGTTTGCACGAGTAATGGTTGATCTAATGTTTACACTACATGAACACAGATATTTAAGTATTTATGAAGGTGTAGTGTGGAATGTGCATGTTGATCTGGGTCCCAATTAAGTTTTGTATTGGTTCACTTTCATTCCTATCCACCACAGGAATACTTAGTTCCGACCTATTTTTGAATTTGTGGATAGTATAAGTATGAGTTAAATTAATGAAGGAGGTGAAGATAGATGCAAGATAGAAGTGTGTGTAAAGTATATGATGTGAGTGATTTGAAATCGAGTAGAGCAGTGTGAAGCTTCGAGTGTTGGATTACCATATGCAATGACCAAAAGGTGTCTACAATTATTCAAACAGACTCTGAAGGTTTCAAAGGTATTATGGTGGATTCTCTATTGCATTGAGATAGTGTTCTTTGTGTAACATTTCTTATCTATCTTCTTTCTATTTCGATAGTGAGCTTGGGCTATAAGCCTTTCTTGACAGTGCATCATATTCTGGCAGTGAGCCTCTTTCTATTGGTTTTGCAATTACTTATATTATGAGATAATCCTCACTGTGGTTTTTCCCTCCTAGGGTTTTCCACATAAATCTAGTGTTCTCTTGTGTATGGTGTTGTTTCAATTTCTATTATCTACATTTCATGTTTAAACATTATTACAAATTAAAGGTTTAATAAATGCATGTGGATCTAATTAGTGTTGAGGGTTTTGATGTTTTAATTTGATACAACTAATTCAACCCCCATTTTAGTTTTCTTTTTCATTCAAAAATTGGTATCAAAGAAAGTTTTCTTGGAGAAAAGCTTGACCGCTTGAGGTAGATCTGGGATGGCAAGCAAGAAGGATATCCCTATGTTTGATGACATAGACTATGCATTTTGGAAGGTGAAGATGGAAGGCTATCTGGTTTACATTGGATTTGATGTCGCAAAGGCATTGAATACTATATAGCATACCTACAAATGGATTGAGAAAAATTTATGAGATCAAGGCCTATGAAACAAATGTCAAAGCAAGGTTTGTTCTTTTGAGTAATCTTGTAAATTTTGAATTAGTGAAATTTATGGATCTGAAAATTCCTAAAGAAGTTTGGGATAAACTAGAAAGTATTTATGAAGGAGATGATAAGGTTAAAAAAGATAGGATGTAGAATTTTAAGATACAATTTGAGAACTTGTGAATTACTGAAGATAAAATGGTTACAAGTTGCATGTAAAGGGTTGATAAACTTGTTAGTGCAATGACAAGTCTTGGTGCAAAATTCAAATAACCTAAAGTGGTAAAGAAATTTCTCATAACCCTTCTTGATTCTTATGGTGAAAAGGTTTATGTTATTGAGGAAGTTGCAAATTTTAATACTTACACTAGAGATCAATTGTATGGCACAGTAACTACATTTGAAATGAGAAAAAATAGTCTGAATAAAGGTGCAAACATGGAGATTACTTTCAAGGCTGGAAAATTTAAAAAATTGAAGATTCAGATGGAGATGATCTTGATGATGTGGAAGCTAAATTTGTAAGAAGGATGGAAAAGGGCACTAGTAAGTACAAAGGTAAATCACCTTTCAAATTTTTTAGTTGTGGAAATATTGGACACTATGCTTCAAGATGTCCAAACAGAGTTGTGAACATTAAGAATAAGGAAAACAAAGGAAAGATGATCAAGAAGAGCTATTATGTTGGAGAAAGTGTTGGTATTTCTGATGATGAATTTTATTATGGAGATGTTGATGATAATGAATGTTTTTTCTTGGCTTTAAAAGATGAATTTGGTTCTACTAACTCTAAAATTTGTGTGAAGGAAAGTGCTCTAATCATATGTCTTGAAACAAGAGTAAGTTTGTTAAACTTGAAAAATATGATGGAGAATTGTTAAATTTGGAGATGATTCGAGTGCTTATATTTGTGGAATAGGTTCAATTAGTTTTGATTGAAAGCATACTAATGAAGATGTTTACTATGTTAAATTTTTAAGGCATAACCTCTTGAGTGTTGGAAAAATGTGTAGCAAAGGATACAATCTTATGTTTCAGGATGATGGATGTGAAATCAGAAAAGGGTTTGAAACTACGATTACTACTAGAAAGAGGACATATGGAAATACCTATCAACTCAAGTGTGTTGATGGTCATTGTTTTATGACTCAGATTAATGACAGTTGGTTATGGCACAGGAGGATGTGTCACATCAATTTTGATAACTTGATTAAAATCAGTTCAGTTTAAGCAGTGAGAGATCTTCCAAAGATTACAAATCTTATCAATGTTGTTTGTAGAGATTGTCAGTTTGGAAAATAAACAAGTAGTTTCAAGGGAAAAGATTAATATTCTACCATATATAGACTTTTGTGGTCCTACAAGAGTGAGAAGTCTCCAATGTGGTAGTCATTTCATTCTTGTGATTGATGATTATTCCATAACAACATGGGTTACTTTTCTTAGAGAAAAATCTAAAGCCCTAGATAGATTAAAATCATTTAAAGTTATGGTTGATAATGAAATGGATTTGAAGATTAGATATTTGAGGTCTAAAAGAGGTGGAGATTTCACCTCCAATGAATTTAACATGTTTTGTGAGAATCATGGCATAAAAAGGGCACTTGTTTTCCCTAGAAATCCTCAACAAAATGGAGTGGTTGAAGGGAAAAACAAGATTGTTCAAGAAGCTACAAGGACTACGATGAAAGAAGCTAACCTACCGAGAGTCTACTAGAGAGAATAAATTTATACTAGATTGTTTACATACTTAACAAAGTTCAAGAAAAAGCTAACAACACAAAGACTCCCTATGAGTTGTGGTATGAAAGGATCCCTACTATCAAGTACTTTGGAGCATTTGGAAGGAAATGCTATATCAGAAGAGATGATAAAAAATTAAGAAAGTTTGATGCAAGGTTTGATCAAGGAACATTCCTTGGATATTCTATTAAAAGAAAAGCTTACAGATATTACAATAAAAGATTAAGAAAGATTGTTGAAAGTGAAAAATTCAAGGTTGATGAAGATTTGAGGAACTTGGTGATAATAGATGGATATGAATCAAATGAAATTGCTTTTGGAAGACAAGAAGAAGAAAAGCTAAGGAAAATTAAGTACAGAATGAAGAGGAAGAAGCTCTAGAAAAGACCCCTAAGTATGTACAAAGAATATTTTTTTTAAGAACAGGTCATTGGAGACAAAATAAAAGGTGTGTTGACAAGAAGAAGAGTTGTTGAAGCAGAGATAAATGTCTGTTTACTTTCTAAATTTGAACCTAAAATAGTGAGTGAGGAATACAAAGATGAAAATTGGATGAAGGAAATGGAAGAAGAACGTATGCAAATTGAGAAGAATCAAACTTAGAATTTTTTTCCTAGATCTGAAAAAAATATTGGTACTAAGTGGGTATTTAGAAACAAACTTATGAGAATGGAGAAGTGGTAAGAAACAAGGAAAGAATTGTGTGTAAGGGCTATGCACAAGTTGAAGGAAGAGACTTTGAGGAGACATTTTCTCTAGTGGCTAGAATAGAAGCAATCATGATGTTTTTGGCATTTGTAGCACATGACTTTAAATTTTATCAAATGATGTGAAGTATTTTGTCTTGAATGGAGAATTGGAAGAAGTTTATATGGAACACTCAGAAGGATTTCAATTATCAAATAAACCTAATATGGTCTACAAATTGAAGAAGGCATTGCATGGATTGAAGCAAGATCTTAGAGCTTGGTATGCAAGATTGGATAAGTATTTGATACATCAAGGATTCAATAAAGGAACCACAGATAGTGACCTTTACTTTAAGGTTGAGAAATATTGAATTTTGAAGTGGTTGCGTGTTGATGAAATAATTTTTGGAGGAAATGAATCTTTGTGTAGGAATTTCTAGAAGAGATGTAGACAGAGTTTGAAATGTCTATGTTTGGGTAGATGAATTTCTTCCTTGGGATACAAATCAATCAAATAGATAAAGGCATAATCATTCCACAATCAAATTATGTTAAAGGAATGTTGAAGAAGTTTGGAATGGAAGACTCCAAACTAGTATGTACTCGTATGGTTACTAGTTGCAAACTAAGGATGATGAATCCCCTAAGGCTAATTAGAGAAAATATAGATCTATGATTGGTGGACTTCTATACCTAACTACTACTAGACCGGATATCATGCATGTAGTTTGTCTTGTGGCTAGATTTCAAGAAGATCCTAGAGAGTCACATGTTGCAGCAGTGAAAAGGATATTCAAATATTTGAAGGGTGCTCTAGATTATGGCTTCTGGTATCCTAAGGATACTAATTTCACATTGAGTGCTTACACAGATGCAGATTGGGTTGGTTGTGTGGATTACATAAAAATTACAAGCGGTGGTGCATTATTTCTTGGATGTAGATTGATATAATGGCTAAGTAAGAAATAATATTTTGTTTCTTTATCTACTACAGAGGCTGAGTATATTGTAGGAGCATCTTGTTGCACACAAGTGTTGTGGATGAGGTAAATATTGAAGGATATTAGAGTGGTGTATGATGATCCAATTTCTATCTTCTGCAATAATACAATTCAATCAATATTTCAAAGAACTTTGTGATACATTCAAGGACAAAGCATATTTCAATCAAATATCACTTTCTAAAAGAAAAGGTTGTGGAGAATGAAGGGAATCTTGAATATGTACCTACAAAGGATCAGTTTGTTGATATATTTACTAAGACTCTTCCTAAGGATGCTTTTGAATATATCCCTGGGAGAAGTTGGGTGTTATTTCCCCTCCTTCTTTGAACTAGATTCATATGGAGATGCATCAGTCTAGTGGATCTATGGATTTATTCTCTGTCTGGACTGATGTTGGTGGCTACCTCTTAGGGGGAGTAAGTAGTGACATTGTTTTAGTATGGAGTGAGTGTTTTCATTTAGCAAAGGTTTCAAATTTGGTTGGTGTATAATTCTAAGGGGGGGTATTTAGAGCAATACAAAGTTTCTTTGTTCAATTTCAAAGAGGGAGAACAATGCAAAACACTTTATCCTTTGCCATTGATTTCAAAGGGGTAGTGAGTTATGTGAAAAAATCTATCTATATAGGGGGAGATCAAAGCAGGTGAAAAAGAAAAACTTGAAACGAAAGAATTGTGTATGGTGTCTTTGATGGTTTTTCACATCTTGTGTATCCATCAATGAAAAAGGGGGAGATTTTTGCAAATATGAAGGTGTTGTCATTGATGTCAACAACCTTGTGTTGCCATTGATGTCAATTGTCTAATGGTTGAGAGAGATTGTTTCTTTGATTATTCGCATTATGTTGTCAGCATTTAGGTTGTTGATGTTAATCTCTAGTGTTTCTTTGATAATCTTCTAGTTATGATTGTGGTAGTGATAAAGATGTTGAGGATATTGAGAAAAATGATAAAAAGAGGTAGCAGGGTGTTGCAAAGGTGTTCTGATTTTTCTTTGCATTTATTTTGGGTTGAATATTTACTTGTGTGGTTTGGATATGTTGGTTAGAGGTGTTAAAAGTTTCTATATTCAAAGTTTGAGCTTCTAGATCGATGTGCAAAAGAAGTTATGTTCACCAGTGTGTGAACTGGATTTGTCTTGCTTATAGAGGTGTCTGGGAGAAATGTTCTTGCTTTGTGTTTCTCTGTAGTTGTTCTTTAGGTCTTTGGATTTTGAAAATATTTTGATGGTGTTGTTCTCTTGCTTGTGTCAAGAGGATTCATAGTTTGGTGCTCCAAAAGATGGTTTTTAAAGTTATAGTGTTTAGTAGAGTGGTTTGATTGTACAAGTCATGTACATTCTAAAGGTGTGAATTGATGTGAAATATTTTTTGGATCTCAAGTGGTTTGTGGATTATTCTAGATTGTGACAAAGCATGGTGTGTGTTTCAAAAGTCATCCTTGGATTTGAGGAAGCGTGTAATTCAAATCTTAATGGTGTTTACATGGGTAACAACACTACATTCGAAGATATTTAAGTATTTATGAAGTTGTAGCATGGAATGTGTGTGTTGATTTGGGTCCCAATTAAGTTTTGTATTAGTCCACTTTTATTCCTATCCACCACAGGAATGCTTATTGTTGACCTATTTTTAAATTTGTAAAGTGTAAGGAGTGTGTAGCTGACTTCAATATGTTTTTCAAGTTGTGGACAATATAAGTATGAGTTGAATTAATGAAGGAGGTGAAGATAGATTCAAGATATATGTGTTTGTGAAGTATATGATGTGAGTGATATGAAATTGAGCAAAGTAATACAAACCTTCAAGTGTTGGATTACCATATGTAGTGACCAGAAGGTGTCTACAATCATTCAAATAGACTATGAAGGTGTTGGAGCTATTGTTATGGATTCTATATTGCATTGAGATCGTGTTCTCCATGTAACATTTCTTCTCTATCTTCTTTCTATTTTGGCAGTGAGCTTGGGCTATGAGCCTTTCCGGACGATGTGTCATGTTCTGACAATGAGCCTCTTTGTACCAATTTTTAAATTACTTATATTATGAGCTAATCCTCACTATGGTTTTTCCCTTATAGGGGTTTTCACATAAATACAATGTTCTCTTGTGTATGGTGTTGTTATTTCAGTCTCTATTATTTGTATTTCATGTTTAAACATTATAACAAATTAAGGGTTTAATGAATGCATGTGGATCTGATTAATGTTGAGGGTTTTTATGTTTTAATTTGATACAACTAATTCACCTCCCCCTCTTAGTTGTCTTGTTCATTCAATAGAGAGAAGTAGATAGAGGAGATAATGAGAGAGAGGGGGAAGGATTGAGGGAGGGAGAGGTAGAGAGGGATAGGTGAGATAGAGAGAAGAAGATATATAAATAGAGAGAGACGGGGGGAGGAGGGAGAGAGAAGTGAGATAGAAAGAATTAGAGAGGGAAGGAGAGAGAGAGGTGAACTAGAGAGGAGTAGAGAAAGAGGGGGGAGATAGGGAGGTGTAGATAAGGAAGGAGGGAGTGAGGGAGGGAGGGAAGGAGGGAGGGACATAGAAGTGAAATAGAGAGAATTGGAGAGGAAAGGCGAGAGAGAGAGGGTAAGATGGAGGGAGAGAGAGAGAGAGATGTATAGGTAGAGAGGTAGTTCTTGAGCTTTTATTTTTTGAAAGAATTCAAATAATATGATTGTGTTATAATGCACTCACATTTTTGTTTGCTTTGGAAATTTTCCAGCCTTTGGCTTGGATTTTCCTTGGGCTTCTAACCCAAAGGCTTGGAGTGAATTTCCAATATCCAAAGATATTTTTTTTGTAAATTATAAAAAGAGTGGCATAATCTTGAGCATGCTCCCCATCAAGTTTGCACGTGTTTCAATGTATAATCAAAAAAATAGTATAATAATTTTAAGCTCTCTCTTAGTTATCTAACAAAGTAATTGTTTTCACATTTTGAGTATGTTAAGGTTTTCATCTTTAATTTTTTTTGTTAGTGTATCCATTTTTTGTCAAAAACCAATGCGTGTTATTTTTTACTATTTTTTAACAATTCATCAAAATTTCAAATAAATTACATTTTTAGAAATTAACTCCATTCTACACATATTCAAAAGAAAATATTTTCGATAAATTTTAATTCTTACTATAATATTTTATATAATTGACAATGATACTATATTATTATTATTTTATAGTATATTATATAATAATATTAATATTGTCTTTATTTTAATTCCTTGTGTATTTGGGTCTTTATTTTATAGTTTATTTTCCTTTTATATGATTTTATGGTGATGTTATTATAATATCATTAGTAATTGATTAGATTATATTATTTCCCTTCTCAATTAATTTTCAGGTTGATTCTTTTTAATAGGTTATTTTTATTAGATTAGGCCTTTTTGAGTTCTTTTTTTCTAGATTAACTAGATCATTAGGTTGATTTCTCTTTTCTTTGACCTACTTGACTCCTTGATTTTGTTTCCTCTTTTTCTTTTCTCCTTTTTCTTTTTTATTTTTTACTTTTCTCCTCTTTCTAATTTTCTCTCCCCTATTCAGCCTTATCCTCGAACTGTGTGCCTCCCCTTTGTGCTCTCTTTTTAACCAAGCTTGGTCTGCAACAATGCATTTATTCCTTCAACTCTCTTTCATCCTGATGATGGATCACATAGTGTGATTCGAAACGTTGATGATAAAAATTAACAACACAATCTAATCCAGAAAACACATTCAAATAATTGATGGATTGTGGAAACCTGATATCTTTAATGTTAAGCTTCCCATCAAAACTAATTGAACCTATTCCACAAATATTAGCTCTTGAATCATCTCCAAATTTAACTAATCCTCCATCATACTTTTCAAGTTTAACAAACTTACTTTTATCTCCAGTCATGTGATTAGAGCAGCCACTGTCAACAACCCAGTAATTCTTATCTTCTTGACAAGAAAATTAGATACCAAAGTACCTTCAACCTTATCCTTCATCTCCAAAACACTTTCGTTCACACAACTTTCAAGGTTAGTAGAACTAGATTCTTCTTTTATAGCCAAAAAAAAAACATTCATTATCATCAAAATCTCCATAATCAGATTCATCATCAGAAATTCCAGCATCTTCTCTCACAGAGTAAGCTCTTTTAATCATCTTTCCTTTATTTTCCTTTTCTTATTGTTTATAGCTCTTTTTGGACATCTTGAAGCATAGTGACCTATACCACCACAACTAAAACATTTGAAAGGTAATTTACCTTGATACTTACTAGTGCCCTTTTTCATCTTCCTCGCAAAGTTAACTTCCAAATCATCAATATCTTCTCCATCTGAATCTTCAACCTTTTTTGATTTACTAGTCTTGAAAGTAGTCTCTACCTTTTTACCTTTCTTTAGTTTTCTCATTTCAAATGCAATGTGTAACATTCAACTGATCTCTGGAATAAGTATCAAAATTTGTAGTTTCCTCAATAGTAGATACCTTTTCACTGTAACAATTAGGAAGAAATCTGATAACTTTTTTCACTACTTCATATTCTTTAACTGCAACACTAAGGCATCTCATTGCACTCACCAGCTCATCAACTCTCTATATGTAGCCTTTAATTTTTTCTTCCTAAAAAATTTGCATCATTTCAAACTATGCCTTCAAGTTCTGCAAATTTTCTTGTTTGACCTTTGAATCTCCTTCATAAATGCTTTCTAGCTTATCCCAAACCTCTTTAGCAAAATTCAAACTCATAAATTTTACTAACTCGGTATTTGAAAGACTATTCACAATAAAAAATATTTCCTTAGCATTGATCTCATATGCCTTTATTTCTACACTTGTACTTGGACCATTTATAGTTGGAGTGTATGTAGTCTAATACGCCTTATCAATCTCATATCCTTGAGCTGTTAGATATCCTTCCATTTTTGTCTTCCACAATGCATAATTTGTGCGATCAAATTTAGGACATTCCAAAGCAATCTTGTTTTTCATCCTAGATCTACCTCAAGCGGTTAAGCTCTTCTCCAAGGAACCTTGCTCTGATACTAATTGTTTAAATGAACAAGACAACTAAGAGGGGGGTGAATCAATTACATAAAAAATTAAACCTTCAAAACCCTCAATAGTAATCAGATCCACAAGCATTCATTAAACCCTTATTTTGTTAATATGATCAAAAATGAAATGCACATAACATAACTTGAAATCACAACACCATACATATTTATATCATCCTCAGCCTCAAAAACCTTCTCCAATGTCAGCAACTAGTCGTTATACATACAAACTCAAAATAGGTCGGCACCAAAACATTCCTGCAATGGATAGGAATGAAAGGTGACCTACAAAATCCTTAAATAGGACCCAAATAGATCCCAACACTTCTCAATATGCTTTCATAAGCTCACATGTAGTGTTAAACACAAGGTCAAGCAACACCCATGCTAAACACCATAAACATTGAGTACACACTTCCTCAAATCAATTTGAAACTTCTGAACAACACAACTCTCTTGAACACAATCTGGAATAATCCACGAACTACTTAAGATTCATCAAATACTTCATCCAAGCTCCAACATACAAATACTTCAACTCAGAACAACTAGTAACCCATACTTGCATATTGATAAATGAAACTCGCTCTACACTACACCAAATCAAGTAGAAACTTGAATACATAAAGATATAAGCATTATAAGAAACTTCCCAAATCTATACAACCTAAATCCAAACAAGGAAAAAAATTGAAGCAAATACATTTATCCCAGGCCATAGCAAACATCATTGAAAGATTGGTTCACACAGTAGTGAAAATTTATCGCATTATATAACGATCCAAAAACCCAAATTTTGAATATAGCAACCTCAGAAAACCTTGAATAACCTGTAAGATATGCACATGAATAGAATCAACATAGAAGAAACATGGAGCACAATACCAGAGCACACTATGAACACTCACACAACATAGTTTACTTTGTTTATCAATTTTTCTCAAAAGCACTTGGAAACCAAGTAGCAGACACATCATCTCAGCTCATTACTTCAATCCAACTCATCTTCAGACTCTACAACAAAAAAGATAGCTCCATGTACTCACAACACTTCCTCAAGGTCTCAACTATGCATGCATAACCTATTTTCCTCTTTTTCACAATTTTCTCAATATCCTCGACACCTTCATCACATAGTTGACATCAATTGTGGTGCCTTTCATGTTCTGATACTCTGATACTACTTTGGTGTATGTGTGTTTGCTTCAGTTGATTTTCTTACTATGTTTTGATGCATTCGTGATAATTTGTTTGACATCTTTTATGCCATGTGTTGGGCATGGCAAAAAGTTATACTCATTTAATTATGATAGATGGACTTATGTGTGAGATACTCATGTTATGATGATATTACTTTGTGGGTATATTTTGATGATGTGATTCTTAGATATTGCTTAACTATTTTGATTGGGTGAAGGAGACGGGGTGGCATCGCTCATTCGTGAGCATCCTGCCTCACCATAACTCTCCTCCATAATGTGTTTGATTGTGACCTATATGTATATATGTTGTTTGACATTTTGTGTTATGTAGGAATGTAGGTATCGGATGCTGACTCCACCCTCATTGTCGAGTCTAAGTACATCCTATCTACCCAATGGTTTGATGTGGTTAGGGAGTTGGTAAGAAAGTACCCCCACCTATGTCACTAGTTGTTTCAGGGAATGTTCTTGTCGTGTCTCTTTTGCATTCATGTGGGTATGGTTGTTATTAATCATTTTATTTTATGAATTTTACAAGTATATTAATGGCTTGATCTAGTGTTCTATGCTTTAATTAAATGTTGTTTTATGATGCAAAATATTAAGTTATGAGATGTCCTAAATTGCATATGATAATTATGCCTTGGAAAATAATAAGTACATTAATAAATTATTGTCATTTTATAATGTTAAGTGATTCTTTAAATTAAATCAATAAAATTAAATAATATTGGTGAATAAATTATTATACTTTAATTTTATTTCGAAAAGAAATGTACGTTAGGGAAATATTATCATATTTTCCCTTGTTTAAAATAAAAAGTGATTTTTTTTATTAAATAAATTTTAAGTTTAAAATATTATAGAGTGGGGATTTGGCAAAAATTATTATAATATAAGTTTTATTTGTGAGAATGAATTCATTTAATTAAAATTTAAAATATTTGAAAAGGTATTTAATTGTGCAAATTTAATTTGAAATATTCTCTTCCAAATTTAGGAAGTGGCAGTAATTCTGAGTTAGTGGATTTTCTTGCATGGGAAATTTCCAAAAATTATATGACAATATCTGACTAGCTTTTATGAGAAAAGATATATTTCCCATTTGTTTCTTTTTCGAAAAAACAAGTGGGAAGAAATTGGGTAGAATGGAAAATTGTCTGCAACTAAAATTTTGATGAAAAAATTTAGAGTGGGATCATGGATTTTTGAAAATGTTTCGTCGATTCTATCCTTGAAATTGAAAGTTGGTTTCTTTTGCATTGGGATTTTGAATGAATCCATTATTGCAGGTGTTCGTATCACTGTTTTGAAGAATTCTCTTTGGTTGGATTTGTACAACTTGTCCTTGAATCAAGCTTGCATTGGACTCCGAGTAATTCCAGTATTCTCATTAGATCTCTGTAATTTTATTTTATTTTCATGAAAAAGATAATGGCATAAATGTTGAAATATATGAAATCCCTCTTCCTCTGTAAATTTGTTTTACTTGTTCAGGGATTTCCTTATTTTCTTTCCCTCTTTGTATCCCTTCAAAATTTGTTGATTTTCTTCTCAGTTTGTAAAATTTTTGGAAACCCCTCTTGTCTGGAAATCTTTTGTTCATTTTCCCCAAATTGTTTTTTGGAAAAATTTGTGCATCTTCCTTGTGATTTCATTGTAAATTATTTCCTGGAGGATTTGATGGGTATATATATATATATTATTGAGGATATTATTGTATTCCTCTATTGTTTTGATATTCTCTATTTTGCTGCAATTTCTTTCTCAAAATTTGAATGGGGAAAATAGGATTACATATATATATGTATATATAAATATACTTTTGTTTATTTTATGTTTGTGCCCCTGTACTTTTTACATCATACGGCGTAATGGAGGGATACCCGTATTTAAATTAGTGGGCAAGTTTGTGTTTTATTTTAAGGTTGTGCCTTGTTTTGTTTGGGGGGATGGTTGGGGGAGGCGTTGCCTCCCATCGCCACCCCCATATTGGGGATGGCGATGTGGAGGTAGAGCCTCCACTGCCTCCCCACTCCCTATGTGTGTGGGCATGGTGGGGGGGTCGGCTATATATAGTTGCCCCTTCCCCCCATTCATGTGCCTTCTCATTCTTTAGAGCCTTTGTTGTTTTTAATATGTGAATGTTTATATATATGTATATATATGTTATGTTTCTTGTATAATGACATATTTAAATTTGAAGTGGTTACTAATGATAAATTATATATGTGTATGTATGTATGTATGTGTAAATATATATGTATATATGTATTGTATATACATATATATATTTGTTGGGAAATAAAATATTGGATTACTGTTCAATTTTAGCCTCATTTGCATCAATTTAATTTAAAATATGTATTTATTTTAGTATGGATATATATACACATATGTATATATGTATATATACATATATATCTATATATATATATGATTATATATATTTATGCATATGATGTAAAGGTTGGAAAAATGTCTTTGTATTTTCGAAAGGAAAGAAGAATTAATGTAAATTTTATCTCGTTAAATTGTTGAAGAAAAATTTAAAGAGGAAAATATAGTGGATTTAATATTTTGTCTGGAAATGATTTCCCCTTTTTATTATGTTTAAATAACAGAGAAATAATTGCATTTTGACAATGATTTGAAAATTGATTTTCTCTATCTTTTTAGTCTAACTATATTCTAGAAAAATCAGATTTATTGTAAAATTAAATTATATAGTTCAAAACTAATTTCCTTGTACTTAGTCAAATAAAGACTTAATTTGGTTTTTGTGTTGCAACTGATTTTCTTAATTTAAAATTTAGATTTCTTTAAATTAGGAAAATCAGAACTTAAATACTATTGTGGGAAAGAATTAAAATCAAGATTATAATAGAATTGAAAATCTGGATTTAGTAAATAATAATTATACCTTGGGTTTGATAAATTAAGTTAGTAAGCTAATCTTAAAATAATATTTTATTATGGTTATTAATCATGAAATTTATCATTGTTGCTCTTCAAATTAGTTTCTAGCAAAGTTATAGATTTAGTTATTTAATTTGTGAATGAATTAATTGTAGGGAGTTATTTAAAAATTTAAAAATTGGGGTTTTTCTTAAATGAAAATATTAGGGAAATTCCTTATCTTACTTAGAATTGATATTAATGATGTTTTAATGGAGACTTAGTTGATTTATGAGTTAGATGTCTGATAGATAATGTTAAGTGTATTTTTTTAAATTGAATGTGGTATTTTAGTATGTCTAGTGTGGACTTAGCGTTTCTCTAGAGGTTAGGAATATGTGAGTGTTTTCTATGGTTGCATTTATATTGTTCATGTGTTACCATGTGGGAGTAAATGGGATTTACCCTATTGTGGTTCTGCTTCTTTGGTTTGGGCATTGTGGTACCTGTCTCCTAGTTTCATTTTGGTTTTAGGGCAACCATAGGGGAGAGTGGCTCTCCTCGGGGCTAGTTTTCTAGTGGTCTCTCGTGGTAGAGTTTCCTTAATCAAGTGAAAACCTAATTTAATTTACTTAGTGGGTTGGGATTAGTTATCATATAACAAGATAAAAATTGAAACCTCACCCCTATCATTAGTGCTCCCTAAGGCTAAGGACGGGTGGGAAGACCTAGTCGATAAGGTCGCTACCTTGTCTTCACGAAAGGTAGTTTTCTCCGCATGAGTCACCCTATGGGGCGACACCTTGAAACAAGATGTCTGGTTAACCGTAGATAGAGGCGGATCCTAGATAATAGGTAGTCTAGTGAATCCATGAAGGCCATGCAATGACACTCTCCCATTTGTGCTTTTGTTTCCCTTGTTTACTTGTACCTTTGGAGATGTGTTAGTTGTTTATTTTACTATTGATGTTTATGCTTCTTCATGGGCTTGAGTCTTGTGACATGTGTCTTTTATGTTTGAGTCTGTGGTCGAGGGTTCCTTCTTACTGAATCCTTGCATGAGGGGTGTTCCTTTGAGTTCACATGGTCGGGTGGAAATGTGCAATGCACCCATTGGGTCCCCAGTTGTGATCGAGGCGTGGATGCAGTAGCAGTGATCTCAGAGTTTGTGGAGAAGATTATTCCTTGAAGATTCTCTTCCATTCATGTACTTTTGTAATTTTGATTTTACCCTTCCCATGTTATAAGGGAAGAGGCCTTGTAATGTAACTTGGAATTCTTTATTGTGTTGTATCTGTGGAAATATATTCCACCTTTGTAATTTGAACTTTGAAGTTGATTGTAATATTACATGCTTTATACTTATGAGATTGTATCTTTCTCTTGATTTACTTTTATCATGTTTTCTTTATTCCACTATAGTTAGAATCACTTATCATCTTTTGTTGGGTTCATTTAGGTAACGTACCATGTACCCCATAGGATTAGGATAATGATTTATGTTATATTATGTTGTATTAATGTTTAATGTTGCAATGTGTTATTTTTCTTTCAAAAAAATATATATATTTGTTTAGTTGTCCTATGGGGTTTGTGTGGCAAGGCGTTGCATCAATGACAGCAACAACCAGTAGAATTTTTGTTGACATCAATGACAACACCTTCATACTTGTAACATCATCATTCCCCAAATAAATCATGGAACAATGAGCACAAAGGAAGAATGATACATAGAGATCGAAAACAAAGAAAAGTTTTTGGGTCAACATGGAAGAGACTTAAATGTCTCAATGCCTTATGTCATCCTCAAAAGGAAAACACAAGGAAAAAGAAAAATAAAGGTTTACAACATATAGAAGAATGGAGATACAAATAGAGTAATTTCATGATGGATTCACTTCCTTTGTATCCTTGCATGAATGAGGTGACAAGGGTCATCCAAAGTAGGATCAAAAACATATAAAGACATGTCAAGCAGCATGATATAGGGGATCACATTATGCACATGAAATCATAAGGAACATGAAAAGAAAATAAAGCAAAGACTAGTATGGCACATGCAAGTCAACCTATAGCAATAAATTTGCATCCCAATCTTGTTCATTATAGGCAGAAGGTGGAAAACTAGCCAAAGGGACAATGACAAGTACCGTACTAGGAGAAAAGCTATCTATCCCCTTTCTCCCAAAAATTTAGGACAAGGATGAACCAAGATAGGTGATGAGAATGTTCTCCTTGCAATATAGAGATGATTTTATTAAATGTAATACATGCAATAGTGAGTATGCTATGATTCTAAAACTATCACATGGAAAGGAGAAAAATTATTAATTACTAATTGATTATATGATCATATTGATGCGAAAACGGTTCAAATTCTCTAATGATTCTCTCTGAAGCATGACACTCATCAGTATTATTCCCAAGAGTTCTATGATATTAACAATGAGACATGTTTTCACTTTTTCCTTTTTGATTTTTTTTCACTGGTGGTATTGTTATGGGTCCTTGATTAAGGAGTCTGTGTAAATATTTTTCATTCTTGGAAATAGGACAAGGGAATCACAACTTCTTGAGTTTGTAAGGTTTGTGTTGTTTACATGATTGGGGAATTATTAGATGTGGAGGGGGAGATGAAGGATCTTGATATCCTAATCCCTTGGTATCTTCAAATGGTATTTGTTCTAATAGTTTGTGGATTGTATGCTCATTTGTTATGCCACATCCTTGTTTACTTAATATTTTAAATCCTTGTTCATAACTATCTTCGAATTTAATGGGTGTATTAGTAACTCGATGAGCATAGGATAGAAGAGTATCACTATTTTCCTTGTTCACAAGTACTTTCATGATTGGTGGTTGAGGCTTGCTTTGTGTTTCAATTTTGGGATGCAAAAGTTTGAACATATCAAGTGATAGGATTATAGGAGGTGTTTGCATGGATGGATAAAATAATACATTATTCTCAAGGTTGTGTAGGGAGTTTATCTTGGCCTAATATTTCCAACTCATAGGGACATTCATTAGGAGGTGAATATTCATGATTGTTATTAATTGTATTAGGATCATCTCCAAATATACAAATAGAGACATCAACCAAATTTTTTAAGGACATCCATATATTACCCATACACATATCCATGATGCAAGAATGAAGTTTGATGTAAAGTTTTAGATCTGAAGTGATAATTGACTGTTTTAAAATGTAAAATCTTGAAAATGATGTCTTTTTAATGCCAATTTTGACCTCAAACAATGAACAAAATTTCCTATTTTTTGAAGCTAAAACACAAATCTAATAATAGAACAAAATGAAGCAAATAGAGACAAAATGATTCCTAGAAAAGTGAAAATGCACCTATACAAGGACATGTTCGCCCAAGGGCGAATTGGTCTTTGTACAAGGGTTGGAAAAATTAAAGTTTTTGTTTCTAGTTTGATGTTTGAGTTCTTTGTTTTAGGTTACAAACTATAAATTATGTGACAGGTTTTTCTAGTTTTAGGTGTCTTAATGCAAGTGCAACTAATGACAATATGTGAAAAAAGTGACAACTTTTGAGATGTAATTTTTAACTAACATTTGAATCTAAATGGTTGAAAGAAACTCTTGATGTAACTACAATGCAAGATGTATACAAAATTAATGTAAAATCTCTATTTTCTTATGAATTTAAATGATGCAAACATGCAAAACTAAACCATAAATATAATGCAAAGTAAAAAAATGCAAAAC
This sequence comes from Sequoiadendron giganteum, assembly GCA_007115665.2. Taxonomy (NCBI): domain Eukaryota; kingdom Viridiplantae; phylum Streptophyta; class Pinopsida; order Cupressales; family Cupressaceae; genus Sequoiadendron; species Sequoiadendron giganteum. The sequence continues at coordinate 206,146,493 of CM021106.1, forward strand.
TAGATCTAGGTTTTTAAGGTCTCCACATCATAATTTAGGATGTACAATGTTGCAAGGTGTGACCCTTGGTCATCCTTGTAGCACTAGTGCTTAGGTTTATGACATGGTCTAACCACCTCCTGTGGTTCTTAACCAAAGCTTGTATCGGGCATTGATAGGTCGATCTTTTGGTACAACGGAAAAGTCCAACAATTGGTATCAAAGTTGGTCACAGGTTCAAGCCCATGCTTGTGTTGCGGGGGATTGCTGCAAGGTGTGACCCTTGATCTTCCTTGTAGCAATAGTGCTTGGGTTTGTGACATGGTTTAACCACCTCCTATGGTTCTTAACCGAAGCTTGTATCGGGCATTGACAAGTCCATCTTTTGGTGCAACAAAAAAGTCCAACATACAATGTCAGGTTCACCAAAATGAAATGAAGGGTTGAAAGAGAATCCTTCCCTAAAAGAGGATAATGATGTGATAAGGGGAGTATGCTACAGAAAAATGGGGTGTCCACCTAATCGCAAATCCACCTTTCCCATGTTAATTAGGAAGAGGGATAGTGCCACAAATGATTAGAATTGACTTACAACCCTTAAGGTGAGTCAATCCTAGGTTTTGGGCACTATGTTGCCTTGGCTTCCTTTGACAGAAATGACTGAAAAGTAGTTTTGGGAGAAAGATGAAAGTTTTTTAAATATCAAACCTATGAGATCTAACACTTGGAATATGAATAATTATGATAACACTATAGGAAACAACCATTAACCAACAGATCTGAGATGGTTGGGATAGTGTTTACCTAGCTACAAAAGTGTGTTTTTGGCTATGTTGTATAATGCCCCGCAAAACAACCCTAGAGGAAGTTTCAATTCACAATAAAAGTGTACTAATTCTTTTTTTATTAAAGTGAATGAAACATAAAAGTTCATCTACAATTGACAACATCCCCTAAGGCTACGTAACCGAGATTACTTAAACCCATACAACATACATCATTAAATCCATTGCATTTGATTACCTTAAGAAATAAGCATTTATACAACATACAATTACGACATACAATAATGAGACAAACATCCATGATATAAATTCATTACTTAAACAACTGGTTACATCTCTCATTCCCAGAATGAGGCAAAAGTACAAAATTATTACAATTACATAATTCCACCTCGTAAATACAATAGGGGTAAAATAACTTATTACAATTTGAAATAAAACAATGATAGAAATACAAAAAGATCCGCGAGCTGTCCAACTAGATGTCTCACCACCAAGTACTTAAGATAAAAGGGGACCCAACGATGTATGGTGCATGTTCCTCCCAACCAAGTGGTACCCGAAGGCCCACCCCCCATGCTAGGAGATAGTAACAATGTAACATGGACAAAGATCTACAACCTCTAACCATAGGCAGACTCATAGTGACTCAACTAAACACATGTACAATATAAGTCTAAGACTAACATGGTCACATTGCTTCCAGACATAAAATTGATCAAGTATGATAAGAAATCCATACACATAAAACAAATACCAATGTCGTCCTAGAAAAAGTGTCATCTCATAGTTAGTCATGAGATCTCCTCTGGGCATCCTTCATAGGCTCCGGTAATCTTGGTGACCTCTACTGAATCCTGGCCCTCACGCTTACTCATGCGGAATCGACTACCTCTCGTAAGGACAAGATAGTTGACCTTGCCATTCCAGGCCTTCCCACTCATCCCAAGTCTATACGAGCCCTTGTGTCTATGAGTGAGGCTAAATTATCTTAATTAATGTGTGATACTTTCTAATCATCTAAGTACATTAATTTAATTATCACTTGATTAAATCACTTCTTAAGGTTACCCAGTTTAACACTTTGGGCTCTGGCACCTAACAAAAGCCACTCTTCTAATGGACAACACACTATACAAAACTATACTCCAAGGGTAACTCTAGTGCTTACAAACTAAACAACACAATCTCTCCTACTATAGGATACTATAGTTAAGGAAACTCACTCCAAACACTTGGAGGAACCCAATCACATAAAGCACTACCCAAGGGAAATATAAAAGGTTGGAATGACAAAGCGACAACCCTTACCTCTAGAGTCCTTCTGGAAGACTTACAATTTTGATCTAACACTTAAACCATTTCCCAAAATGGACATAGAGGAAATAATTTAAACAAGGCAATAATAAGGAAATTTATCTACTTTTGGATACACTAAATCCATTTCCCTTCCTAATACAATTCATAGTAAACATACCTAATGCCTTTACAAAATAATTAATTACAACAATAAAATTGCCTTAAGAGAAAAATCAAATTTTCAAATACTTTTAAAAGCAATATAATTCTTTCTATTACCAATTCCTTCCATTTCCAATTTGGCATAAATATAAGATATCAAAAAAAAAAACAACTATTATAATTATTAACCTATATTTTTAATATATAATCATAAAATATATATACATAATTATAATTTAATATACAATTATGTGTATATATATATGATATATATACATATATTTACATTAAATATATAATTAATATAAACCAAATACATAATATATATATTATATGTACATTATATATATATGTATATACTATATAATATATTTTATGTATTTTATTTAAATTTTCAAAAAACACCAAAAAAAGAAAGTGGACGAAATCACCATTTCTATATTTCAAAAAAGAAAATAAAATATTAAAAAAAAATAGTGATTTAACTTGGGGAGGGTCGGCTATGGCTGAACCCCCACCCCACCTTTGTATGCTTGCGGCCTTATGGGGGTTGCGCTGCCTCCAAAGGTAGCCCTCTGTCCACTTAGTGGACGACACTACCTTTAGAGGTAGCCACACCTCCATTAAAGGGAGCGGTGGGGGATTTAGTCCCCCCCATATACACACAATACAAACAGCCGAAAAATCAACGGAATACCCTGTGCAGTCCGCCGTACGGCGATAATAATTTTTTTTTTAAATAATTCAAAAAATATATATATATATACAATCAAAGATATATAAAAATATAAATATATGTATATATATATAATATATAAATATAAATATATGTATATATATAAGATTTCAACATGGAAATAAATTGAAGAAATTATTTTGAAACACTCATCTACAGGTGAAAATGAAAAAATTTCCAGAGAATACAAAATTTCTTTAGAGGATTTTAAAATTAAATATCTCAACTAACTTTTCTCAAATTCATACACTAATAAAAAAAACAAGGTAACTAAGAAAGATCTAGGTCCCTTTCCAGAAACTTTCAACAAGCAAATCCTCTAGGTTTTTCCACCGCAATTTCTACAAAGGATTTAAAGAAGAATTTCATTTTTTCTACAGATGTTTAAATTTTCTAAAAAAATCTAAGTGTTGTTTTACCCATGAGTTTGATTTAATAACGAAACTAACAATTTCCTCAAATAAACTAAATCCAACAAAGATTTCATAATTTCCCTAAAGAAAACTTCATGGGAATAATAGAAGCTTTTAAACTTATTTATTTTTCTTCTTTCTTCTAATAACAAATTCTTTTCCTAAATGGATTTAACAAACAATTCTTTAATCACTACAACTTTAAAAGTAAACAAAGAACAATACAACATCACAAAAGAAAACCTGAGTCAAGAAGCTTTAGGTAATGGAAAATTTGTTGTAGAGCCTCCTCCAAAGCTTCTACAGCTTCTATCCAGCAATACCAGTGATTCCAACCAAGAAAGCAGCCAAAAAACATAACAAAATTTACCAGAATAACTCCAATGCCATTCTACAGCAAAGAATTTCCCCATAAACAATCCTCTGTCAATTTTCAAAAAAATCCTCACACCCGTGAAGAAGCTTTCTTCTCTCCCAAAATTCTCTCCATGAATGAATTTGCAACAAACTCTTTAATAAATTCAACTCTCAGATGCTGGCATAATTGAAAATATCTTCAACAACCAAATCTAATATTAATTTAATTTAATAATTCCAAATAATAAATTAATTTCAAAAATTGAAAACTAATTTCCCAAATTAAATTAAATTCCAAAAATACATTACACTATTTTCTTTCTTTTAATTCACTCAACATAAAACTTAATTAATTAATTTTAATTATTTAATAAATAAATTCAACCCATTGGATTAAATTTAATTAATTAAATAAATTAAATTAAATTAAATAAATTTAATAAATTTAAAAATAACCTTTCATTCATAGTTTCAATTTTAATTTAAACAAATAACAACATTAAACAAGGCAATTATTCTAAATATTAATTTCATGAACAAGCACCTCTTAGAATCAAATAACATTAAAACAAGGTAAACCACGACTCAACAAACATGACTAATGACACACTATGGCTAGGGTGTAAACTTGACACAAGTTACCTAGCTATTATCTCCCATTCAACTTATCCATTGGATCGACACGTTCAAACCTATGAAACCAGGTGGAGTCAATGTCATGTACCTGCAAACCTGAAAACCAAGTAAACAACATATAATACACACCGTGAAGAGTAAATCATTGAAATGAAGGGTGCTCGCAAGCAAGTGATGCGAACCCATCCCCTTCACCAATACACTCATCAAAACTAACATTTCCATCTTACTCAATAATCTCATATGAAATTACATGTTATTTCTACTAACATTATTACACCATTAAAGCATGTAAAACAAATCATCAGATAAACCACATCACACAAATAATAGTTCGTCGCTTTATAAGTAGTGATAAAAACACACATAACAAAGTATGCCCAGTATCATAGTAGCTGGAACCAAAACAAAGCATAAAAGCAGTTTGAACATGAAACAAAACAGAGGGGTATTACAATCTCCCGCGCAAGGACCAGGCTTACTCTTGGAAGCCTGCAAACAAGTAGGGATATAATTCCCTCATCCTAGCTGAATTCTCTAGGTGGATGAAGCATCATCCTTGGGATCCCACTAAACTCTGACCTGATCAATATCTCGCCCTCGAAGAGTGAGCATTTTGTGCTTTGTTACAGCCACGGGATCCAAAGCCAGTTGCCCATCCTCTACCTATAAAGAATTCTAATCAAGGATCTGAGAAACATATGGATGATATGGACAAAGAACTCAAACATGAAAAGCGTCGTGAATGCGTGCAAGACTAGGTGGCAAAGCAAGCTGGTAAGCTACTGGACCAATCTTCTCAAGTATCTCAAAAGGTCCGACAAAGCAAGGCGCCAACTTAGAACCCTTTCCATATCGAATTGGACCCTTTCCCAAACACACCCACAAGAACACTTTGTCACCGACAGAAAACTGTCGATCCACTCTATGTGCATCCACATACTTCTTCTACCTATCCTGTGCTGCTACCAAGTGCTCTTTAATTCGATCCACCTGCTACTCCATGTCCTGCAACATTTCTGGACCCAATAATACTCTGTCCTCTAGTCGATCCCAACACAAGGGAGTACGACAAGGTTGCCCATACAAATCCTGAAAAGGAGCCATGCCAATGGAACTCTGGAAATTGTTATTGTAAGAAAACTCCACTAAATAGAGATAGTCCTCCCATCGTGTCTGCTGGTCCATAACATACATATGCAACATGTCTTCGAGGATCTGATTGACCCTCTCAGTTTTTCCATCTATCTCTGGGTGATACGCTGAACTGAAGTTGAACTGTGTCCCCATTACATGTTGTAATGATGTCCAAAGAGCTTAGGTAAACACTAGATCCCTATCAGAAATAATCCGACGTGGAATACCGTGCAACCTCGCTATGTCCTCCATGAACACTCTAGCAATAGATGACGCATTATAGGAAGAGTGCATAGGTGAGAAGTGTGCTACCTTCATCAACCTATCGACTGTCACCATAATAGCATCATGTCATCGCGAGGAGTTGGGTAAACCAACAATGAAGTCCAATGAGATAATATCCCATTTCCACTCTAGTACAATATGTGGTTGTAGAAGCCCTGCTGGATGTTGGTGTTCAGCCTTCACCCGCTAACACTCCAAACATCTCGCTACAAAATCTATAATATCTCGCTTCATCCCTGGATAGAAATACAACTAGCGTGCATCTTCTTCACCACTGGATGGGCTGAATAGGGTGCACGATGTGCCCCGGTCAAAACCAAAGCGCAAAGGTCACCTGCTGAAGGAACGTAAATACGTTCTAAATGTCTCAGTAAACCATCTGCATCAAGTGCATAACTTGTGAACCTGCCCTCTAGAGGTCTACCTATCTCAATCTTTTCCCTAACATTCTAATACCAACTTTCCACTGGAAGAGTGGTAAGAATCTGACTCCGCAAATCCACCATGAGAGTCAACTCAGATATCTCGTGCCTACGTCTACTGAGTGCATCAGCTACGACACTCTCCTTTTCCTGAATATACTTAACTTCAAAGTCATATTCATAGAGAAATTCCATCCAATGCCTCTACCTAGCGTTAAGGTTCGACTGTGTGAAAATGTACTGAAGGCTCCTATGATCACTATGCAACTCAAATCTATGCCCGAGAAGAAAGTGTCTATATCTGGTCAATGCATGGACTACTGTCGCTAACTCAAGATCATGTGTGGGATAATTCAGTTCATGATCCTTAAGCTTCTGTGACTCATAAGCTATAACTCGACCCTCGTGCATTAAGACTACTCCTAACCCCTCTAAGGATGCGTCTGTATAGACTACAAAGTCCCCTGTGGGATTAGGTATTGCTAGTATCAATGCACTAGTCATCTTATCCTTAAGAACTTGAAAATCCTTCTCACACTGCTCTGACCATCCAAACCTCTTCCCTTTCCTCTGAAGAGAAGTGATAGGATGCCCTATCCTAGAAAAGCTCTGAATAAACCTCCTATAATATCCTTCAAGCCCCATAAAGCTATGAATCTCTGCCACATGCGTGGATGCAGGCCAATCTAGGATAGCTTGGATCTTTGAAGGATCCACGGATATACCTTCCCCTAAGATCACATGACCAAGATACTTGATCTTAGTCTTGAAGAATTTTCATTTTGACAAGTTGGCATAAAGTTGGTTATCTCATAAACACTGCAATACCTATAGCAAATTCTCCTCACGTTCCTCTACTGTCTTGGAATATATCAAAATATCATCTAGGAACACAAGGACAAACCTATCTAAGTAAGTACAAAATACTCCATTCATCAGACTCATGAACACAAAAGGCGCATTCGTCAACCCGAATGGTACCACAATAAACTTGTAGTGACCATACTGCGTTTGAAATGTTGTCTTATGGATTTCTAAGTCAAAAATACAGAGCTGATGGTATCTCGACTAAAGTTCAATCTTTGAAAAGATGGTAGCACCCTTGACTTGGTCAAACAAGTCATCAATTCTAGGAAGCGGATAACGATTCTTGATCGTCACTGTGTTCAACTGTCGGTAATCAATACATAACCAAAGTCAACCATCCTTCTTCTTCACGAAGATAACCAGTGCTCCCCATGGAGAAACACTAGGATGAATGAAACCCTTCTCCAACAACTCCTCTAGCTACAAGCGGGGCTCTTTCAGCTCCTGAGTGGTCATACAGTAGGGTGCTCATGAAATAGGCTCTGATCCAGGTCTAAGTCAATCTTGAAGTCTATAGCTCTCCGTAGTGGCATCCCTGGAATGTCATCTGGAAAGACATCTGTAAAATCCTGAAGAACGGGATGACTATCAAGAGATACCTTCTCCTCTCCATCTCCTAATCCCAAGTCCTCAACTATAACAGCAAACAACTGACATCCATGCTAAACACATCTCCTCAACTGCATAGCTGAGATAATCCTCAAAGATATCGATCTCTGTACTCCTATAATATCCACCTCACCACCAGATGCATTAATGCACTGAATCGACTTACGTCGACAATCAATAATTGCTTGGTTAGCCTCTAACCAATCCATACCTATGACAACATCATAGGATCTCAATGGTATAACCTGAAGATCCAATGTAGTAAGGAGTGGTCCAATCTCCAACCTACACTCAGGTACTACAGAATGCGATGTGACTTTTGCACCAAATGCTAACTCAACCTGTCACCTATTAGCTTGCCTTACGGCCCCCAGTCTACAATGTGACACTACGGATGAAGAAATGAAGGAGTCTGATGCTCCATAATCAAATAGAATGGTAACAAGGTTATCTAATAACATACCATAAGTCTCAACCACGGTACCCTTGTGCTCTACCTAGCGGTTATCAACCGTTGCGAACACAAGATGGCCTCTACCAACATCTCCCACTATCAGCTCTGACGTCATTGATCTCTATGTGAATCCTAATGTGCCCTTGTTAGGAAACATCCTAGCAATATGGCCATGTTAACCACAAAAAAAACAACCTGTGCCTCTACCATATCCTCTGCCTCTAGCTAGTGCACTAGGCTGATGCACACTACCTCCAAAATTGGACTAGATGCTCTGAGCGGGTTGCTCAGAGTTGAAACACTTCCTACGCCTCCAGTTTCTATCACCCTGTCTCTACTGGAAACCTTTATGTTTCCCCTGAAATACCTACTGTTGACTGCCCTGTGCTGATCCTTGTTGTGTCTTAGGAGGTATAGCCCCCTATGTCTGTCCCTCTCAAGCACTAGCCCTAGCTCTAGAACCACTGCCAATAAGGACACCTATATGGCCTCACAGTCCCATAGTCAAGTTCTCCTCAACAAGCCATACCTTCTCCACAGCTATCTCCATAGATTTGGGCTCAAAGACCTGCACACCACCACTAATACGAGCATTCAAGCCCCTGATGAAATGTTGCATGAGCATCCCCTCGTCATCTCCTATTCCCGCAAATTGTTTAAGTTTTTACAAACGTCTCTCATACTGATCCACGGTCAAGGATAACTGTCGTAGGGCGTGGAACTCATCATCCCTGCACTGACGCTAATGGTCAAAAAGAAACCGAGCTCTAAACTACTCAAGCAATATCTCCTAGGACACAGTACTCATATCAATGTGGAGCTTCTGCTCTTCAATTCTCCACCAGGTGGCCGCAAACCCTCACAAGTACATAACATCGCACCATACTTTAGTATTACTATCAAATGGATGCATAGAAAAGCATCGATCAAAACCTATCAGCCAAGTTTGGGCCTCTAAACCGGTGCCAACTCCGTCAAACTGAGGTGGTTGTGATCGAATCAAATCTCTCATATTGGAAGAGGCTAACTTCTCTGACGGTGTTGTAACTGTCCTCACACTAGGATTAACCTCTAGTACTTCCTGTCTCTGACCTAGGAGTGCTAAAGCCTCCTCAAAATCTCTACGTGCAACTTCGATCCCTGGAGGATCTAGCTATCCACCACCACCTCCTGGGTCATTTTGCAAGGCCTGTTGTTCCTCCTGCTCTGGTATAAGCGTAACAAGAGGTGGCAATTCATGATGACTCCCGTCGTGACTACCTACCCTGCCACGTCCTTGTCCTCTGCCTCGTCTGCATCTAGGAGGCATACTCCTACACACACACAAAAACGTATGAGATAAGGTACACTTGGAAACCTACGCAACTAAGCTTAATGGGTACATCATAATCCCAGAGCACCCAGTGTTTAAACCTAGGCTTTGACACCATGTGTAATGCCCAACCACGCAACCCTAGAGGAAGTTTCAATTCACAATAAAAGCATACTAATTTATTTTTATTAAAGTGAATTAAACATACAATTTCATCTACAAATGACAACATCCCCTAAGGCTACGTAACCGAGATTACTTAAACCCATACAACATACATCATTAAATCCATTGCATTTAATTACCTTAAGAAATAAGCATTTATACAACATGCAATTACGACATACAATAATGAGACAAACATCCATGATATAAATTCATTACTTAAACAACTGGTTACATCTCTCATTCCCAGAATGAGGCAAAAGTACAAAAGTATTACAATTACATAATTCCACCTCGTAAATACAATAGGGGTAAAATAACTTAATACAATTTGAAATAAAACAATGATATAAATACAACAAGATTCCTGAGCTGTCCAACTGGATGTCTCACCACCAAGTACTGAAGATGAAAGGGGACCCAACGGTGTATAGTGCATGTTCCTCCCAACCAAATGGTACCCGAAGGCCCACCCCGCATGCTAGGAGATAGTAACAATGTAACGTGGACAAAGATCTACAACCTCTAACCATAGGCAGACTCATACTGACTCAACTAAACACATGTACAATATAAGTCTAACACTAACATGGTCACATTGCTTCCAGAAATAAAATTGATCAAGTATGATAAGAAATCCATACACATAAAACAAATACCAATGTCGTCCTAGACAGAGTATCATCGCACAATTAGTCATGAGATCTCCTCTAGTCATTCTTCATAGGCTCCAGTAATCCTGGTGACCTCTACCAAATCAAGGTCCTCACGCTTACTCATGCGAAATTGACTACATCTCGTAAGGACAAGATAGTTGACCTTGCCATTCCAAACCTTCCCACTCATCCCAAGTCTATACGAGCCCTTGTGTCTATGAGTGAGGCTAAATTATCTTAATTAATGTGTGATACTTCATAATCATCTAAGTACATTAATTTAATTATCACTTGATTAAATCACTTCTAAAGGTTACCCAGTTTACCACTTTGGGCTTTGGCGCCTAACAAAATCTACTCTTCTAATAGACAACACACTATACAAAACTATACTCTGAGGGTAACTCTAGTGCTTACAAACTAAACAACACAATCTCTCCTACTCTAGGACAATACAGTTAAGGAAACTCACTCCAAACACTTGGAGGAACCCAATCACATAAAGCACTACCCAAGGGAAATATAAAAGGTTGACATGACAAAGCGACAACCCTTACCTCTAGAGTCCTTCTAGAAGACTTACAATTTTGATCTAACACTTAACCCATTTCCCAAAATAAGGACATAGAGGAAATAATTTAAACAAGGCAATAGCAAGGAAATTTATCTACTTTTGGATACACTAAATCCATTTCCCTTCCTAATACATTTCATAGTAAACATACTAAATGCCTTTACAAAATAATTAATTACAATAATTAAATTGCTTTAAGAGAAAAATCAAATTTTCAAATAATTTTAAAAACAACATAATTATTTCTATTACCAATTCCTTCCATTTCCAATTTGACATAAATATAAGATATCTTAAAAAAAAAAACTATTATAATTATTAACCTATATATTTAATATATAATCATAAAATATATATACATAATTATAATTTAATATACAATTATGTATATATATATGATATATATACATATATTTACATTAAATATATAATTAATATAAACCAGGTACACAATATATATATATATATTATATACATATATATATTATATATACATATATATATTATATATACATATATATATTATATATACATATATATATATTATATATATATGTATATATACTATATAATATATTGTATATATTTTATTTAAATTTTTAAAAAACACCAAAAAAAGAAAGCGGACGAAATCACGATTTCCAGATTTCAAAAAAGAAAATAAAATATATAAAAAAAATAGCGATTTAACTTGGAGAGGGGTCGGCTATGGCCGAACCCCCACCCCACCTCCGTATGCTCGCACCCTTATGGGGGTTGTGCTGCCTCCAAAGGTAGCGCTCCCTCTACTTAGTGGAGGGCACTGCTTTTAGAGGTAGTCGCACCTCCATTAAAGGGAGCGGTGGGGGATTTAGTCCCCCCCATATACACACAATACAAACAGCAGAAAATCAACGGAATACCCTGCACAGTCCATCGTACGGCGATAATAATTTTTTTTTTCAAAGAATTCAAATATATATATATATATACAATCAAAGATATATATAAATATATGTATATATATATATATATATATATAATATTTCAACATGGAAATAAATTGAAGAAATTATTTTGAAACACTCACCTACAGGTGAAAGTGTAAAAATTTCCAAAGAACACAAAATTTCTTTAGAGGATTTTAAAATTAAATATCTCAACTAACTTTTCTCAAATTAGTACACTAATAAAAAAAAAACAAGGTAACTAAGAAAGATCTAGGTTCCTTTCCAGAAACTTTCAACAAGCAAATCCTCTAGGTTTTTCCACCGCAGTTTCTACAAAGGATTTAAAGAAGAATTTCATTTTTTCTACAAAGGTTTAAATTTTCTAAACAAATCTAAGTGTTTTTTTACCCATAAGTTTGATTTAATAACGAAACTAACAATTTCCTCAAATAAACTAAATCCAACAGAGATTTCATAATTTCCCTAAAGAAAACTTCACGGGAATAACAAAAGCTTTTAAATTTATTTATTTTTCTTCTTTCTTCTAATAAAAAATTCTTTTCCTAAATGGATTTAACAAACAATTCTTTAATCACTACAACTTCAAAAGTAAATAAAGAACAATACAACATCACAGAAGAAAACCTGAGTTAAGAAGCTTCAGGTAATGGAAAATTTGTTGCAGAGCCTCCTCCAAAGCTTCCACAGCTTCTATCCAACAATACCAGTGATTCCAACCAAGAAAGCAGCCAAAAAGCACAACAAAATTTACCAGAATAACTCCAATGCCATTCCACAGCCAAGAATTTCCCCCAAAACAATCCTCTGTCAATTTTCAAAAAAATCCTCACACCCGTGAAGAAGCTTTCTTCTCTCCCAAAATTCTCTCTGTGAATGAATTTGCCACAAACTCTTTAATAAATTCAACTCTCACATGTTGACATAATTGAAAATATCTTCAACAACCAAATTTAATATTAATTTAATTTAATAATTCCAAATAATAAATTAATTCCAAAAATTGAAAACTAATTTCCCAAATAAAATTAAATTCCAAAAATACATTACACTATTTTCGTTCTTTTAATTCACTCAACATAAAACTTAATTAATTAATTTTAATTATTTAATAAACAAATTAAACCCATTGGATTAAATTTAATTAAATTAAATTTTATTAATAAATTTAAATATAACCTTTCATCCACAGTTTCAATTTTAGTTTAAACAAATAACAACATTAAACAATGCAATTATTTTAAATGTTAATTTCATGAACAAGCACCTCTGAGAATCAAATAACATTAAAACAAGGTAAACCGCGACTCAACAAACATGATTAATGACACACTGTGGCTAGGGTGTAAACTTGACACAAGGTACCTAGCTACTATCTCCCGTTCAACTTAACCATTGGATCGACATGCTCAAACCTATGAAACCAGGTGGAGTCGATGTCATGTACCTGTAAACCTAAAAACCAAGTAAACAACAACATATAATACACACTGTGAAGAGGAAATCATGGAAACACAGGGCGCTCGTAAGCAAGTGATGCGAACCCGTCCCCTTCACCAATACACTCATCAAAATTGACATTTCCATCTTACTCAATAATCTCATATGAAATCACATGTTATTTCTACTAACATCATTACACCATTAAAGCATGTAAAACAAATCATTAGATAAACCACATCACACAAATAATAGTTTGTCGCTCTATAAGTAGCGATCAAAACACACATAACAAAGTATGCCCAGTATCATAGTAGTTGAAACCAAAACAAAGCATAAAAGCAGTCTGAACATGAAGAAAAACAGAGGGGTATTACATGTTGAAGGACATTCATCTAGGGGTGAATGTGTATTTGTATAGGGTTCTAAAAATTATGTTTCTAGTCCTTCTATTCTTGATCTAAGCTTCTGATTCCACCAAGTTTGACTGTCGGAAAGCCGGAAATAAAACCTGTAGTTGAGTTTCTGTATCTTGACAACTTTGATGAAAACTTTGACAACTTTGCAAAATTGCACTTTTGATCAATTAAATCCTTTTTCACCTAAAAATATACACATACAAAGAGAGGATAAAAATGTTTCTTTTTGGTGGATAAAGGTTTGCCTTGGTCAAACCCTAGTTTGGTAATTCAACCTTGATAATTAGATAATGACAAAATAAAGGAATTAGTGAATGAACAAAGCTTGTTACACCTAACCAAACCCTTTAATGGATCCCCTTAGAGGACTTAATTATAACACATATCTCTAAGGATTGGATCTTTCATGAAATGGCTTGATTGATTGATAGATCTTGATGCTTGAATACTCACTTAAAACTTGAAACCTACATCACAATGTTAGCTCCAAAAACATAGATGAACACATATATATTGAAATCATGATAGGATCTTGAATGTTGTTGTAGATGACTGATGAATCTACTCTCTAATGCTCTTGAAAATAATATTTTCTCTTTTTGAAGTTTCTTTAATGTTAGATATTTTTTCTTAGATTTGAATTGATAAAAATACCTTGTATTTATAGGTGTTTCATTATTACCCGACAATTAAACACCACAAACCGACCTTTACAATTTGAATTTAGATCATTAAAACTCCTCCAAAAAAATATTAAAGAATGGGATCCAAGACTTAAGGGGGGGCCATTCGCCCTTGGGCGAGTGGATCCTAGGCCCTAAACCTAGGATACACATTTTCCAAGATGTGTAATTAAATGTATGCATTGATTAAATGTGAGTTTCCCTTTCGGAAAATGAAATTAATTAGGCTTTTGAATGCATAATTGGGTCAATTAAAGGCTTAATTAAGTCCAATTATTAAGGGGATGCAAACATAGTGTGAAAATGTAAAGGTGTACATTTTCAACATTACAATATGTTAAAAAAAAGATTTTTATGAATTTTTATGATGCCAACATGAAACCGTAAATGAGAAATGCAATATAGTGTAATTCAAAACATAGATCTAGGTTGAATTATTTCAAATTTCAGAAGTTTTATGATATAAAAATGTCAGGTTCACCAAAATGAAACATAGAAAAATGGAAGCTTAAGTTTAATGTCCAAAACTTAGGATCAATTCCACCTTTTTCTATGGTTTCATTAGGATACAAATCAACAAGGCAATTAGATTGACTTTCAACCACAAAGGTGAGTCAACCATACTTGGATTTGATCCTTTTATGTCTTGAAAAATTATTGGAATTGAATTATCCTAAACTACCCTATAAAACTATGTGCTCTAATCTAAAAATGCAAGATTCTAATAACTGGAAAACTGTAATAGAAATTCAAACAATAGATCTGAGAAAGACAAAATTCTTTGTACCTGTCCTATAAATTTGAAGCAGATTTTGGAGGAAACAAGTTCCCAAGGCATGAGTGTCCTTGTGGGCCTTTTCTAGACCTATTTTCACAATCCTATGATGTCAAATCAGAGCCTTTTGTTTGCACCCACAAATCTGTAGGATCACTGTTAGATAATATTATAGGCGAGTTTATGTGAGTTGAGAAGATGTAGGATCTCAATTGCAACAATGTAAAATGAGTCTTCAAACTTCCTTCAATATCCTTTAAACCTATAACCTACACATTCAAAGAGAGAGGAAGGGTTGTGTCATTTAGGGGCTTGCCTTAGTCAAACCCCGTGTTAGTGTTTCCACTTTGATAATGGAAATGCCAATGATAAATGGATAAATTATAGGAAGGCATGATGAATCAAAAAAGTTCTCCAACTCACCACCCTTGAATGGCTTCTTTGAAGGACAGAAATCATACACATCACCTCAAGGTCTTGGATCTTGCTTGCTTGATTTGCTTGAATGCTTGAATTGCTTGAATTGCTTGAATTGCTTGGATGCCTACAAATAGTTAGCCTTTGCAAACAATATGACAACATAACATGAATGAACTTACATAATAACATGATGAATGCTTGGATCTTGAATTGCTTCAATGAATCACTGAAAATTTGCTCTTAACTTTTTCTTGACAATAATTTTTGCTCAATCTTTTATAGATTCTTTCAAATGATGCAATAACTAGGTATTTATATGCAATTATTCAATTTCATATAAATTAAATCCCAATAAATGACTTTAGACAATTGAATTACAAATAATAAATAGTTGACATTGACATATTTGAATTTGGAGGGAAAATAGGACACTCACTCCTGGCCCTATTTTCTAGGAATTTAATGTTAAATATCCAATCTACTAAGAGGGGGGTGAATTGGTATATTCTTAAACTTATTGAACAAATACCATCCAATTGATCCAATGCATATGATAATTGACATAAGCACAAGCATCAACTGAAATTAAAGCACATAACACATAGACACCAAGATTTTTACGTGGAAAACCCAGATTGGGAAAAACCACAATGAGGATTAACTCACAATATAGTATAATCGGCTATAAGATATTACAAAATGGGTAGCTCACTGCCAAGACTCACTGTCCAAAATGGGAGGCTCGCTACCTAACATAACACATAACACATAACACATAGACACCAAGATTTTTACGTGGAAAACCCAGATTGGGAAAAACCACGATGAGGATTAACTCACAAAATAGTATAATCGGTTATAAGATATTACAAAATGGATAGCTCACTGCCAAGACTCACTGTCTAAAATGGGAGGCTCGCTACCTACAGAAATGAAGTAACAAAATGGCTAACTGCCATAATTGAACTGATGAGAGTACACTTCAAGTGCAGATTTAGTTCCTTTGAAGTTCAATAAATTTGCATGTCAGTAGATCTCCCTTCGCTCTTTTTTATTTCCAAAAAATAATCTATTAATATTCACATACAACATCATACACACACACTTATCATATCTTCAAAAACATCTTATATATATATATATATATCTGATTGTCCATAGATAACAATCAGGTCATCTTCATAAATCTTCTCAACAATAATTCAAACGGGTGGCATGCATCAACATGTCGGTATGGATTACACAAATAAAATTTAATCCATTTCATCTTCAACCGCTTGATAGGTTGGCCAGCAATAGACCTAATAGAAAAATTGTAATCAAGAAAATGATACCCTTGATGACCACAAGAATCTATACACATGAGTTCCTATTCATGCATGCATTTATCCATCATAGATCATTTCCCAAAAACTGAAGTAGTAACTATTTACCAGAGGGGAATCCAGAGCAAAATACCAGAGGATGATCTTGGATTACCATTTTAGAATATCGGATTACTATGTCTTTGAGTCTTGCAATTGCAACTCATATATCATGGTGAAATCAATGACAACAAATACTATATCAAGAGACACGATCTTCTTCATTCTTCTAACAATCTCCCCCTTTTTCGTTGATGGCAACATGTGCCAAACATAATCTACATACATCCTATGTACATAATATACTTTATATCTTTCTCACTTCTCCCCCTTTGACATCAAGGACAAAGGTTAATACAAAAACATGAAATATATGTGCATAGGGTCTGGGATGTACAACACAGAGAACCAAACTTACTGAACTCCCATTGAGGATTTTATCCCAAGCAAACAAAAAAAATATTACTCGAAGGAGGGAGCACTTTTTATTTCCTAAACAATGCCTTGCCAGGTTGCTTTTCCATTCTCCCAACTCTTCTTAGAAGATATCAATTTTTTTTTCAAAGATTCTAAATTTATTAAATTTTCTTTAGCTTCATTTGGGGTGTCTAGTGTCAGATTGATCTTATCCAAATTTTCAGCACTAGCCAAAGCATTGGCTACAAGAGCATACTCCATCCTTATGTTTTCACTAAGTAGACCAAAAATTTTGATTATCTCTTTCTTTTTCTTATGCAGCATGAAAAACTTTTCTCTGTGCACAGAAATAGCATTCCAAGTTTATCTATCTATGTCCATGGATACATTGTAAGTATTGGAGACAACGGTCAACTGGGACTCAATGGAGTCCATGAGATCTTTTATGCTTTGAGTGGCATCAAGCCACCTTATGCAATAGGAAAACACAGAATTAGCTTTAGATTCACAAGACTACATATTCAAGGCTCTTCTCTACATTGGTATGTGCTAAGGCACATTTTTCATGAAGAATCAAAATCCTTTTCTCATTTAGTTTCGCTTTTACATCCTATTTCATTTTCTCAATAAGTCTTGTGGCATGCTCCTTGAAGGAGTCCAATAGAAGATTCAGGTTTTCAACCGAAGAGAAAGAGATGTTTCTATAGATGTTTCAGGTGTGACATCCCGTAAGGCCTTAATAGCATCTTTAATGAGCTAAGTTCCCTTTTGATGTATTTCTAAGATTTATCTTCTATTGGATGCATGAAACATATCACCTAACACCATTTTATGTACAGGAGAAATCTTGTTCATATATGTATAACCTTTATTCATTGGAAGTTGCAAGAGTTTTGGAGGAATTACTGGTTGGAATCTGATATACTTGGATAGTAGTCCCTTAAAGACATCATCACCAGAGGCAAATTCTCCAATGGACTTTCGTGATTCTCCAACCTATTGGGATACTTTATTCTTTCCAATAATATCATCTAATTCCTTGTTTTTGTCTTCTTCTTCCTCTACTTTTTCTTCCTCTACATTATTTTCTTCCATCTCCTTTTCTTTTATGTTTTCTTCTTCTACCTTTTATTCTTCTATTTTCTCTTCTTCTATTTCTTCTTCCCTCTTCTCTTCTTCTACTTTATCTATATCTTCTTCTTCAGGGTGTACCGAAGAGGTAGCATCATGAACTTTTGTTTCAACATTTTCTTCAACCTGTTTTTCATTTTCTAGTTTCTCATTGACAACATTGATTTTTGGTAGAACATCTGTACTACCTAATTGTAGAGGAGTATTGGTATCATTCATTTCCAGAGGTAGGTTTTAATCAGTAGCACCGAAAGGAGGTTCTTCCATAACTTCTGCAGAAGTTTCTTTTCTAGATTTAGGTGTCAAACCAGATGCACCAATCATTCCATACTTTACTATAGTACTCTTGATAGTACTTATTATCTCCTTCCTTATCCTTTTTATTTCCTTTTTGTATTTTGTCATCAGAGTATTAACTCTTCTCTTCACCTTGAACATATTAGCACAAATTTTCTTCAAAGTTTCTAAATCACTCAAAGACAGAGAGGATGTATGTAATGCCTCAACATGTAACCCTAGAGGATGGCGCAATTACAACGGAAGCACAATAGATTTTTTTTGAAAGTGCAATTAACATTAAGTAAAGTGAACTACACTTAACGAATACATCCTCTAAGGTACGTGACAATTCTTACATTTGAAACCCATAACATACATAAGTAAACTAATCCATAGCATGTAAATTATACTCATGAAATAAAGAACATAAATCCAAAACATTAAACTCATTCCATAAGCTTACAAAGTAAATTAAAGATTCATTCAATATAGAAGTTACAAGGCTCATTTCCAAAATGAGGTAGATCATACAAATGATATTACAATTATAATGATACAAGGATTCTCCTCGAATAAAAATGAGGAGTAGTACATATATAATGACATCCAATTGATTTAATAGAACATAAGAGATGATACAAAGCAAATGGAAGATGTGAGATCTCCAATCTGGAATATCCCGCCATCACGAACATGAAGTGGAAACTCAACAGTGTAAGGTGAAAATTCCACCCAACCAAGTGGTACCTGAAGGCCCACCCCCCGTGCTAGGAGATAGTAAAAGGGATTCCTAGGAATAACCAACAACCTCAAGAAACATGCAACCACAAGACTAGACTACACAAGTACATTACAATACATGAAGGTTACATTGCTTTTAGAGTAAAATAATCGAGTACATCAATTGAACAATACAATATTTTATCATAGGAGGAGTGTCATCACAAAGTAGTATGGGTTACCCTGGTAGATCTTCCTAGGCCCTGGTCCCCATCTTGGGTTACCCTAGTAGCCTCTCACAATCCATGGCCTCACATGCAAACCGATGCGGAATCAAATATCTTTCAAAGGGACAAGATAATGATCTTTCCATTCCATTCCTTCTCATCTCATCTTAAGTCTATATGATCCCTTGAGCTAATGAGTGAGGCACAATTAAAAATTTATGTGTTTAAAGTTACCCTTTTCCCTAATACATTTATTTAACTTCCACTGAATTAACTAACTCTCACATGATTTACCCTAGCACCACTTTGTGTGCCACTCCCCTACTGACGACGCAAGGATATAATCCATAAACCAAGGGTAAACAAAGTGCACAAGAATGGATATTAAATCGCAACCATAATACAAGAGGCAACACATCTTGTTCGTAGTAACCAGGTGTTTAACTAAATCACAACTAGGTGCACTACCCAAGGAAAACAAAGGGATAAACCATAAATCACAAAAAACCCCACATAATATTCCAACATCTAGAAGGCTTACACATTCACAACTAAAAGATAACCCAACTTTTATGGACAAAATACATTATAAACTATCATTATGATTTCCTTAATCGAATTTCCATTCCAAGAAGACAATAATACATCACTCAAAATAATCCAACTTAATAAATTTCATTTACAGACAATAAAGAAATTAAATCTAATTGTTTAATTCAATTTCCCAATTACATCAATATAAAAATTCAATTTCCCTTTCTAAATCTTTTCATTTTAAAAACACCTGATTCGTGCAATTACATGCACCTAATAAACAAGTCATTTAAATATATATACAATTACATTTGTTTTTATATATAACTATATATATATATAAATATATTATTTAAATAATAAAAATCACGTTACAATTTCCAAAGACAATTATTAAACATATATATAAATATATACATACATATATATAAATATATATTTATATATATATAAGTATATATAAAAATATTATATTATATATTTAAAACCAATTTAAAATCAAAATAAAGGTAGGCAGATGAAAGTCTAATGGTATGCCACAAAATACACAGAGGTTGTTAACATAGCCTAACCCCCATTGAGGGGGGTGCGGCCTGTGTAGGAAGCGTTGGGTGCTACCTCCACACTGTCGCTTCCCCTTATGGGGGTGGTTGTGGGGTAGCCCTCCTAGCCTTCATTAAAACTATAATTTAAAAAATATATATTAAAACCTGCGATTTAATATAAATCGTCGTACGATTTGCATTCAGGATTTTCAAAATAAATTCTAATAGAAACATTAAAAGATGCATATATATATATATATATATGTATGTATGTATGTATGTATGTATGTATGTATGTATATATATGTATGTATGTATATATATATGTATATATATATGTATATATGTATGTATATGTATATATATATATATATATATGTATATATATATGTATATATATATATGTATATATGTATATATATGTATATGTATATGTATATATGTATATGTATATGTATATATGTATATGTATGTATATATGTATATATGTATATATATATATATGTGTGTGTGTGTGTGTGTATATAAATATGATTGCTCCAAATGAGAAATTCTTCACAAAAAAATTCTACAAGAGGATTATTACAAATTTTCCAAAGGCTTTCAATTTCCCAAGCCAAATAAATTTTATTGGAAGAAAAACAATAATCTTCTACAGGAAGATCTTTCCAATACAATAAGAGGTTTTCTACAACTTTTGAAAGGAATATTTAACTCAATTCTTACAAAGGTTTTCCGAATTTTCTATATATTCATTCTGGGAATTCTATTGTTTTAAATTAATTCCTACAGAGGTTTTCTAAATTTTCTTTAAAATCCTTTTGTGAGGTCTATTTTTTTAAATCAATTTTCATCTTTTCAAAAGAATGTAGAATTCTAATAAGAGGCTTTAAGGCTTTCATGACAATCTGTCAAATTTTCAAAATATATAAAATCTTTTAAACAAATAAAATATTCCTCTTTGTACATGCAATCTTTCCCAACACAATAACTTATTCTAATAACCTTTTCCAATTTGTATTTAAATAAAACAATAAAGAACATGTTTCAGAAGCTTGAAGAATCAAAGTTTGAAGTAGAGACTCACCTTCAAATTCCAAAATTACCAAAGCCTTTCCCAAATAATCCTCTTTCCAGAAAGTTGAAAATAAAACCAGAGCCAACTTCCCAAGAGCTTCTCCCCTAATTTTCAACCACCTCTTCCAATTTTCAACCAACTCCAAATCCAATTTTCATTCCCGTCAAATAGCCTCTTTCCTCTTTCAATTAATGCAATAATTCTCTCCATGAATTATTTCCCAACACCAGTTTACCATTTCAAATGCATGTCACAATCCCAAAATATCTTCCCATATTAATAATCACAAGATATTTCCTCTAAGATATTTTTTTATTTAATAATTTAAAATCCAATATTAATTTAATCAACCATTCATTTAATTCACAACTTTATTTAATCAATTTAAATAATTAATTAAACAAAGCTTTTATAATCTAACAATTTAAATATCAAATTTAATCTAATTAATTTAATCAATATGTAAAATAAATTTAATATAAATAATTAAATTAATTTACACAATAAATTAAATCAAATTTAAAGCTTCTAACAACATTAATCATGATTAACTAAATAATCAATTAAAAACATTAATTTCCCACAGAGCATACCTTGCAAAATAATTAAACAACAAGGAAAATGTGGACAACAAAGCATGACCAAAACAAGGACTGACGACACACTATGACTAGGGTTGTGGTTTGACAAGGAAATCTCATTACTACCTCCTAATCAACTATTTCATTGGGAAATGGACACGCTCAAACATGTGAATCTAAGTGGATTCGATGGCTTGTACCTACAATCCTGCAATCAAAACATATGTCGTACATGTATATAGAACATGAACGATCACACCGTGAAGAGAGAATCATGGAATCGCAGGGCGCTCGCAAGCGAGTGATGCAATCTCGTTCCCTTCACCAATACAGTGTCACATCAAAACTAATAAAAGTAAAACATCAAATAACTAGAGATGAACATATATCAACATCAACTCACATAATTAACTATGCTAACCAGAAATCATGTCATAAACAATAATCATCAATATAGTGTACCATCACATCTAAGTATAAAACCATCATTTCTATAATGTAAGTGATCAAATAATAACAACATAGTATCATATTCTATCAAAATAAAAGCATTGTCTGAAAACATAAGAAAATCGGAGGGGTGCTACAATGTAATTTATTTAATTTTTTATTTCTTATTTTCTCTTCCAGCTCAACCACCTTTTCTCTTATCTCCATCAATATTTCCCACAAATTTTTAGTT
Source organism: Sequoiadendron giganteum (assembly GCA_007115665.2). NCBI lineage: Eukaryota > Viridiplantae > Streptophyta > Pinopsida > Cupressales > Cupressaceae > Sequoiadendron > Sequoiadendron giganteum. The sequence goes on from CM021106.1 coordinate 206,169,583, forward strand.
ACATCACTCTTAATGTTGTCTCATTTAGCTTCCAAAAAGATGACATATTTGATGATGGCCATTATTATTGTTTCTTTATCTTCTTCTCCTACTAAACATACACTTTTTTTGTGGATTTCACCATGCTTTCTTGATTTACCAAATTATTCACTAAAACATTCAATTTGAGAGGGGAACCAGGTCTTATCAGAGAGGCATTTTGTTCTTCTTGGTCCAATGAAACTTCTTTTGCAACTTTGGCCTTCTTTGCATCAGCTTCATTATCGCTAACATTCTACTCATCAACATCCTCAGAGGATGACACATAGTTAACTTTCTTTGATCCAACACTGGTTTCTTGTGATGCTCCTTCACCGGAGGAGACACTCACCCTTCTTTTTCTTTTCAGCTTTGTAGCTAGATCTTGTTTCCTCTTGATCCTAATCATCAGTAACGCTCATATTCTTCTCCCTAGTATCCTTTTCTTTTCTTCCTTGTTTAGCAGGGGCTACCAAAGGAACACCTTTTCTTTTTTCTGATTGGGTAGTGGGTCTAGAATGGGTCAGGCCTTTGCCTTTGTGTGCAGTGCTAGGCTCAATCTTTATTGAGGCTGATCCAGAAGTTGGTGTGGAAGAAGGGATCCTACAAGATCTCCTTACACTAGGTGATTCTTTAGACTTTTGTCCTCCAACGGCTCTTCCTAGAGCTATCTCTTTATATGTGAAACCAAATTTTATGAGCATTTCAATCACATTTTTCTTCCTTGTAGCTTTGTTGTGCTCTGAACAGACTTCGATAGACTTCTCTGCATATGTTCCAATCTAGGTTTCATTTGGATCTTTTGGACTCTTTAATAAGAGCTGGACATACCCTTCATCTTCTTCTATGATCTCATAACCCAGAGTTTGAATCTAAATGTTCTGGGGTTCAACCACTTCTACCATACAGTCAACAGAATATACATAAATATGATCTCATTTTCATATTTTTTAACAATATTTCTTAGAATTCTATCTCTATCAATCATATTTTTCTTAAATATAGAAAAGAGTTTTGTCAAGGAATTTTCTATGTCATTCACATCACCCAACTTATGCATGTGATCAAAGATTTGATGGGCAACCAGTCAAGATGGGTCCCAATACACTGTTCCGGATTTTCCTGGAAGCATTTTGAGAAAATAGAATAACAAGCAAACAATCAGAGAACCAAACTTGAAGGGGTACTTCTCCTTTGACATCCTCAGGTTCTCAAGCAATTGTTGTCTAAGAAGCTCACATAGATCATAATTTGCACCATTTATAGTCATATCATAACCAGTATAAATTATTGTGATAGACATAAATTTCTCTCTGTTGGTGAATTAGATTTTTTTACCAAAAATTATTGATGCATACTTCACAATTGGATTAGTAATAGGCTTCGTCGCAAGAGCCCTCTTATCATAGGTTACACCAGTGAGATTTGTTACCATTTCATTTTTCACTGCTTAAAGTATAGGTACTGGGCTGGTGTCTCAGAATCTGGTGACGAATTTGATTGCTTCCTTAGTTATCAAATGCGGCTCATGGATCCATAAGAATTGATCATGCATTCTACTGAGGACCGGTTTTACATACTGATAATCTATTGTGGAACAAAAATTTGGGAAGTTGTTCCAACAGTCCAAATTCTTTGTCACAAGATTTGAATACTTGAGTTTTATGAAGAAATCATTTCCAATGAGTTCATTTATCCACATATCAATCAAATTGGTATGATTGAATTCCTCTGTCTTAACCCTAATATACATTCTTGTATCCTCTGTCGGCGTGATGCCATGAGGAACCAAAGAGAAAGTGCCCATAGGGTCATCTTCGAAAACCTTCATCGAGTATTTCCTGTAGGATGGTCTAGGTATTTCTGTTGTATTTACGACTATAGGAGTTGCCATTTTCTACATACCGATCTTTTAAAGATTTTTCACAAGCTCACAATGGCACAGATTCGAGAAAAATACCTTTTCTTCACAAATAGTTGAAACTAGGGTTTGCACCAATTGCACTTCAATTTTCTTCAAGTAGCTCTAAATCGCTCTTTGCCTCTTTTGAATACATAAGTGATTGAAATGCCTTTATGATTTTTCTTTATAGATTAATGTGATCTCCTAATTCGCATTTAATGCACAAAAATTCGAAAAAGCTGGCAAAAACCCTTTCATCCACACTGAAAAACCCTAATATTCTCCGCAAGTGAGCTTACATGCACCTTTTCTTTCAGTTTCTTTTTCAAAAACTCTACATACTTATTTCTTTCAACCTTCTTGCCAAGGATTGACATACTGAAATCAGGGGGTTCAAAAATATTTTCTGCTAAAGCTCCCCCTAAGACCCTGCTAAGTCTAGTTCCTGGAGGAATCATCTACACCAAATGAGGGTACAAAAATATTAGTAGATCTTGATTCTTCTTTCTTTTTCCATATCTTACTCATTTCCTTCTTAAATTCTTCTTTTTCAACTTTCTTCATAGATTCATTCTTCTTTACCGGAGCAGATTGTTTTCCCTTCTTGCTTCTACATACCTTTGAGATATGTTTGAGTTTTTTGCAGTTGTAATAGACAATGCTTCTTTGATTTGATTGACTTCTTGTTCTACACCAATTCACTTTATGCCCATATTTATTGCAAGTATAGCAATAACTAACAAAGGATTAATTCATTCTACCTCCATTAAACCAGTTCACCATCTGAGTTTTGCACTCACTAACTCTATGTCCAAACCTATTATAGTCATAGCATAGTCTAGCGAAAGAACCGGAGAACTAATCCATCCTACTTCTGAATTCAGTTGCCTTATGTCCAAGCTTGTTGCATAAAAAACAAGTGCCATTAAAAGATGGATACCTTTGTGCATTTGGTTGTCTGGTAGGTGGTTTCCTTCCAAGATTCCTTTTTTGCTTCCCTTTATTTTGAGTCTTTTGATCATTTACTGCTTTTGAGCTTTAACCCGCTTCTAATCCCAATCCACCTTTGTCTTAAGAGGGTTTTTGTTCTACAATCAATTCATCAAGCTTGGTAGAGTTTGTCTTAAAACTATCTTCACAGACTTTTTATTTTTCTAGTTATTCTCTTAGGCTCACTACTTCTTCAAGCCTAGAACATTCATCGGACTTGCTCTTCATTTTTGTATTCAAACACTCTTCAATCCTCTTCTTTTCTTCCACTTGCATTTTTAGTCCGGTAACATCTTCATTTGCTTGTTTCAATTGGTCATTGACTTCTCTATCTCTCTCTTTGAATTTCTTTAATTGCTCTTTCAACTTCTGGATGAATTCATTTGTTTCATCAAGATTTTCTTTCATATCTCTATTCTCATTTTCAGCTTTGTCAAGATCATCAAGGGCAGTCTGGAGTTCTACATTATCCTCCATTTGTTCAATATCCAAGATCTCCTCAAGTTGTTAGACTTCTCCAGAGGAACCAGCTCTAATACCAATTTTTAAATATCCAATATACTAAGAGGGGGGTGAATCAGTATATTCTTAACCTTATTGAATAAATACCATCCAATTAATCCAATGCATATGATAATTGAGATAAGCTTAAGAATTAACTGAAATTGAAGCACATAACATAGAGACACTAAGATTTTTACGTGGAAAACCCAGAGTGGGAAAAACCATGGTGAGGATTAACTCACAATATAGTATAATTCGTTATAAGATATTACAAAATGGGTGGCTCACTTCTAGAACTCATTGTCCAAAATGGGAGGCTCACTGCCTATAGAAATGAAGTAACAAAATGGCTAACCGCTAGGATTGAACTGATGAGAGTACACCTCAAGTGCAAATTCAGTTCCTTTGAAGTTCAATAAATTTGCATGCTAGAAGATCTCCCTTCACTCTTTTTTGCTTCCACAGAATAATCTACTAATATTCGCATACAAAACCACACACACACATTTATCATATCTTCAAAATATTATATATATATATATAATATATATATCTGATTGTCCATAAATAGCAATCAGGTTAGCTTCACAAATCTTCTCAAGAATAATTCAAACTTGAGGCACCCGTCAACATGTCGACATGGATTACACAAACAAAATTTAATTCATTTCATCTTCAACTGCTTAATAAGTTGGCCAACAATAGACCTAATAGAAAAATTGTAATCAACAAAATGATATCAGTGATAACCACGAGCATCTGTACGCACGAGTTCTTATTCATGCATGCATTTATCAATTACAGATCATTTCCCAAAAGCTGAAGTAGCAACTATTTATTGGAGGGGAATCCGAAGTAAAATACTAGAGGATGATCCTGCATTACCAGTTCATAATACCAGATTACTATGTCTTTGAGTCTTGTAGTTGCAACTCATATATCATGGTGACATCAATGACAACAAAGACTATATCAAGAGATGTGAGCTTCTTCATTCTTCCAACATTTAAGTGTTAGGAGCAAGGCACTAGATCAATGCATTTGTTTCTTGCTTGCAATTCATCTGTAATTGTTAAAAATGGGTCATAGAATGCATAGTTTAGAGAATTAAGTACTCTTGATTAGGTGTAATAATTTAAAGAGGAGCAAAACATAAGGTTAAATTATCAATGGTGACATTTTATGATGATACATGGGTTAATTAGCCTAAATTAATTAATTAATTTAGTTGAATGATTTTAGGAAAGGCTAAGATTAATTAAATAAATATAAATTTTATCTAATTAAAGGTGATGGATAAACATAGTGGATAAATTAATTAAATAAATAATGAATATTTTTTTAATTAATTTGGCTAGGAGAAGGTGGGATAAAGGTGATGGGATAAATTAAATAAATAAATAAAATTAATAGCTTGTGATAAATTAAAATTAGGTGTGATTGGGTAAGGTTAGATTTTAGGTGTCTACAATACCAAAACTATACATTTTTAAAGTCCTTATATAATATAAAAATACAAGCTATGCACTTTTTTCTTTACAAGAACCATAAGAAAATAATCTTAATCTTATTTCTAAATATAAAATAAGAGCTTGCATTGAATACTAAATGTACATTAATATCATTCACACTATTTTTTATTAGGTAAAGTGGGAAACAAGTTTCAAAACCCTACTGCAATAAATCTTGAAGGAAAATAAATAGAAAACCAAAAGGAAAATTTAAATAAGACTACCAAATAAATCCACAAAAAAAAGGAGATAGACCCTACCAAAGTGTCAAAATAAATAGAAAAAAATAATAAAACAAACAACATAGAATTAAGGTATACCTTTGGGGTTAGAGACCTCCCACAATCCTCTAAGAGGAAATTAAATACTTCATCTTTCATATTATTTTTCATCTATTTCTTTCTAGAGTTGTTATCATCCAAAAATAAATTTCTCACAAACAACAAACTAAGGGAGTGTGAGAGTGGTGGCTGACTTATGCATGACATTTATACTAAATAATAGAATCTTGTTCCTTTTTTTGTCCAAGGTGTCAATCCTATCATATAGGGTAGTCAACAATTTAGTTTTTTATTATAGTAGATGCCTAAAGTTTTGGAGCTAGTAAATGCATCCTTTCAAATCCATAACAGAGTTGTCTATAAGAGTAAAGTTCATTCATTTATTTGATGTAGTTAGTGACCTCACCAATATCCATAGGTTCCCAACCTTCAATGTTATTATTTGACCCAAAACTCTTGCTTTCAATTTTACTATCCTCCTCTTGGAATTCATTGGTTGAATCATCTTCATCATCAAAAGTCAAATCATTATCACTAGATTCAATTAAATTTTTGGTGGTATCCTCGATGAGGTTGACAAGTGGATTGGCATTATAAGGGAATTTTGTACATAGTATAGAATACCTTTGCATATTAGAGTCCCCCAAATTATCCTTCTCAACTCCCAAGTACTTATTACCTATAATATTCTTAGGTTTGGATGATCTTCCTTCCCAATCAGCTTCATCAATTCCTTTCCAATTTTGTTCTTTTTATTGAGAAGTGGAATATTTTCTCAATGAGCACAAACTAGCTCTAGAATTTTTAGTAGAAAGAGAATTCAAAGGATCCATGTTCACTAGACCTTTTTCAATAGTAGTCTCACTTATAGTCAATTTTTTCTTCTCTTGTCCAAGCAAACTCTTGCAAATTTTATTATTTTCTTGTGTACTACATCTAGAAATAAGACTCCTATCAACCAAGGAATCATTGGGATCCTTGATCCTAGGAGGGCCACAAATCAACTTCCTAATGAGATCCTCCATACCCTTGTTTGTGACAGGCCTATTAGACCCAATGACCACCTCAATAATTTTAAGTTATTAGCTTCAATAGAAAAACCCAAAAAACTTATTTTTGGGAAAAGGGGACATTTTGATAAATTTCCCCCTACTATTTATTTATAAATTAGCCACTTTGAGCTCCCTAGGATTCTTAACCCCAACCCCCAACATCTTACCAAGGAAACCCTTTGAGAGATGTAGATCAATAAAACTAGTAGGGTTGATATGTAACTAAGGATGGAGGGCAAGATGGTATTTATAAAACCTAAAAAAATGAGGCCTTGCTGTAACAACACCTTGGCCCTATTAATAAGGATTTTCATTATAGAGGAATCAAGAGAGATTAAAATGAAAAAATAAAATCTTATGAGAAAATTGTGGTGGATCTATGGTTTACTAAAGGAAAATATAGTGGAATATGTATTTGAAGTGGCCTTCTAAATGAAGTATTTTTACATTAATCCAACTTACCTCACCTAGAGTGGATATTAGTTCCTCTTGTTAGTAACCATTTTGAAACATGGTAAGAACCTCACCTTATTTGAGAAAAATATCCATGCTTATTGTTTCCACTTTAGGCCTCCCCCTTTATTTACCATCAGTTATAACCAATCCAAGAAATCTTAATGGGTTTATCATGTTCAAATATTCCTCTAGTAGTTGTAGTCTCCCTTTCCTAGACTTTAGTTAAATACCCATTTGAAAAAATCCCAAAAGTAGATAAGTATAGGGTTGTTTTCTTCCTTGGTCCCATTAGAACTTTAGGTCCTATAGGGATCTTATTAAGCCCTTGGGTCCAAGTTCCTTCCCTTTCCCCAACTTCCCATTTCTTCATTTGGTCCTATCAAAACATTGGGCTCCCAAGGACATTTGGACCAAGTCCCTAGTTCCAAGTTCCTTCCCTTTCCCTTGCTTCCCCTTTCTTCATTTTATCCTGTAAGAACTTTGAGTCCCCCAAGGACATTTGGTCCCTTTAGAACTTTGAGTCCCCCAAGGATATTTAGACCAAGTCCTTCGTTCCAAGTTCCTTCCCTTTCCCCTACTTCCCTTTTCTTCCTTTGGTCCCATCAAAACTTTGAGTCCCACAAGGACATTTGGTCTTGTTGAAACTTTGAGTCCCCCAAGGACATTTGGCCCTATCAAAACTTTGAGTCCCCCAAGGACATTTAGACCAAGTCCTTTGTTACAAGTTTCTTTCTCCTCCCCAACTCTCGTCACCCATCATATTTTCATATTTTGACCCAAAAGGTGTCATTAATGTTGCAGCAACTCCCACAACTACCAGATCTTGATCTGTGGAGCTCCGTAAGAGATTTTAAATGTATGTTTTACATATTCCTAGGGGAAAAAGTGGTTCTCATGCTTCATTTATTGATTGTAGACTACTCTTTTGTCAAGTGGTTATCCCTAGTCATAATTTTACAATATATTTTATGGGGTTCTCTGCTATTTATCCATGACTTCATCATTGTGGAAGCATGGCATGTATTTCAAGGAAATTTTACAAGCTTTCAACTCAATTTTGTTGGTGGGAACATGTCTACACATTATTTTTTGGTCGTGTCTAGGGTTTCCTTCTTAGTCACGTGCCCTATCTCTCTCCTATGCTCAACATATGGATTAAAATATTGCTAAGCCTTATTGTAAAGGGTTATTCTTTTGTTTTGTTCATGAGAGCTCTACATTTTTGCAACTCTTTTTTCTAAAACAAGCCCCATGCCTTTGAATGAGTAAAGATTGTTATTTCCACCTCTTTTCACTTCTTGCACTCTATGTTAATGTTATTTACCTCTATGTTTGAATCATTTTTTATTATCTACCATGCCTATATGTTGTGTTAAATATGTTTGCAGGATTTTGACTATGGTTACTAACTTCCCCCTTAGCACTTTTCAAACCCTAATATGCATACACACCTCTAAGATCTAATAAAATAGAGACCTATATGATTTCTCATAGAATTTTAATCATTTATGTGTTTTTTATAGTGGGTAAGAAGAAACACAATTTAATCTAGGTGTATCACCACCCTTTCCCTTTTATGAATTTATTCTTCTCCTTTTCTCTGGAAATTATTAGAATAGATTAGTTGTAAGTTTATGTAGGGTTGAGTTGGTTCAACATTCTTACATCTTCTATGACCTAGATTTTTTGGAGATTAATGCTAATAGTTGCATAGATTACAATGATCAATTCTAAACTAACAAATAATCTAAATCAAAAACAAAAAAGAAAGAATAAGTAAACATAAATAAACTAAAAAAATTAATTGGAAAGCTCTCACCGAATATGCATTCACTCCTTCGAATTATCTCAATTGCCTTCTCCATTTTGTTGTTTCAGTATTCTTGCCCTCAGATTTTCAGTATTGATGAAAGCATAACCTTGTTGAATGTCTAAGAAAACTATCAAATATAAGTTTCTTCTCAAAAGTGTATGATTTCGAGAGGAGGAATAATGATAATGACAGGCCATTTTATAGATTTCGGGTTTTCGAATGATTGGCTCAGATTGAAAAGAGAGATCAACGGACAAGATTTATGAATGTCATGTGATGTGAGTTATGTGTCAGATAAAACGTGAGTTAGAAAAGACTACAAGATAAAGACTAAATTAGAACGATAACTTAATCTTGTGTCAAGACTGTTTGAAAATAGAAAGAACAAGAGTTCTTGATCTTAATCTTCAGTTAAGAGTCTTCGAAAATAGAAGAAATAGACTTTGAATGTCAAAGAAAAAGTTAGAACTCAAAGATGAAGAATTCGAATGGATACATGAATTAATTAATTAATTAAAGATATTTAATTAATAAACGCATTCATGCACATGAGTTAGAACTAGTTAACTAACTAGTTGTGACAAAGAGTCCTCTTGCAAAAATGATCAGATACTAAACCCGGAGATAACTAGCGGATTTAAAAATAGATCTCGAGTTAGAAGGTGAGTGAATGATTTAGATAACTGAATGATAGAAGAATGTGACATAAAGAATTAATAAATGAATTAAATGTTAATTTAATTCAACATTCAAAAATGAAAGACTTAATTAAATAAATAAAGATAATTTATTTAATTTGACTATTGTAAAGGTGGAATTGAATAAATTAAATAATAAATATTTAATTATAGATAAAGGGGGTTAAATGAATAATTAAATAATAAATATTTAATTATAGTTGAAATATGACAAAGGGGTAATTAAATAATAAATTATTTAATTAAGAAGGAAGAATTAATTAGTTAGCGATATAATTAAACAAATATGATTTATTTAATTAATCAAGTTGAATAAAGGTCATTTATGAATTAATAAATTAATGAAATAGGGGTATTTAATTAATAGAGGAAATATGTATTAGAAAGGTAACTAAATAATTAACATTATTTAATCATGACCATGGATAATAGAAAATTATGTCAAAAGTGGTGTTCGCTAGCCTAGACCAATTTTTGGTGTCTACACATCTAATTTAGAAAGGAAGCTAATCTTTTATGTGTATTTGGACTCATTTTCAAGGTCCCACACCTTGAGATCAATTCCATTGTGCCATTGGAATATTGGACCTATCTCCAACAAGGTGCAATTTCATGTGATAATACTTAACATGCCTTTTATTTTTTATTGTTTCCTAAATTTCCTACCATCAATGTTTAAGCACATAGTCTCACAAATGCTTTCTTTTGGCATGACCATGTCCACACCACCAAAAAACCCTCATGTCCTTCTAAGAGAAATAAAAATACCTAGTGAGGACTTGTGGCCACCATTGCTAGTTATGATGGTATTTTTTCTCCATATCCTTTGTTGGTGTAATTAAGAAAATAACTAGGTGTCACAAGTGTAAACTATAATGATATGCACTCCCTAAGTAAGCTTAAGTAAAGTGTAATAAGTAAAATACTTATTTATACCAACACCCCCCCTTAAGTGCAACTAGGGGAATGAAGACTCAAGAAAACCGTGCAAGATGGGTCCCGACAACTGGACCATGTTAGGTACCCATGTACAAATGCAATGCGATCTCTCACAAGCAAGCAAAGGGAGAAAAACTCATGGGAAAAACTCCCCCTCAAAAGAGAGAAGAAAACAAATGAATGTACAAATGGAGAAGGTCCCCAAGATGAGGAAAAAGTGCCCCCCATGAAAGAGAACAAAGAAGTCAAGTGACTCCCCCTGTCACATTCTGCACCCCCAAGAGAGCTTGCAACTGATGGTACTTACTCTCAGTGAAAGGTTTGGTGAATATGTCAATTACCTGCTATGTTGTCAGACAATAGCACAAGTCAATGACCTGATCCTGAATCAACTCCATGATGAAGAGCATATGAATCTCAATGTGCTTGGTCCTTTGATGTTGGATGGGATTCCTGGAGATCACAATAACACTCTGATTGTCACACCAAATGATTGTTGGACGTGGAATGGAAAAACCAAACTTAGAAAGAATGTGTTGAATCCAAATGGCCTCAGTGGCGGCATTAACAACCCCCCTATACTCAGCCTTTGTCGATGAAAGAGAAATGGCATGCTACTTCTTTCTCCACCATGAAATAGGTCCTGAACCAAGATGGAAGTTGTAGCCGAAGGTGAACTTGCAATCATCATAATCACCAACCCAATCTGATTCGATATAGCCTACTAAGTCAGGTTGTGCACCTACTGCATAATGAATCCCATGCCGATGAGTACTATGGATGTAGTGCAAGATGTGTTTGGCGGCTTTCCAATGAATCTCATGTGGTTCCTGCATAAAGCAAGAGACCATGCCAACTGCATAAGATATTTCAAGGCGTGTATGAGTCAAATAGATGAGACTTCCAACAAGATGACGATATAAAGTGGTATCAACAACTGGAGTGGAGCACTTAGCCTCAAGCTTTACTCCTGAAAGAAAGGGAGTCAGAGAAGGCTTACAATCAGTCATGCGGAACCATGAAAGAATATCAAGAGCATACTTGGGTTATGACAATGTAATCCCAGATTAAGACTGGATAATCTCAATGTCAAGAGAGTAGTCAAGAAGGCCCAAGATAGTCATGGAAAATTTGTCCTGCAAAGTAGTTTTGACACTGCCAATGATGGATGAGGTGCTCCCTGTAATGATCAAGTCATAAATATAGAGCACAAGTATCAAATGTGCATCATCCTACCTCAATATGTAGACATTTTGATCATAATGACACCTGGTGAATCCTGTGGAAAGAAGGAAGGAATCCATCTTGGCATACCAAGCTCGAGGGGCCTACTTAAGGCCATAGAGGGACTTCCTCAACCTGCAAACCAATGAAGTATCCTGGATGAAACCTTATGGTTACTCCATATAGATCTCCTCATCAAGATCCCCATGTAAAAAAGCACTCTTAACATCCATCTAATGTATTTCCCAACCATGTGAAGCGGCAATGACAAGTGTCAAGCGAATGGAAGTCATCTTTGCAATAGGTGCAAAGGTCTTAGTGTAGTCAACTCCTACAAGTTGTGAGAAACCCTTTGCAACAATTCATTCCTTATACTTATCAACACTCCCATCTGTTGCATATTTGATCTGATAGATCCACTTGCATCAAACCATCTTTCTCCCCTTAGGGAGAGGGATTAACTCCCAAGTGTTGTTTCTCATCAAAGAACTATACTCTTCCTCCATAGTTGCATCCCATTCAGGAACCCCAGAGGCTTCCTTAAAGGATTGTGGATCTGAAGTTGATGCAATGAGAGCATGTGGAAGAGCCTCATTCTCATGTTGCTACCTAGTCCTTCGAGTATCCAAGGGGTCCCCAAAAAGTGGACCTATTGCCTCAAGAGTCTAGCGAGCCCAACGAGGTCTAGTAGGGGTAGAAGGATGAGGCTCCTCAACTGGAATTGGACCCTATGAAGGTTGAACCTTGCGAGTCGGTGAGGAAGGAGAGCCATCATCACCTGAATCATTTTCATCGTTGTCAACTATGGAGGAAGGAGGAAGAGTAGAAGAGTCAAGGCTAGGTGAGCTTTCCTCAACATGTACACTCCTCTCATAAAAAATCTCATGAGTCTCAAGATCAATCAGTTTGTATGCCTTAACACCATCTACATATCCCACAAAGATACAAGGCCTACTCTATGGCTCCAATGCCTTGTGTTTCTATGGAGGAATACAAGCCCATGTTGGACTCCCAAATACTCTGAAGTGTTTCACAACGGGTTTCCTAGCAAACCAAGCTTCAAAAGGAGTGATACCCTTCAAGGCTTTATGAGGAACCCAATTATGGATGTAGGTGGCACAATTGATTGCTTCTACCCAAAAAGTTGGACCAGGAGACCTGGCATGTAGCATGCAGCTTGCCATTTCCTTGAGGGTTTTTTTTTCCTTTATTCCACACCATTCTATTGGGGTGTGTAGGCGAAAAAATGTTGTAAGTCAATTCCCTCAAGTGAGCAAAATTCCTCAAGTCTATTGTTCACATAATCTCTACCATTTTATGTATGAAGGATCTTGACTTGCTTCCCAGATTGCTTCTTAGCATGTGCTTTGAAGTTGATAAACTTGTAAAATAATTCACTTTTGTGATAAAGGAAGTATACCCAAGTGTATCATGAAAGATCATCAATGAAAGTGAGGACTGAAAAGAAAAGCAGAGGTGCGGAATATGCTTTCCTAATGCTAAAACCACAGAGGAGAAGTGCAAAAAGCCATTATTTAAAACTTTCTTACATTTGAGATGCACATACACAGTAAGACAAGAGCAACAAAAATCAAACATACATAGAGATAACACCAGATATATGTGGAAAAACCCTTATGGAGAAAAACCCACCACACCAAGTAAAGTCACTTTGTATTACCGTAAACAAATTACATACAAAGTTACAGATTTCACTCTCTGATAGTTAGCTCACAGCAACAGACTTTAGTTTGAACACCCTCACTATTCCAATGTTATTACTGCATACAATGAATCTCGGCTCTCACCATCACCTTAGTCTCTATGCCTATATCACTTCAACAACCAAAGGGGGAGCCAATTTAATTTCATACTTCACCAACAAGCAATTAGATATTTGATCATATCACCCTACAATCATGCATCGAGTAGCCCAAGTATTTAATTTTTTTACAGAGAATTACCTAGATTTGGATTTTTTTAGTCTTTGAATCAAATCTTACAGTTAATGCACATATCACTTTCACATATTTAAACATTCGACCAATAACAGTTGATTTACAATAGTGATGTAAAATCAATGAATGAGATCATGCCATGTGTCATCACGCCATTCGTCCATCACTTTGACTATCAAAATGGTCAATTGTGCCCCAAGCTTCTTCTAACATGCTACTACAACATGGCCTAATAGCCACTGTGGTATGGCGATAACCATCTGACCTCCAAAGTCCACCAAGACATGCGTACACATCTTGGGCAATTTTGAGGAATCAAAAAAGCATCAACAATATTCCCAAATAGTTTCTCTGAAACAATGACACGTGTTTGAAGCCTGCACACCTTGCATGCCGCCAAGTGTCAAACACTTAGACAATTCCAGTTGGTTCACAAGAGTTCATCAGTACTCACCTCAACTGAGTGTAGAATAAAACGAGCACCATTGGATTTGTCAAATCGCAATCATAGATCAAGATCCCCTCAATACACTATGTTGTGGTCCCCATTATCGTCGAAGTCCAAAACACTTACATCTGCCATCGGTCCATCGACGTAGCCTGGTGAAGAGTTCCACCAATGACCCCAAGTCACACTGACAAAGCTTTTATCTGATGTCGGCATATCGGTGAGACAACACATTATCACACACCAATATGCAATCGTTCTACCAATGAAGCCAAGGTCCATCGTGCTACTGCCAAAGAGAAGCAAGGACTTCACGATATGGAGTGCAAATTCATCAAGTCTTTAATAGAGGTTCAAGCCAGCAAGTTGAGGCACATTTTCCAACAATCTCCTACTTGACGAAGACTTACTGGCTTCCTCCAGACTTCAAATTTACTAACGGTCATAGGCCCTAACGATCATAGGCCCTAAGGCCCATCAAACTTGCACACCATCTAAACTTTTTCATGCTCATTGGCTTTATCAAATCATCAGCAACATTTTTTAGAGTATCTACCTTTTCTAAACAGACCTTTCCATCCTCCACCATATCTCAAACAAAGTGATACTACACATCGATATGTTTCGTCCTAGCATGGAAAGTTGGATTTTTCACCAAACAAATGGCACTCTAACTGTCATAGGAAATAGTAATCCGCCTTGCATCAAAACCAATATTAGAACAAAAATGACCAACCCAAACAACTTCTTTACAAGCGTGTGTTGCTGCCATGTATTCAGCCTCTGTAGTATACAAAGTGACTATAGCCTATCGCTTGCTCATCCAACTGATTGCACCACCATTTAACATGAAAGTATATCCACTGGTGGACCTTCTGCTATCAATGTCCCCTGCCCAATTAGAATCCACAAAAGTTGAGAGTCCTCTGTGAACCAACCAAATTTTCATGGTAACACAGAGCATATTCTAAGGTACCCCTTAGATATCTAAACACTCTTTTCACAGCATCCCAATGTGTCCTTCCTAGATTTTTCATAAATTGGCTAAGTACTTCCACTACTTGGGCAATGTCTGGCCTTGTACAGACCATCACATACATTAAAATGCCAACAACACTTGCATAAGGCATCCTAGTCATGTCCTCCATCTCAGTAGCAGAGTTTGGACAGTCTTCAACAGATAGCTTTGTTCGCTGCAAAATCAGAACAACTAACTGCTTGCAATCATTCATACCAAATCTCTCCAAAATAGTCTTAATATACTTACTCTAGTTGACCCAAAGCTTTATGTTCGTTATGTCCTTGGTTATTTCCATCCCTAGAATATACCTTGTTGCACCTAGATCTTTCATTTCAAACTTTGTAGACAACTAAGACTTAAGATCAAAAATCATAGTCTTACTATTTCCTATGAACAACATATCATCCACATACAATGTAATAATAAGAAAACGATCATTTTCAGATTTGTAATACACACAATGATCAGATTTTGATCTCACAAATCCCATTGACAACACAAAGATGTCAAACTTTTGGTACCACATTCTAGGAGATTGTTTCGAACCATACTGAGATTTCTTTAACTTGCAGACCAGGCTTTCTTTACCTTTTTCAACGAAGTACTCAGGTTGGGATATATAAATTTCTTCTTCTAGCTCTCCATGAAGAAACATTATTTTCACATCCATCTGCTCAATCTCTAAGTCATACGCAACTACAAGTAACAATAGAAGTCTAATAGATGTCATCTTAGCTATAGGGGGGAAAATTCCTCCATAATCAATTCCCTCTACCTGGGAATATCCCTTTGCAACCAACCTTGCTTTATACTTTTCAGCACTGTCATCTAGACCAGTCTTCTTCTTAAATACCCATTAACAGCCAACAGGATTTCGCCCTTCAGGAAAAGGCACCAAATCCCAGGTTTCAATCTTCTTCAACGATTCCATTTCTTCATTCATGGCTTCCAACCAAGAATTTGCATTAGACATATTAATCGCCTCTTTCACAGTCCTAGGCTCATCAGTGCTAGTAATTAAAGCATAGGCATAGTTCGAATCTAACATAGAGAATCCATACCTATCGGGTTAATGTCTTTCATGTTTAGACCTTCTCACTGGCTGAGGTTGTGGTTCTTCTTCTTCAGAACTCTCAGAGCTACTAGAGCTCTCCTCAGTTTCAGGTACACTATGTAGTTCCTCTTTTTCTGGAGTTTGAGGAATGCCAACTACATCATTCTTCTTTTCCCTTTGATCTGTCTATAGTTGTGGATCAGCAGTTGAAGACTTCAACTCACAAAATATTACACTTCTGTTATACGAAACCTTCTTAGTGTCAGGATTCCAGAGCTTGTATCCTTTCACACCAATGCCATAGTTGATGAAGATACATTTAACAGTCTTGTTTTCCAACTTAGATCTTTTCTCACTCGACACATATGCATATGCCTCACAGCCAAAGATACGAATATGTCTCAGAGAGGGTTGCTTACCAGACCATGCTTCCAAATGTGTTTTCTCAACAAGAGTAGAGCAAGGTGAATGATTTATTAGGTAACATGTTATAGCAATAGCCTCAACCCAGAAATTTTGCTCCAGACCAACACTTCTCAACATACTTCTTGCCTTTTCCATTAGCATCATATTCAACCTTTCAACAACTCCATTTTGTTATGGAGTATAAGGTGTAGTTTTATGCCTTTTAATACCATGTTCTTTTCAATACCTTTCGAAATCTATAGAACAAAACTCACCACCATTATCCCTCCTCAAACATTTGATTTTCCTTCTAGTTTGATTTTCTACCAAAGTTTTAAATTCTTTAATCGACAGAACACTTTTGATTTACTCTTAAGAAAGTATATAAATGCCCTTCTTGAAAAATTATTAATAAAAGAAACATAATATCTAGATTTTGATAATGAAGGAACATTCATTGGACCAAATACATCATAATGAACATAATCTTGTACACCAGAAGATTTATGAGGATTCGAATAAAATGAAACACAATGTTGTTTTCCATAAATTCAATGTTCACAAAAATCAAACTCAAGATTACAATCAACAAGCCCTTCAACAATATTTTTATTTTTCAAAGTTTTTAAACCTTTCTCATCTATGTGACCGAGTCTATGATGCCACAACATGGTCTTCTCCACTGAGAGTTTCACCTCCAAGGAATTCACACTCACAGATGCAACAATATTCTCCTCCGCATGAAAAAATTTGCCTATATTTTCAGCAATGCTGTTACATTGAACAACACGTGCATCCAGCTTGTACAGAGTGCTAGTTCGTACACCCTTAGCCTACACCATTGCACCTCTAGTCATCCTACATACTTTGCTCAAGAAAGAAACTTCTACACTAGCATCATTCATCTTACTTACATAAAGTAAGTTACGAGCCAAACTTGGTATGTGTATACATCACCAATCCCTTTGGTTCTTCCATTAGGGAATTGTATTTTGACTCTTCCATGGCCAACAATATCTAGAGTTGAGTCACTTGCCAGGTACACCTTTCCACCATCATACTTTTTGTATTTAGTGAACCACTCTCTATGAGACGTCATATGGAAAGATGCACCTGATTCAATCAGCCAAACATCATCTGATGCCTGAGTCGCCAAGGTTGCAATGAAGGCATTTGCATCACTCTAAGAAGAGTCGTTGTTAGAAGAGTTATTCTTCTTCTTCTCCTCCTCCTTTAAATCCTTTCGAATATGACCAGGTTGCCCATAGTTCCAGCATTTTAACTTAGAATTTTTACTAGGAGACTTTGATCTCCCTTCATATTTGGATTTAGACTTCTTTTCCTTCTTCTTACCTTTCACCTTCGATCTACCCTGAACAACAAGAGCCTCTTTGGCCATCTCTGAAGACTTCCTTCGTATTTCTTCTGACAGCAGCGAGGCAACCACGTCTTCCATCTTGAAAATAGTTGTTGTACTTCCAACAACCATTACCATATGATCCCAAGTGTCAGGTAAGGAACATAACAGAAGCATGCAACGATCCTCCTCCTCTATCTTCACACCCACATATGCCAACTGAGCAACACTCATATTAAACGAGTTCATATGGTCTACAATAGATGCACCTTCTTCCATCTTCAAGGAGTATAACTTTTTCCTCAAGAATAACTTATTCACCAGAGACTTTCCCTGATAAATTTTACCAAGTTTTTTTCCATAATGAAGCTATAGTCTTCTCCTCATGAACATTCAGGAGTACAGAATCGGCCAGACAAAGTCTTATCAAGCCTCTAGCTTTTCTATCTAGAAGATCCCAATCTTCTTGTTTCATACTTTGTGGCATAGTTCCAGACACAACAATCCAGAGGTCTCTATCCACCAATAGGTTTTCCATTTTGAGTTTTCACAACTCAAAATTGTTGCCATTGAATTTTTTAATTTATGCTCTACCTAAAGGACTCGCCATCTCAAACAATAGACTCAGTAATTGCTTCTCCCTTTTCGAGACTCCCACTGAGAAAGGGTTAGCACAAAAAACCAACCCTACTAACAAGGATAACACAATTGGTCGGGCTCTGATACCAATTGAAAGGAAAATAAGAGGTGCAAAATACGCTTTCCTAACACTAAAACCATAGAGGAGAAGTGCAAAAAACCATTATTTAAAAATTTCTTACATTTGAGATGCACATACACAGTAAGACAAGAGTAACAAAAATCAAACATACACAGAGATAACACCAAATATATGTGGGAAAACCCTTACAGGAGAAAAACCCACCACACCAAGAAAAGTCACTTTGTATTACAGTAATCAAATTACATACAAAGTTACAGACTTCACTCTCTGATAGTTAGCTCACAACAATAGACTTCAATTTGAACACCCTCACTGTTCCAATGCTATTACTGCATACAATGAATCTCGTCTCTCATCGTCACCTTAGTCTTTATGCCTATATCACTTCAACAAACAAAGGGGGAGCCAATTTAATTCCATACTTCACCGACAAGGAACTAGAACTCTGATCAAATCACCCTACAATCATGCATTGGGTTGCCCAAGCATTTAACTCTATTACAAAGAATTGCCTAGATTTGGATTTTGTTAGTCATTGAATCAAATCTTACATTTAATGCACACATCACTTTCACAGATTTAAACATTCGACCAATAACAGTTGATTTACAATAGCAATGTAAAATCAACGAATGAGGTCATGCCACGTGTTGTCACACCATTCATCCATTGCTTTGACTATCAAAATGGTCAACTGTGCCCCGAGCTTCTCTTACCATGCTACTGTGGTATGGCCTAATGGCCACCATGGTATGGCGATAACCGTCTGATCGCCAGACCACCAGAGTCCACCAAGACACACGTACACATCTTATGCAATTTTGGGGAATAAAAAAAGCATCAACAATATTCCTAAAAAGTTTATCTGAAACAACAACATGTGTTCAAAGCTTGCGCACCTCACATAACGCCAATTGTCAAACACTGAGACAATTCCACTCGATTCACAAGAGTTCGTCGATACTCACCTCAACTAAGCGCAGAATAAAATGAGCACTGTTAGATTTATCAAATCACAACTGTAGATCAAGATCCCCTCGGTACACTATGTTGTGGTCCCCACTATCGTCGGAGTCCAAAACACTTCCATCTACCATCGTTCCATCGGCGTAGCCTGATGAAGAGTTCCACCAATGATGCCAAGTCACACCGATAGATCTTTTATCACATATCGGCATATTGGTGAGACAACACATTTTCACTCACTGATATGTGACCGTTTTGCCGAGGAAGCCAAGGTTCATCGTGCTACCACCAAAGAGAAGGAAGGAATTCATAGTATGGAGTGTAAATTTGTCAAGTCCTTAACATAGACTCAAGCTAGCAAGTTGAGGCACATTTTCCAACAAGGACATAACGAGCTTTTCCAAACGATGGTACTAGAAATGGGCCCGCTACATCACTGTGAAATTTGAAGAAGATCCAAGGCTCTCCAAGATTTCCCTAGATATAAAACTTCTCTTCGGGATGCTTGCCCATGGAACATCCAAAACATACACCCTCTAAAAAATTGAGTTGAGGAAGCCCTTTGACCATGCCCTTGGTGTGAAGCTATTGTAGATAGTGGTAGTTGAGATGACCAAACCGCTCATGCCATATCTTAGTTTGTGAGTTTGAATGACTAATCAATGTTGTAGAAGGAACATGAGGTAACCAATGGGAGAATGAGTAAAGCCTTGCATTGTGATTAGCTCGACCTATTGCAACCAAAGCATCATTTGCAAGTTCCTTTAACACAACTGTGTCGGTAGTGAATTCAACTTTCTTACCATCTCCATGATGTGTGATTTGGTAGATGGAGAGAAGATTGGTGCTCAAGTTTGGAACATAGAGCACATCCTCAAATTTCCCATCACCCATCTCAATTGCACCTTTCCCCTCAACTTCAACTTGTGTATTATCACCAATGAAGATGTGAGGCACTGAAGAGGACTCCAAGGAGGAAAATTGTCCCTTTGAATAACACATATGTTGAGTAGCCCTTGAATCAAGAATCCACTATTGTGATGAACCTGTTGTTGCCATGAAAGTTTTTTGTTTTCCCTTATACTTAAATGAAGTAGAAGTGGAAGAAGATGAGTCCTTTTTATAGGCATTAGGAAAATTGATATTGTTCTTCTTGATGATTTTGGTCAAATCATCAATTTGCTTGGCATGACAACGATGCTCCTCATGTCCAATCTTTTTACAATATGCACAAGTTGGTTTCTCTGTCGTGCTTGAATTGTTCTTCTTTGAAGAAGATGATGAGCCTTGTTGTGGAGGAGTGGATTGTTTGTTCTCTCCTTGTGGCTTTGGTGAAGATTTATTTTGGCCTTTCCCTTTGCATTTCTTTTTGTTTCCATGATTGACCACCAATGCTTTTGAAGTTGGAGACTTGAGAATGCCCATTTTCATCAACTTATTTTGCTCAAGAATCAAAATATTTGTGAGAGCCTCAAAATTTGGTGATGTGAAGTTGCTAATTTTCAATCATTGAGTTTGAAAACTTGAAACAAAGGCTGCATACTCAGTTGGAATCTTGTCCAACAAGTTGAAGACCAATTGATCATCCTCTTTCTCAATACCACAATATTTCAGTTGTTCTCTTAGCTCATTTTCTTTAGTGACATAATCTTTAATAGTGTCAAAATCCTTAGGATCAAGGCTTAGGAGATCATTTTCAAGTTTTTATCCCTTAACTTTATCAACCTTGCCATACAAAGTAGCAAGCTTATCCTAAGCTTCCTTGGTTGTAGTACATTTATCAACATGGAAAATGAGACCATCTGAAATAAACTTTCGAAGTGTACCCAATGCCATAGAAGTTTTAGTGAGCCAATCCATATATGCAGTTCGATCTATCTTAGGTTCTATAGGTGCACTTATGGTTCCATCAATGTAGTAAATTAAACCTTTTTCCATTAGTTTACTCCATGCATGTACTTTACATGTAGCATAATTATGTGCAGTTAAGAGTGGAACTTTAGATGAACCCATGATGGAATGAAAGAGAACAAGAGAGAAAATAGGCACAATCACACAAGAGACACCTCCCCCAAATTCACTCAATCAAAGTACCCCCCCACTCCAAAGTAGCCATATATGGAAGACATTGTATATCTTGTTGCACTGAATCAAAAGGAACCAAAACTGTGGAAACACAAGCATCATCAACTGCAACAATAGATGGAGGAGATCCTTCTTCAGTTGTTGTGAGCAAACACTTTGACCCTCTTTTTCATTCTCTACATGATCATACTTCACATATTGGCATGAGTGTGGATACTTTGGGACAAAATTTGGAGAAGGCTTCTTTGTCTTCAGAGGGGATATCTTTCTCTTTGGATTGTGCTCTACATTCATCTCTACCAAATTTTGGATTGTCCTCTTCAGCAGTATGGCCTAGAATGCTTGTTTGGAGTGTGTCAGCTTTTGGCATTGACATGGAAACACTTGAGCATGCTTCAGAGACATCATCATCCATCATTGATATTCTTGACATCTTGCATGCATTCATGGTTTTGTTTCTTCCTAAGGGGAGGAATGTTGTTCGACGAAATTGGATCATCTTCAGCATTCAATGTCGAGCTTCTACCATCATTTTAGGAGACTCAACATTGAGGGGGGTTGCCTTGTATCTCTTGTACTTCTCTCTTATGGTGGGGTCTTTTTCCTCACATGGGGTTTTTACCTTCTCATGCATCATTGAGAGAAAAAAAAATTTGTATCATTTATCTCTCTTTTGGGGAGGAGTTTTGTCCCACTAGGTTTTCTCTTTTTCTCTTTTTATGAGAGATTTCTTTGCATTTGTACATGGGTACCTAACATGGCCTAGTTGCCGAGACCCATCTTGTATTGTTTTCTTTTGTGTACATTCTCCCTAAGTTGCACTTAAGGGGGGGTGTTGGTGTAATTAAATGTGTTGTACTTTGTCCTAGGTCATGATTACACCTTTGTTAAGTTTACTTAGGGACCACCTAGGAGGTAGTTGGAGCTTTTCCACCTTTGGTGGACTTATCATGTTATTAGTTTATCGCTTCCACCTTTCATGGATATATCATGTGATTACCTCTCTACCTTTTGTGGGTGATCCACCATTTGTGATGATTATCACATTATCACTTTTCCACTTTAGGTGGAGTGATAGCTTTTTATAGTTGTCTCATGTCATAATATTACGACACTTTTCATAATCTTATGCCCTTCTATGTTCTCACCTTGGCTATATAACCAAGGGGTCTCTCATTTGTATAATTATCTCATATCAATTACAATCATATTGATGAGAATATAGTTTATTCTTATCACATTCTATTCTCTCTCTTTTTTGTGCTTTCCATTTGGTCTCAAGATCTTGGCAGCCATAGCTAATTCTAACATCCTTAATATCATGGGAGTAAATTAAAATCTCAAGATGACATGTAAGAGTCATGTGAAAAGTATCTCTCATAAGGAAAACCCAAATACAAAGCCTTATAGTGTCATCATTGGAGTGATAATTCGAAACATGATTATTCTTCAACAAGTTTCTAGAAATATGAATGTGGTAAATCTTAGTAAGGAACCCAATACCAAATATCATGACAATGGTGACCAAAAACCATTTCAATGAAAGAAACTAATTATTTGTTCTAGTTTATAAATCATGGATAATAGGGGAGTATAGAGTCTAGGAGAGAAAGGTTTTCCCAATCACCCATCCTTTAACTTGATGCCAAGATTTTTAGTGCATCTAAAACTTGGTTGCCCTCATGAAAAAGTGTTTAGCATCAAAATAAGAGAAATATCTTACAAATCATTGGATATCAAATGAAAATTTGAATGTCCCAACTTGGTCAATATCATCCATTTATATCATCAATGATGAGTTTAGGATCTCCTTAAACTAAGTTATTAGAAAATTCCATCTTGTGAGATAATTGGACCCCCAGAGGACTACAATTGCTTCTAAAACGTTATTAGATTTGAAACCCTCCTATAGCATATGTAACTATAAGGTCACCCATATTGGATTAATAATTCCCTCAATATTAGCCAACCTAGAGTTGTTTAAGCTAGCCCATGGGTGAGGCCACCAATGCATGTATTTTCTAAGGTCCATTTTGAAAGTATTAATGTTATGAATGTTCTTACTAATGCCCCATCCTCTAACAATTCTGAACTCGTGAGCAAGAGGGAGGAAAGATAATTTATCAATAATAACATAATTCACATGAACTTATCCAAAGATCTAGCAACATAATGGGACACCTCTTTTACAATTTGAGATAGATCTATGAAGATTTGGTTGTTTCTTTCCTTCTAAATTGCCCAAACAACATGGGGAGGCACCTAGGACCAAGCTTCTTTGAGAACTAGATAATAGAAAGGAAAATGTCAATTATCCACAAACCTAACCATAAAACAATGCATAACCCAATAAATTTCAATTTTATAACAAACCTTTTCCCAATTAAGTCTACAATAATCTTAATGAAATAAGAGGTCTTCCATAGTTTCTTCCTCAATAAGGCACAAAATATATATTAGGGCATCGGAATCCTCTTTTCCATAAGTTGTCTTAGGTGAGGATTTTATTATGCACAACAATCCACCAAAAGAATTTAAATTAGGTAAAAATCTATTATTCCAAATCCTTTTCCAAAACTTTACATTAGTGGGAGGCTCCAACAATACTTAATATATATACGCAATTGAAAAAATCCCTTAGATTTTGGGGTCTAGAGGGGTTCATTTTCACTTTGAAAGATTAAAAATTTGAAGGGTGCTAAATGGAGCTATAGGTTGGAGGCAATAACAACCATTCTTCCATCAGCATTCAAGTAGTCTTGAGTGGTTTTTATTTAATGATGTTTTCATGCCTCACCATATAATATATCACTAAGGTAACAAAAAGATTGGTAAGGGAAGCCTATAATCATTGAAGCAATTGGTGGAGTTAAAAGAGGAATTATCTAGCCAATAGTCATCCCAAAACTAAACTCAAAGATCATTTCCAACTCTCCATTATAGTCTCTTATGGAGGAAGACTTATATCTTTTAAAGCATTGTTCCAAGTAATATAACCTTTTGAGATGTCATCGTTAGTTAGGAAGAGTTTCACATTCCTCCCTCACAAATATTTATCTTTCACGATGCCATCCTAATTATTACTCTCAATCAATAGCCCCCAACCAATATTAGCTAGTACTTGGCCTTGTTAGTAAGGTGAATTTTCCTAAAACCCACCATCACCTTTGGGCCTACAGACCTTGTCCCAACTAATACGACCAAGTCGCTTTCTCTCTTCAACTCTAGACTAGAGGAATATTTTTTGAATTTATTCATTTTTCAATAATAAATTTTAGAAATTTGAGTAGAGAAATGAAATAGATAGGGATGTCCTAAAGGGAGGCTTTGAGAAGCTATAATTTCCCATCATGGCTCAATAGTTTCCCTTCCCAACTCATCATTTTTTTTTATACATTATATAACCACAATCTAATATAAACTTTAAATATTCTTGATTGAAAGAGGTAACACCAAGTAAGTAGTTGACAGTTTAGCACAAGCACAATTCAAATTAGAGGTATTTTTTGTTGCAAAGATCTATGAGTATTGAAGAAGTACAAGTTGATTTTCTCATAATTAATGAATTAACTTGAAGAAACAACATACATGCATAAGATGGTCTTCCAATTTTTGGCCTGGATGATAGAGGATTTACTAGAAAGGATGGTCTCATCAACAAATTGTTGGAGAGAAAAGATGGGCAATGAAGAAGTGCATTTAATTCCTTAAAGAGAACCGTTCATGGTCATTTTATAGATGTTTCTACCACCAAGTTGAAGAGATATGAGGACAAGGGGTCTCCCTATCATAAACCTCTACTACTGCTAAAATAATCTCTTAGGACATCATTGATCAAAATAAAAATAACAAATAGATGCGAAAATACATTTTGGAATCAAACCTATCAATTTCTATTGAAATCCAAGTTTCTTGAGAATAATAAAAAAAAAACCCTCAAAACTCAATCATAGACTTTTGAGACATCCAACTTAAGTATCATTTCCTCCTTTTGACTTCTCTCCACAGAGCAAAGAATCTTATGAGTAATGATGGTGGCACCAAGACTTTGCTTACCAAGAATACAACCTTTCTAGTTATGAGAAATCGGTTTGGATAGGAGAAATTTGATTAGGACACCAAAATCTTCAAGAACACCTTGTAAATGGTGTTGGAAAGACTTATAAGACATACATCAACCATGGAAACAATGGCATTCTTCCTTGACAAGAGAGCAATACAAGTATTATTGAGCTACTTCAAAATCTTACCAAATTTAAAAAATTCAGATTCAACAACTAAGACATCCTTCCCAACAATATCCCAAAAACTTAGAAAAAAAAAAACAGAAAGAAAGCCATCTAACCGAGGTGCCTTGAATACATCAAAGAAGAAAACGATAAATCTAACCACCTCTCCCAACCCCTTTTTAGTCATAGAACCGTTTACACTATTATCATAGAGCCGTCTATGCTCAATTAGGTCTTGGAAACTATATTTAATATTAAATATTAAAAACCAAGTGCATTTCAACGATTATGGTTAATTGTGTACGTGGGCTGACGGCAACAATTTTCCCTTCCATCGCTAGCCACCACATGTACCTAGTGCAGCAATAATTGAAGTTATCCAAGTAATTTAAGCATATGAATAAAAAGAGCAGTAAAATATTTTTATCTGTTATCTTCTGTTCCCTATTGGTATGCGCCAGCCAATTGATGAAGTCATACTGGTCGAATCTTCCGTAACTTTGAAAACGTGCCGGCTGTGCAATGATGTGATTTAATTCTTTTCCTCAATAATATAACGACATGTGGAGTTCCCACACGAGCGCTCCATTGAAAAACTTCGTAAACTGCAGTGACTCGAACCGTGGACCTCACAGTACAAGAAAAGGGCCGTGGTTCGAATCCGAAGAGGCCCTACATTACAGGGATTTATGTATCTAGACATTCGTCTTCGAAAGTGGGCTTTGTTAATATGGTGGGAATGTGTTAATATGGTGGGAATGGGGCCCACGTTAACTTACACAATTCTATAAACTAGCTATCAAAAGTCGTTTTCACGCACATGCTCTGTTTAGGTTTGCAGCCTAGTGCTGAAAAATGTGCACCCTACAATTTTTCCTGTCGTCTTACGTAGACTTTGATATGATCCTATTTTTATATAGGAGTTAGGCACTTAGCCTAATTTGATTTTATTTTCTTATGTAGTTAGAGTTTAATTTTGATTTTGTCTTTTATTTATTTGTTTGTTTAGGTTAAATTTGTAGATAAGAAATTATTTTAGTACTAAGTTAGTTAGATGTAGAAATTTTTGAACTAACAAATGTAAATTAAATTCTAGATTCAAATTAATTCATTATAGTATTATATTAAAGTAAAAATATTATTTAATTTTGAATATTAATATTTAAGCTTTAGAATTTAGGAATCATTGAGCATATATAATCTAGCATTCAAATTAATTCATAATAGTATTATATTAAAGTAAAAATACTATTTATTTGTGAATATTTAGGATCTAAGATCTAGAATTTAGGAATCATTGAGCACATATGTAATCTAGCATTAAGAAAGTTCTATTGTACATTACATTGTCACAAGAGCATGATATCAATATCGTAGGCATATTGCATGGTTGTTAGTTGTCTTAAATCATTGTTTCATCATGTTAAATCAATGATACTTGGGTTTGACCAAGGGGGAACTATTCTAGCCTAACAAACTCCTCAATAATATCTATCGACACCACCACTTTGTAGGTATAGGTTACAAACATCAAGGCAAATAGATTCCCAACAACAAACTTCACACATTTTAGATCCATAAGAACACAAATACTGAAATGGTACAACAAATAAGAATTGTAAATATCTAAATTACATAAATAATTACACCAAATGAAGGAAATACATTATGATTGATTCAAGATAGTTTTACATTTATTCAATTTGACTTTATGAAAGCCTCCTTCTATAAACTATCCAAAATACTCTAAGCAACCTTCATAGAGAAAAGTAACTCCTAAAAAACTAAATCTAATATTAATAACTAACAACACTTATTAATTAACATTATCAATGTGTTTATTTATTTAATATTATATTGTACTAACCTAAACTATCAATGTGATACAAAATCCCAACACTCCCTTGTAAGATTTGACTGTAGAGACAGCCCCCTAAAATCAAGAAGGCCTATGGAAAGCACAAAGAGCTTACAAGATCAATATGATAAGAAGAAATTGTATTCCAATCAAAGGAAATGTTGAATGAATTAGATGTAAGAGTACATGAAGTGGTATATATAAGATATACCACTAAGAGATGTGAATGTAAAACCCATGTGGGATAAAATAGATCTAATCACATGTGTGCATAACATCTCCACCAAACTAGGAAAGTATTTAACCTACCAAGTAACTACCTGCCTAAGTAAGCTTGTTCTATCCTACACGTATATAATGCAATAAAGTAAATTTAAGAAAATAAAATAATGCACCAACACCCCTATAAGCACAACTTAGAGGGGTATGTAGAGATGGATAAATGGCTCTCAAAATATATCTAGTCGTGATTGGTACCTATGTACAAAATCATCCCCCCAAGAAAAAAGGGAGAAAAGTTATAGGAAAAGGTTTCCCCATTAGTGGATAAAGAGAGAAGGACTTATGTGAAAACTCTTAAAGAAATAATGTCCCACAGCCCCAAGAGAGTTCACAAATAATGGAAATTGCTCTTAGTGAAGAATTTGATGAAGATGTATGTAACCTACTTTTTTGTAGGATAATAACGTAAATCTATGACCTACTCTTATATAAGCTCCATGATCTAACATATGGATCTCAATGTGTTTGGTCTACCAATGATGAATTGGGTTCTTCAAAATGCATTTGACACTTTGTTTCTAACAAAAGATGACTAATGGCCTTTGAAAAGTAATTTCAAACTTAGTAAGGATAATCTAATGCCAACTATGGTAGTATTGATAGCTTTTGATACTCAGTCTTAGTCACACAAAGAGTAATAACATGTTTTATCTTTCTTTATTAACAAATGAGGCTAAAAAAATGAAAGCTAGATATGGACTTATGATCATCAAGATTACCAACCCAATTATAATATATATATCTAAATAAGTTTGAACTTATACCTACCGCATAATGAATCTCATATTTGTGGGTGCCTTATATATAGTGAAAAATATGTTTGGAAACTTTTTAATGAAGCTTGTGTGGGTCTTACATAAAGTGTGAAACCATGACAATTATATATGAGATGTCTAGGTGGGTATGATTTAGATAGAAGAGGCTACAAATAAGCTAATGATATAATATGGCATCAACAAGTGGAGTGGAATACTTAGCCTTAAAATTTAAGCCAATAAAAAAGGGAGTTGAGGTAGGACTACATTAGCCATGTAAAACCAAGATAGAAAATCAAGACCATACTTGAGTTGAGCAAGAGTAATCCCAAAAGAAGATTGAGTGATTTTGATCCTAAATTTAAGGTAGTACAATAAACCCATGGCTATCATGGAAAACCTATCATACAAAGTAGATTTGAATCTACAAATGATGGATGATGAGCTCTTGGTAATGATATTGAGTCATCAACATAGAGAAATATAAATAAGTGGGATTCATCTTGTCTCAAGATGTAGACATTTTGATCCAAATGACATCTTGAGAATATGACCAAGAGAAGAAAGGAGGCCATCTTGGCATACCAATATTGAGGGGCCTATTTAAGACCATAGATAATATTTTGTAATATATAAACCAATGAAGAACATTGTATGAACCCTTTTGGCTATTCCATGTAAATATTCTCTTAAATATCCCCATGAAGAAGTAAACTCTTCATATCCATTTTATGTACAACCCAACCATGAATTACAACTATAGCAAGATTTGAGTGAATGGATTTCATCTTTGTGGTGGAGGCAAAGTCCTTAATGTAATCCTTAACAAGAACTTGTATGAAACCTTTCATGCTTTGAACTTATCAATAGTTTCATCTATTGTATATTTGCATATTTAGTTAGATACATTTACACTAAACCATTTTTCTTCCCTTAGGAAGAGGGACTAAGTCTCAAGTTTTTTTCCTCACCAAGGAACTAGACACTTTCTCCAATATTAAATTCAACTTAACAATAATTGATGCTTTGTAATAAGACTTTGGATCTAAAGTGGAGGAAAGATAATCATATTGAAGATTCTTATGTTGTCACCTTATCCTTTGAGTATATGAAGGATCCCCAACAAATTTTCTTTCTAATTAAAGTGTATGATGATCCTAATTAGACAATGAAGAATATTGTGATGAAGAAGGAGAATCCTCAACCTTTGAATGTGAACATTGTGAAGGTAGAGGTGAAACCTCATGATCAAACCTATGATTCTAAGGTGCTAAAAGAGATCATTGTTGCTGATGAAGGAATCTATTACTCCTTATACACATGCCTCATATTTTATACAGGAAAAATGAGGAACCCCTCTTTTTATTTTAGCTATTGAAATTGTTTCTAATCTCTTTTGGTTTTCTATTGATTTGATGATCTTGATATTTTTAGAATCTTGATTGGATCATATTATTTGAGTGTATTTTTCACCTATTTGAGTGACTAACACTTTGATAGTAAGCTCTTGATGGTTTTGGTTAGGTTTTACTTATCTCTTTCCATGTATTAGTATAATCATCCTAGTGAGATTATCAACCTCTCTTATGGTGAATTTTGGGACTATTGGTTTCTCTATGGTATCCTTGAAATTATGTTAATGTACATTATCACTTAGGACCACTAGGCAATTGCACCTCTCTATGATTGTTTCCTAATTTCTTGGGACCTTATTTTGTGATCTAGTCAAATGTTTGGATTCCTTATTTCTATGAGGAATGATTTAGCTTTTTACCATTTATCAACATTATATAATGATGAAAAATTCTTTAGTTGTATCTATTAAAGCTCAAGTCCGTGCCTTTTTTCCCAACATTCTATTAAATGCCTTTTGATTATACATATCTTGAAAAGAGTTTCTTAGGTGGGGTTTCAATTTAAAGGTCTTCCCAATGGTTGGGTAAGGTATAGTTACATTTTTTAATTTGTTCAAACCCTCTGATCCCCGTGAAAATTTCAAATTAGCCTTGTAAACCCCCCAAAAAGACTAATAACCCTCTCAATAATCTTGAAAATCTTTCATAATGTTTTGACACCAAAATTCAAATTACATAAGGAAGGAAAAAGATTTTAAACTATAATTTTACATTACTTTAAATCCTAAATTTGATGGCTAGATTATAAAGACTAAACCCTTTTTTGGTCATCTTAACCCTTCACTAGTAGTAAAAATCAACTTTTTTGGACATTAAACCTATAATAAAGATAAATTAATGTGAAACATATCCCCTAAATGAACCCATGCATACCATTAGACATCTTAGGTGTAATAATAGGATAGGGAAAATTTAAAAATTATTTAATTATAACTAAATAGCATTTTATCCTTTCAACAACTGGTTGAATTGACTTTGACCCCTAAATAGTTATAAAAAAGGTAACTTGGGCACCTAAATTTAGTTTTTTATTATTTATACATGTGTGGTGAATGGATTCAAGGCTTAATTAACATGTTTAGGCATTTTAATTCCATTTTTATTCTTAAGGCTAATCATGGAGTGAAATGTCTAATTTTTGGATTTTTTCATCTATTAACATTTTTTCTTGATTTACCTTATGCATGATACTTGATAAGCTTATGATTTCTTTGATTTTTATCATATTAGGGCTTATGGAAGGTAGATATTAGATTCAAAGAAGAAATATTGAGATTTATAGAAGAGGAGTTTATATTTTCCCCCTCAACATGAGGGTTTTAATAGTCCAAGTCATAATTTTCAATTCTTTCAAGCTTATTTATATGAAGATGAGGGTTTTTGACATCATAATTGTATTGGTTTTAATGTGTAAATAGGGATATACACACACAGTTCAACAACAACAATTTCTCTCATGCAACAATAATAGTTTCTTTTTAGTTATTTGTTAATAAACTGTAATTGTATGTGTAATTTTTTAGCGATAGGATTAGTTCTATATTTAGTTTTTTTCTACATGATCATTACATGTTTAATTTCATGATCAATGAATCTTTAAATTATTTCAATTTTCTCTCTATTTTTATATATATGTTTTATGTTTCAAAATGATTTACACATATGAATAATACAATCAAACTTTTATTTCCAACATTGTTGTTCACTATATTTTATAAGAATATCTATTCAATTATTTTTTATCTTAATTCTTAGTATAGTGTAAAGGCCTCCTTATCACTTCTTGATCTCATTAATAATTTATTTATGATACCATTCTTCTTGGAAAAGTCACTATTGCTAAAGTAATAAAATGGAAGAATTTTTTGTTAGACTATGCTATTATCTTTGGACAAAAAATAAATTAAAAATACCCCCTTCTTCATCAACAAAAGGCTAGCTCTCTGAAATTAAGTTGTCAACACTCAAATAGCTACAATGTTAATCAATGTATTGCTACTTATAGTGGTATTCCCTTGTGCTCAAGTAGAATATTTGATCATTTTTGGAATTCTTTTTTGGAGAGAGCACAAAGAAAACTTGCTTCTTGAGAAGGTGGACTCCATGGTCCAATTGATAAATTTTAACTCATTAAGAGATCCTTCAAATTATTATGATTTATCTCTTGTTTATTTTCAAAATTTTAATATATATGAGAAAAATTTGGGCAAGTTTAGAGATGATTCTTATAGTATAGAATTAAGGCCAACCGAACATTCTCCCTTGTGGTTTAGGGTACAGTCTATCTTCCAAAAAGTCATGGTTTTTTGTACTTTGTAAAAAATCAAGGATGTGGGTAAGGTATTCCTTGCTAAAATAGGATGTAAATTTATGATTGAATTTAATGAATGTATTGGATCTCAATTTGATAGTGCAAAAAATTGTTTCATCCAACCTCCTAGTGCATCAAGTCTTATTTTTCCAATCATTTATAATTGACCTAAGAAATGTTCAAAATGGGTTTCCCATGGTCAAATTTTTATAAGTGTTGTTCCTCATCATCCTCATGTTTCAATCAATTACTAGAAATTGCAAGAATCCAAGAATTTGAGAAGGGCATCTCTAGTCATTTTTTTCTATCTTTAAGAGTTGCAAAGTTTTAATGGACTATTAGACCTCTTTTTGTCATCCTATCTCTTGTCTCGATCACCAATCCTACTTTAAAATCCACTAAGTCAATTAGGCACTTTTTTCCCTTCATTTTTCATTATTTCCTCCACTTGTAGGGTTTTGATGGTCATCTAGACTTCCCTTCCCTATCCCTATGTCCCAACATCCCTTCTAGCCCCATAAATGTACAATAGTCCATTTTCTCTACTTTGTAGACTCATGGAGTTCTAACAAAAAAATTATATTTTCCTATTCTCTTGACCTTCTAACCTCTACTCAAGTTTTTCCTTTCATCCTTGTAGTTTCCCCCCTTGTGAATCTTATAGTTCATTTGAACTTCTTCCATTTCCTCCTATCTCCTGTAATGTCCCACCACACAACCCTAGAGGATGTTGCAAACAACTACTTAAACAGGTTTTTTTTTTTTTTGTTTAAGTACAATTAATACATAAGCTCGCTTTCCAATGCAACCATCCCCTAAGGTTACAAGACTGAAATTAGTTAACAACCCACAACAACAACATGAATATAAACCATGTCAATTATTTAGACAATAATTAAACACATACATTCCAATTAAGATAATTTACATCAAGCATAAAGATAACTTTCCATTTCATTAATCCATAATTAAATATTACAATTACAACTCTCATTCCCCGAATGAGGCAAGTCCAATAAATAAGTTTATAAATACAATGTCCACCTCGATAACAACTGAGGGGTAAAATAATACAAGATCAACTGAAATGAAATACAACAAGAACTGATACTAAAACCCACGAGCTCTCCAACTGGAAGTCTCGCCCACACGAACATGAAGAAGGCCCAACGGATTTAGGTGCACGCCACCCAACCAAGTGGAACTGAAAGGCCCACCCCCTGTGCTAGGAGATAGTAACAAGGAATCCTAGCCAAGACCATCTACCTCTAGGCACAGGCTAAATCATCACTGAACCAAACTGACACATCCAATCACGCATACCACACAAGCACATCGCAAGTACAACTCAAGTACCACATAAGTACAACACAAGTACAACTCAAGAGCATCACGAGTACCACACAAGGACAACTCTACATGGTCACATTGCTTCCAAAAATTAAGCAGATCAAGTATGTTAAGAGAACCATACACATAATAATCGAATACCAACTATGGTCACATCAGGTATGTTAAGGAAACCATACCCACCAAAATTGAATACCAACTGTTGTCCTAGACAGAGTGTCATCACACAGCTCGTCATGGGTTATCCTTCGGGATTCTTCCTAGGCTCCGGCCCCCACTATGGATTATCCTGGTGGCCTCTACTGAATTCCCGGCCCCCATACTCACTCATGCGGAATCAAATACCTTTCGTACAAACAAGATAGATGACCTTGCCATTCCAGGCCTTCCCACTCATCCCAAGTCTAAACGAGCCCTTGTGTCTATGAGTGAGGCATAATTATCTTGATTAGTGAGAAGTACCACCTAATCTTCTAAGTTTTGTTTTAGTTATCACTTGATTAAACCACCTCCGTAAGTTACCCAGTTTACCTCTTCCAGGCTCTAGCCCCTACGGAAGCCACTCTTCTACTTGACAACACACATACCATCCAAACACCAAGGGTACAAAGTGCAAACAAACAAGATGTCACGACCACTCCTTTCTCAGGAGGCATCACAAGATAAGACCCTCTCCAAACACTGGAGGTAACAACAATAACAAACCACTCCTTACAAGGAGGCACAAAACACGTAATCCACTCCTTTCATAGGAGGCACACAAATATCCCCGTTCGAAGAGACCGGGTAAACACTGACCATACACCATGCACTACCCAAGGGAATTAACAAATAGTCGACATCACAAGATGACAACCCCCAACCTCTAGGGCCTTCTGGAAGACTTACAGATTTAAGACACTTGACCCATTTCCCAAACAAGAACACAAAGGAAATATTCACAATCAAGGCGAGCAAGGAGACAAGAATTTAAATTCTACTTTGGGTTCACTAAACCCATTTCCTCATTACATTCTGTAATTTGTTACATCGCTACAACTGAATTAAAAATTCATCTTTTCAGAAATTAACACTAATATTCAATTCCCTAATTGCCCTTAATAAAATAAGCATTTTCAACTACAACTCAGAACATTTCGCTTTATACTAGATAGCCGTTTGTCCTTGCAAACTAAATCATTATAAAATAAATCGATTAATTTTGTTATTAACATATTAATCACAAATCCAATATTTGCCCGTTTCAAAACTATTGTTTTAAAATAAATCAATAATTTGACTATAAACCCAATGTTTTAAATTTTTTAATTTATATTTAAATCAAATAAATAATTTGAACTTTTTCCCACTAGTTTAAATTTCATAAATTCATTTAAACTATGCTTTTATTTCCCTCTTTCATATTCTCTACTATACATATATTAAATTAATATTTTAAAATTATATACATATAATATTAAATATTATATATATATATATATATTAAAGATTAATATATATAATAATATTTAATATTATATATAAATAATATTTAAACATTAAAAAAAATAAAGATATTTTAATTTTAACCCATGCCTCGGGCCACGCGTGGATTTCTTTTAGGGCAGGGCGGTTGTTTTCAGGCCGCGTGCATAAGGAAACGATAGAGGATTAGGCGCCAGCCACGGTTTGAAGGCGACAGCGGTACTAGGGCGTCGGTCGACGCAGCTACCATGGTCGGCGGCTGTGGTAACACAACCGACACCTACCAAGGGTGGCGGCTGTGTTAACACAATCGCCCCCACTTAGTGGGCAGCGGTTGTGGTAACACAGTCGCCCTCGCTTGGTGGCGGCAACAACTGCGGCGGACAAAGGAGGTGGGGGTCATGCTGGGCGCGGCTCCCCCCACACACCTCCCAAGGGGGGGTGCGGTGGGGGTGAGCCCCCAACCCTCCAATAATTTTTTTTTAAGTTTTTTATATATATATATTTTTTAAACAAAATCCCCGCGGATTTTGAAATCTGCATTTTCACAGGGAGGTTTATTTTTATTATTTAAAATAAAAATAAAACTTTACCAGCATAACCTCCAACATTTACATGTATGAAATATATATATTTATTTATTTCAATGAATATATACATATACATATATTTAGATACCCACATAACTAATTTTACAAAATTTATTGAACAAACAAAATTGAAATAACATTTTCCAGCCAAGAACACCAATATTTTTCTTGAAGTAATTCATATCCAAACATAGATTTTTGCAAACAAATAAAAGCTAAAGACATGAACCTGATTATCCAAGAACTTGAGAAGATCCAGATGGTGTACAGATCCTTGCCTCGATTCCCTCTTCAAATCAGCAATTTCTTCAGATTCAACCCAAAACCCACAAAATGCAAAAATTCTCCTCCCTCCATTTTCAATTTTCCAAAATTTTCATAATCCCAAAATGTGATGCAAATTCAAACATAAGGATCAAACCCTAAAAATTCAACAACCACCCTCATAAATTCTCCAAAACAGAAAATGCAAGATATTTCAATTTCTTCAATTTTTGAATTCAACTTTCAAATTTGACTTTTTTAATCATTTTCATAATTTTCAATTTCAACAATATAACAATAACTTCAACATAAATAAATAAAATTCTTTCAACATCATAAATTTAATTATTTAATAAATAGATTTAATCAACGATTAAATTATTTATTAATTAAATTAAATTAATAATAAAATAAATTATATTTCAACATAATCTTAGAACAAATTAATCCACAACTTAAATACATTAAGCCATTTAATTACCTTTTTCTAACTTGAAATTAAATAACGAAGAGGGGGAACAATATTCCAAGCAACACAACCTGACTAACATCTGACGACATACTAGGACTAGGGTGACGACTTGGCACAGAAAACCTAGCTACTACCTCCCAATCGAATACCGTTGGGCATTGGACATGCTCAAACCTGTGAAACTAGGTGGAGTCGATGTCCTGTACCTGTCAAGGTCTGCGAACACAGAGTATATCCACATGCATATATATGTTAAAATTAAAACACAACGTGAAGAGGAAATCTCGGGATCGCAGGGTGCTCGCAAGCGAGTGATGCAATCTCATCCCCTTCACCAATACAGTCTTATTGATGAATCTAACATCATTAATATGATCAAAATCATAAACATCATCAATTCAATTAACCACTATGCTAATCCAAAGCATGACATAATGATAACGTCAGGATCAAATATCATCACAATAAAATATCACATTCACATCGCTTTACAGATAGCGATCAAACAGCAACTGAGTTCTAAGTCAAAGCACTTAACAAAAAATAAGGCATAACCAACAAAACACTATTTGGTCAAAAGAGCAAAACGGAGGGGTCTTACATCTCCTCCACTTCCTTCTATAGAATCCACATCATATTCATGCTAAGTTTCCCAATGGATTTGTCATTCATTTTATCCATTTGTAGAGTTCCTTTGAACCTAGGGATGTTCCTACCACTAGTTGTATATCCAGGACACTCATTTTCATCCATTTGTAAAGTTTTGATGGAGTTTCAAACTTCCATTGTAATGCCTAATCCTAACCTCAAGTATCACAATGAAACCCTTCATTTTTCATTCTCACCTCTGTCTTGCATCAAACTTTCACATTTATTTTCAATCATATTTTTTTCTCATAAAATCTTCCTAGAATACCATTAGTGGCTGAATTTAGAGCTAGAAATAGTCAAAATGGAGAAAATAAGGTCCTAGATAGTTGATAAAAAATGAATTATATGATATTGTGCTTGATTTGAAGCCTTGTATATAATTTTTGTAGCCTTCCAAGAGCTTCCAAATTGATTTTCCATATTTGAGATGTAATTTATATTACTAAAATAGATGAAATAATGGGATTAAGTGGTCAAAAATGAACTTTTTATGGTGATATTGATCATTCATGGCTACATATTGTTATTTACACTTGGAAACATGAGAGGTAAACATGCATATGGAGAATTTAATAATTTTATATAGATGAACATGCACCAACCAATCAAATTTTATATTTAAAAACTCATGCTATTACAACTAGGTGTTGGAGAAGGAGACTTGCACATGTGATTTGTTTAAAAAAGTGATTTTCTTGGAGAAGCTACAAGTGAAACCTTTATGAAATACCATGTAGACATGTGAAATCTTGATAAGTTATCATTTTTAAAAATTTTTAAAAAAAAAGAAAAGAAAAAATACTACCAAAAATAAATGTGAGATAAGGAAAAGTTGCTTTTGGGTACTAAATGAAGCTTGTTGAGGAAGCTACAAGGAGATGAGAACCACTTGAATTAGATTTTATGCCTACCACCAAGATTGACTTTATTCTTAGGCATCTAATCTAATCTATTAGATCAAATTGATCTTAGCCATTGATTGTAAAAGTGAAAGCTTAGTAATGTAAGGCTGATTTATAAAAGTAGACAACTAAAACTCTTTGTAAGGGTTGGAAAAATATTCTAAAAATTTCATTTTGAAATAAAAAGTACCACACTTTACTTTCCTTATTTACTCCAAATCCACACCTACAACACAAAATCTTCATCATGGAGGTTAGTCAAATCACATTGAGTAGTTAAGAGGTCATCGTTAAGTATTGATGGTGAATCCAAGCTCAACTTATCGCAATTAAATTTGAAGATGATCCTCAAATTATCTAAATTGAGTGAGCCTACTGGTGTGAGAATCTCCTAATGTGGTTCCTGCCAAGGCCTAATTCTACAATTTAAAATTTTATTTGAGGCAATCCTTATTTTAAGACATTGAAGCCAAAGCAAAAGTAATGAATTTGGAAAGAAATATACTTTTATAACCAGTGTTCTCTTCACTAGCCATAATGAAGATTTTCCTTTATATATCCATCATTGATCCAATGCTTATGGTAGAGGGATGCCAATAATTCATCTGTACAAAAAATAATAACACAATAAATTCTTTTAGGGAAAATAAATACTCCTACAACTATCATTCACCTTTGCATGAGGTAAGATTAAACTTCACATACATGGAACAAAATATGTCAGATCCATCCTTAATTTGTAATAAATCTCCTAGACCAAACTTCATTAGAAATGTAAATATCCCATGCATGTCTCAGAGATATGACAATTATCTTTATATAAGGGATAATCGCCATTGTCATTATTCATCACCAATAAAAATCATGAAAACCTCACAAAAGGACCAATTGTATATTTTTTTGTAAAGTTTGAACAAGTTTAATTTTTTTGCAGAGTTTGTTCAAGATTTTCTTGATCCAATTCCAAATATTGAATATGGAGATCAATGGCAAGATTGTCTAATTTTTAAATTCCAAATTGTTTGCTTCCCTACAAGAGTAACCAACTTCAAAATGGTTGAAATTTGACAAGGTCTCATTAATTTGATTGATGATATAAGTCAATTTCCTATTTGAATTTTTTTTATGTGCTAAAATATTTATGATGACCACTGAATCTCCCTTAATCTACAAAGAATTGATTTTCATTTTAGCTATCAATTCCAAACCTAAGAGTAGACCTTGTATATTATCCACATTTTTTGTATCATTCAATTACTTTTTGGTAGTTGCAATAATGATTTTTCCATTATGATCTCTAATAACAACATTTTCCCCCAATTTCCCTAGATTACCCCTAGATGATCCATCAAAGTTGAGATTGAAGTTATTGTTAGGGGGTCTAGCAACAATAATTTTTCTTATTTTAGAATTTTGTCTCATTGCTCCATTCTGGGGTGGAGTTTTCAGAAGAGACCAATTATTAAGGATCCTTGTATCCCAAGAAGAAAATATTTTTTTGTGGAAGAGCATCTTAGTAAATAAGACATTGCAGTTTCTAAAATTGGCGTTTCAATGCTCTTAATCACCTTTGAAGGTTTTCTTAATTTCTTCCTAAATATACAATTAATTACTTCCAACCATAAATTCCAGATTAAGATAGAGGGACTTATTTTCTAAAGAACAACATAAGTGGAGTCTGTGTAAAGACCAAGCAATGAGGTGAAAATTTGAATTAGAATTGGAGAGGGGGCCTAACCAACCAAGCATGGATTGAATCCATTCTATCATAGTTGGTAAAATTCATAATTTAGAAGCAGATGACTAGCATCTTCATAAGTAGGCCGACAAATTATACATAGGGAAATAAATTATTAATATCGAGCATGTCCAATCTCAAACCTGCCAGGATTTTATTATTTAATGTAATCCATGAGAATGCCCCAAATTTTGAAAAGTAGGTTGGACCCCAACAATGATTAATCAACCAATTCTTGTTAGTGTAATGATTAGTGAGAACCTTATAACCTTATTTAACTAAATACTAACCATTTTTAGACCCCATCCATAGCAATTCATCATCTGTTTTGAGTAAAAAACTTTCCTTTTATTCAATCCATTACATATTGATCTATTTGATCTTGAGAAAACTAAAAAGAAGAAATTAAATTCCACAAGATTTTTGGTGGAGTGGAGGACATGTCAACAATAAATTAATATCTTAATTTTGAACCCCATTGTTTTGCTAACATTTGTTCGATAACTAAGAGAATATGAATGTGTGAAAGATGTGCATGACCATTCCAAGAGTCTGACCAAAGCTTTCTAACCATTATGAACTACCCAAGAGAGATGAGGAAGAATTAAATTTCCATAGCAAAGCAAAAAATTCTACATTTTAGAGCCAATTGGTGGATTAGCTATTGTAAATGTTTGCTCAAGTTCATCCAAATATAGATATTTGTCTCTCATTAGGTTACACCATTTTAAGGAAGCGTTTGAATAAATTCTCCAAACTAATTTAGCTCTGAGAGCTATATTTTTTGCCTCTAAATTTTTTATGCCTACTCCTCCATGTTTT
Organism: Sequoiadendron giganteum; assembly: GCA_007115665.2. Taxonomy (NCBI): domain Eukaryota; kingdom Viridiplantae; phylum Streptophyta; class Pinopsida; order Cupressales; family Cupressaceae; genus Sequoiadendron; species Sequoiadendron giganteum. Next base: position 206,210,093 of record CM021106.1, read on the forward strand.
AGGCTTGCATACCTTTTCCCAAGCCATAAGAGGAATCTTCTTTTTATTATGCAAATTATCATCCCATAAAAAAATATGAGATTTTTTGAATATCAACCACTACACTTTTTGAAAATTTTAAAACATACATCATATATGTCAAAATTACACAGTTTGGTATTTCCTTGAGGAGAGTGATATTACTGGGTAATGTGAGCCATTTACCTTTCCACATAATGGTCCTCTCTTCACAATGTTGTTAACCATAATTTTCCAACAATCTTTATGTTCCTCCTAGAGAAAAGAGGGATTTTCATATATTTACATGGTAAAGTCTTGAAGGAGTAGTCCAAGAAGGTCACAATTCTATTCCTAACCCAGGGAGGGACATTTTTTTGGAAAAAAGATGGATTTATTTATTTTCACTATCTAACTAGAGAAACTTCAAACAATAGGTGGATATAATTTTTGAATTATTTCAACTTCCTCCATAGTTGCACAACCAAATAATAGTGTGTCATCAACAAATAATATACATGTGTAATAGCATTGGGGAAATTTATGAGTTTAATTTATTTCCAGTTGTTATTCACATTTTGTGTATAGATTAGCCTACTTAGAGCTTCAATCATTATGATAAAAATAATAGGAGATAGAGGATCACCTTACCGAATTCCCTAAGTAGAAGGAAAAGAACCACAAGGAGACTCGTTTATCAATATTGATAAAGAGACCCTTGAATTACAAGATGTGACCTATTTACACCATTTATTATTAAACCCAAATTTTCTCTTTACTTTATCCAAAAATTATAATTAACTCTATCATAAGCCTTCATCATGTCGAGTTTTAGAACCATCGAAGAAAGTTTCTCCTCTTAGAATGAATATATGAATTTATGAAATACTACAGCACCATCAAAGGTTTCTCTTCCTAATATGAAGCCCTCTTGTCCTATATAAATAATATAAGGGTTAATAGTAACTAATCTTGTAGCGATTTCCTTGGTAAAGATTTTATATAATAATTGTCCAAAGAAATAGGTCTAAAATCAACAAATATGAAGGGGGTTATATTTTTAAGATGAGGACCAAAAACATGAAGTTCAGTTCCTTAAGAATGTTTCTATTTTTTTTTAGATTCTTCTAAGGCCAAGAGGATATCTCTACCTATTAAATCCCAACACTTTTGAAATAACATGGTTGTAAATCCATCTAAATATGGGGCTTCATTTGGAGCCATTGAGAAAGCCACATTTTTCAACTCTTCCATTGTAAATTCCAATGTCAACATAAAATTTTGAAAATTTATCACTAGGTGGGGGATATTAGATAGAATATTATCCACTGATTCATTTGGTGGATCCTTAGAAGTTAAAATATATCTAAAGAACAAGATAGCCTCCCCCTTGATCCTATATTTCTCTATCAAAATAGACCCATTGAAAGAGGAGATGAAGTTAATTGTATTATTTTGTCTCTATAATTTTGTGGAATCATGACAAATTTTTTGTTTGTCTCCTTCCCTCAACCAAAATTCTCTTAATTTATATAGGTCCAATAGATCTCCTCTCTTTGAAGTAGCTCTTTTAGATATATTTGAGGTGTTTTTCTTTCTCAAAATCCAACCCATCCATTCCTAATCTAATGACCCTCTCTTTAAGGGATTTTAATTTCCCTTCAACTATGATTTTTTTTGCAAATATATTTTTGAAGTGGTCTTTGTTCCATTTCTTAATCTTTCCTTTAATCCATTTAAATTTAGAACAAAGCTAAAACATTTTGGACCCCTTTACAAAAGGTGGACTTGACCACCAAAAATTCAAAAGGGCTAGGAAGGAGGGATCTCTAAACCACATCGATTCAAATTTGAATGGAGATTTATCTTGGGGTCTTACATCCTGAATATATAAAGAGAATGGAAAATGATTAGAACCTATATTAAGAAGAATGGAAGCTGAAAAATCATGTAAAAGGGATAATCAACTTGTAGACACTAAAATTTTGTCTATTCATTCAACAATTTGATGAAATTATTTTCTTCTATTTTTCTAGGTGAAAATACCATTATGAGTTACATAGTAAAAAAGACCATTATCATTGATGAAATCCTTGAATTCCTCTATTTATTTCTAGGACGGAATTATACCACCTAATTTCTCTAAAATATATGCTATTGCATTAAAACACCACCAAAATCTACCAACTCTTGTTTGAGAAGTTAAATGTTTCACCCAAATTTTTCCACAATTTCTTTTCCTAAGATATACTCAATGGACCATAAATATTGAAGACCCAAAACAAAGGAAGAGACGATAATCCTTGCACATATAAAAGCTTCTAGCTATCCATTGAAAAGATAATATCCATATTTATTAATTTTTTATTTCAAAGAGTAACCAATCTCCTAGAAACTCCTTTAGTCAAGCCTGTAGTAAATTTCCACTTGGACCAATGGTTAAAAATCATCGAACCTTACTTTATAGAAATTTTGGTTTCTTGAAGAATAATTAATTATGATTATCATTCTCTAATTAGCACTTAATTTTAAGCACCTTTTGTTAGGGGAATTTAAGCCCCTAACATTCCATGAAAGGATCCTCATTTCCCCCAAGGAGAGCAACACACTCTCCTCCATCTCATTTTTTTCAATCATTGATTGAATATCGGCTATAATCTCTTCTTGAGTTTTAGATTTGTTTGTTTTCCTACCCCTCCTATTTTTTGTTGGCCTTGGAGGTGTTTCAACTCTCTTGGTTTATGAAATTGAGAGATTTTTAAGAGGGAAGGATTCTTCATTTTTATTCAAGATCTCATCTACAATTTCTTATGTTCTAGCAATATGAATGTGGTAAATCTTAACAAGGAACCTAATACCAAAGATCATGATAGGGGTGACCATAAAGTGTTGGGAAAATGTGTCTCAACCTTGCAATTATATACGATTTATTGATAGAATGTATGTTGGTATGTGGTGACTAATCATGCAAATACTGTACACTAGTAACAAGATGTGGGATTCGGGGCAACGCCCCATTTTTTTCTGTTAACACGTAAATTTTTTCCCGTTGACACGTCAAGGTTTTTTTTTGCTAATGCATCAAGGTTTTTTCCCATTGATACGTCAAGGTTTTTCCGTTAACACATCAAATGAAAAATGACCTTATAAAACCCTAATTCTAGAATGATCCAAAAAGCTTGTTATAAGCGGGTGGGATGTATGTAGATAGTGGTGTATGGGTGAAGCCACAATAGTGGTTTACAATTCCAGTGAGGAAGGAAAACTCACAAAAATCGACCCCATGGAAAAATTTTAAATTTTGGGGGTTCGAATGAACTAGATGGTTTGCACGAACCAAAAAAGGGTTTGCTCGAACCAGGGTTCAAGCGAACCCATTAATTATATGCATGAACAAAATTTGCATGAAAACCCCTTTTGGGGAGGGGGTTCGATTGAACTTGGGTTAGAGCGAACCCAAGTTTGGTCGAACCCTTAGGGGTTTGCTCGAACCCCCCTAGTTCGAGCGAACCCCCCATTTCCCTGATGTTTGAAAAAATTCACAAAAAAACCTAAATTTTTGCACTTTAGAGCTCGGTTTGAACATGAAAATGGTGGAGACTTCCCAAACCCAACTGGAATCAGGTAGTCCTCGAAATGAGCTATCCAACGAATATAATTTTGATATGTTTTGGTTTGATTATGTATTTGTTTTCTTAGTTTTATTAAATATAGGTTTTTCATCGAAAATGAAGGTCTTTGTTCTGCACATGTGGAAAAATAGCAGATTATAAAAAAAATTTGAAAAATATGAGTGCACCAGATATTGAAGTCCTTGATCGAACAAAAAAAATAAAATTGAATTTTGATATATACAAAAAAAGTTACACGTTATACAGTTACGCTATGTCTGAATTGTAATTGGTTTGACTTTGAAACTTGATTAAAGAAAAAATATTCAATAAAAACTATCTAACCAAGTGGAAGCACTAGATATCAGAGTTACAAATCTAAATTTGAAAGAATTAGAATTTTATTCTTCATGGAGAAAAAATTATGCGTTATACGGTGTGCGTCACTTTTTTAAAATGTTGTTTTTTGAAAAAAACCAATTTTCGTGGGAGATCAAAAAAGAAGTGCAATCTGATTCCAAAAATTTTGAAAAAAATATTTTTAGAATCTACAAACAAAATTTTACGAGACTCTAGTTTGCATCATCTACAAATTCCTCACGGTTTAGTAGCTATAGGTGCTCGAATGTGAATATTTAATTAAAAATAATAATTTCAGTGTCCAGTTTGGCCGAAAATTGTAAACCACTATTGTGGGATCACCTGTATTCTAAGAGTCTAATAGCGGTCATGGTGTCTCTTGATATTTGGTGGTGATACTCCCGTGAGAAGCTTTCTCTGCAAGTATATTGTAATCTTTTGATTTCTGAATAATATTGGGCGACTTTTGGAGTGTGGGGTTTTTCTCCTGAAAGGGTTTTCCCCACGTAAATCATTGTATTATGGTATGCATGATACTTGTGTTTATTTCTATTTAAGTTTTTATAACTGTTAAAGATCTGTAAATTTTTTGCATTATTCTCCTCTCAAGGTTAGTGTAGGAAGTTGTTCCACTACCTTAGCTTCTTTACATCAAGCCTTCCAATAAAAACTAAGTATTTGGTTTGACTTCCAAATCATGCATAATGGGGGTGTATAATTTTGGAGGTTAGAAAGTTTATCCCAATGACACCCATCCTTTAACTTGATTCAAATATTTTCTAGTGCATTTGTTGCTTGGTTACTCTCATGAAAAATGTGTGTAGCATCAAAATGAGAGAAAGCTCTTATGAATCCTTGGATATCAAATGATGTTCAAAATATTCCAACCTAATCTTAAAAATTCATTTATAGCATCAATAATGAGTTTGAAATCTCCTTAAACTAAGATATTAGGAAATACCATATCATGAGATAATTTGACACCCTAGAGGGTTTCAACTACTTTTGATTCATTGTTATATGTGAAACCAAGTCCTCCAACATATGTAACCATAAGGTCATTCATATTAGACATAATAATCCTCAATATTAGCCAACCTAGGGTTCCCTTTAGAAGCACCATCAAAATTTAGTTTAACCCTTATATATGGAAGACACAAATGTGTGTCTTTTCTAAGGTCCATTTTTTGAATACCAATGTTATGAAGATTCTTATTAATGCCCAGGTCCTCTAATAATTCTAACCTCAGGAGAAATATGGAGGAAAGATAGTTTCTCAACGATAGTACAATTCACATTGTTAGTCAAAGACCTAGAAATGGAATGAAATACCTCTTTCACAATTCGAGAAGATTTAGTTGTTTCTTTCCTTCTAGATTCCCCACACAATGTGGGGAGGCACATGGGACCAAACTTCTTTGAGAATCAGATGGTAGAAAGGAAAGGCCAATTATCCACAAACCCAACCATAACAAAATGTATAACCCAAGAAAATTCAAATTTCTAAAAAATCCTTTCTCAAATAAGTCTAGAATAATCATAATGAAAGAGGAAGTGGTTTGTAGTTTATTCCTTGATAAGGCACAAAACACATTTATTGGGGAATTGGAAGTCTCTTTTTCATAAGCTATTCTAGGTGAGGATTTTACTATACACAATAGTACACCAAAAGAAATTAATCTTAAGTAACAATATTTTGTTCAAAATCCTCTTCTAGAACTTAACATTAGTGGGAGGTTCCAACAATAGTGAATAAGCAAAAGTAACAAAAAAATTCTCCTTAAATTTTAGGATCTAGAGAGGTCCATCTTCACTTTGAAGTATTGGAACTCTAAAGGGTGCTAAATGGAGTTGTAGGTTGAAAGCAATAACACCTAGTCTTTAGTCATCATTCAATTAGTCTATAATGGTTTTTCATTTAATAGTGTTGCCATGCCTCACCATATTATCACTCGCCAATGTACCAAAAAGAATAGTAAGGGAAGCTTGTAATTTTGAGAATAAGTGGTGGGAGCTCAAAGAGAACTTATCCAACTAGCAATCATCCCAAAACTAAACTCAAAGACCATTTCCAACTCTCCACTAGATACTCTTCAAGAGGAGACTTTTGGATTTTAAAGCATTGTTCCAAATAATAGAACATTTTGGGATTTCATCACTAGTTTGAAAGAGGTTCACATCCCTCTCTTGCAAATATTTAGATTTCATGATGCCAACCCCATCATTACTCTCCATTAGTATCCCCTAGCCAATCTTAGCTAGCATGTTCTTGTTAGGAAGATGAAGAAATGGGGGGATAAGGCGTCTCCTACTCTTAAACCTTTATTTCTACTAAAAAATCCCTTGGAGGGTGTCTTGATTAAAATAGAAAATTTAGGTGTCGAAATACATTCTCAAATCAACCCCATCTATCTATGTTGAAATCTAATTTTCTTGAAAACATCACAAAGGAAATCCCAAGAAACTTGATCATAGACTTTTGAGACATCCAACTTGAATATCATTTCTTCCTTTAGACTCCTCTCCACAAAGGGAAGAATCTCATAGGTAGTAATGATGATGCCATGAATTTGCTTTCCAAGGATAAAACCTTTCTAGTTATGAGAAATCAACTTGAATAGAAAAGGTTTGACCTTGGACACCAAAATCTTGAAGAACACCTTGTAAATAGTATTGGAAAGATTCATAAGACATAAATAAACCATGGACACAGTATCATTCTTCTTAAATTCAAAAATAATAAAATTATAATTGAATTGCTTTAAAATCTTACCAATCTAAAAAATTCATTTACAAAAACAAAGACATTCTTTACAACAATGTCCCAAATACAAGACAGGAGGGAAGTCATCCAGCCAAGGGGCTTCAATTCACCAAAGAAGAAAATGATAAACCTAACCTCCCTCTCCCAACCCCTCCTTAGTCATAGAAGCGTTTACACTAATCATAGAGCCGTCTATGGTCAATTAGGGCTGACGGCAACAATTTTCCCTTCCATTGCTTAGCCACTACGTGTAGTGCAGCAATAATTTAAGTTATCCACGTAATTTGAGCATATGACTAAAAAGAGTTCACTAGGTCGAATCTTCCAACTACTTTGAAAATGTGCAATGATGTGATTTAATACCATTCCCCGGTGCCATGAGCAGCGCTTCTGTCAATTACCGTGATTTAGTTGCCTAACGTCTTCAGAGAATGTGATTAATGAATAATAACAGCGGTTTGTCGGTTGAAAAGCTTCGTAGACTGCAGCGATTCGAACTGTGGACCTGAGAGTAGAAGATAGGGGTTGTGGTTAGAGTCCGAAGAGGTCCCACAGTACAGGGATTAATGTATGTAGACATTTGTCTGGGAAAGCGGGTTTTTGTCAAAGTTGTTTTCACGCACATGCTCTCTTGAGGTTTGTCGCCTCGTGCTGAAAAGTGCGCACCCTATTTTAGTTAGACTTTGATAGGTTTATTATTAATGTATTAAATGATTGTATTTTTATATAGGAGTTGGCACTTTATTTTATTTTATATTCATACGTATTTAGAGATTAAATTTAGTTTGTATTTTATTTATTTGTTTGTTTAGGATAAATTTGTAGGCATGAAACTAATTTAGTAGTCAATTATCTAAGATGGGGAAATCTGTGAACTAACAAATTTAAATTTAAAATCTGCATTCAAATTTATATATAATAATTATGAATTTGACTAGAACATAAAATATTTTAGATTGTATTGAGAGTGTTGTATGAAAGGACAAATACTATTTTATTTTGAATATCTAGTATCTAAGATTTAGAATTTAGGAATCATTAAGCACATATACAATCTAGTATTAAGAAAGTTTCAGTGCACATTGCATTATCACAAGAGCATGATATCAATTTTGTATGCATATTGCAAGATCACCAATTGTCTTCAATCATTGTTACACCCTATAAAATTAGTGACAAGGGTTTGACCAAGGGAGAACTATTTTAGCCTAATAGACTCCTCAATAATATCTATTGACACATCCACTTTTTAGATATAGGTTACAAACATCAAGGCAAGTAGGTTCCTAGCAACAAATATAACATGGTTTAAATCCATAGGCACAAAGGTATTAAAATGGTAAAGGAAATAAGAATTATAAATAACTAAATTGAGTAGAAAATAACACCAAATGAATGAAATGCATTACGATTAATTTAAGATAATTTTGTATTGATTTGATTTGGCTTTATAAAAGCCTCTTTCTATCAAATACCCAAACTACTGCAAGCAACCTCCATACAAAAAGTAACTCCTAAAAAATTCTAATATTAATTACTAACAACACTTATAAACTTACATTATCAATGTGTTTATTTATTTAATACTATACTATACTAACCTAAACTATTGATGTGATATAAAATCCCAACACCCCCTATAAGATTTGACTATGAAGATAGCCCCTAAAATCAAGAAGGCCTATGGAAAGCACAAATAACTTAGAATATCAATAAGATACAAATAAATTGTATTCCAATCAAAGGAAGCAATGAATGAATTAGATACACGAGTACATGAGGTGGCATATATAGGATATGTCACTAAGAGATAAATGTACAATCATGTGTGGGATAGAAGAGATATAATCACCTGTGTGCATAATATCTCCACCAAACTCGTAAAGTACACAACCTACCAAGTAACTACCTACCAACATAAGCTTGTTCTATCCTACATGTATTTAATGCAATAAAGTAAATAATTTAAATGCAATAAAATCAAATAATGCATCAACACCCCTATAAGAACAAATTAGTTGGGCATGCAAAGATGGATAAATGGCTCCAAGTAAATGTGTATGTACAAAATGACTCCCCCAACAAAGAAGAGGATAAAACCCATAGAAAAATATTTCCCCATGAGAGGATAAAGAGGGAAGAGATATGTGAGACCTCTTAAAGAAATAGTGTCCCACACCCCTAAGAGAGCTCACAAATGATGTAATTTTCTCTTAGTGAAGAGTTTGGTGCAAATGTTTGTAACCTACTTTGTTATAGGACAATATCGCAAATCTATGGCCCATTCTTGTATAAGCTCCCTATTGTAGCATATGTATCTCACTATGGTTGGTCTACTAATGATGAATTGGGTTCTTCAAAATCTAAGTGACACTTTGTTAGCGATAAAATATGATTGATGACCTCTAAAAAGGAATGCCAAACTTAGTAAGGATACTTGGTAGTATTAATAGCTCTTGATACTCAACCTTAGTCACACATTTAAGAGAAACAACACATTTTTTCTTTCTTTGTTATCAAATGACGTTCAAAATATTCCAACCTAATCCTAAAAATCCATTTATAGCATCAATGATGAGTTTGGAATCTCTTTCAACTAAGATATTAGGAAATACCATATCATGAAATAATTTGACCCCCTAGAGGGTTGCAACTACTTCTGATTCTTTGTTATATTTGAAACCAAGTCCTCCAACATATGCAACCATAAGGTCATTCGTATTAGACATAATAATCCTCAATATTAGCCAACCTAGGGCTCCCTTTAGAAGCACCATCAAAATTTAGCTTAACCCAACCTATAGATGGAGGACACTGATGTGTGTCTTTTCTAAGGTCGATATTTTGAATACCAATGTTGACGATTCTTATTAATGCCCTGGTCCTCTAACAATTCTAACCTCATGAGAAAGATGGAGGAAAGATAGTTTCTCAAAAATAGCATAATTCATATTATTAGCCAAAGACCTAGCAATGGAATGAAACACCTCTTTCACAATTTGAGACAAATCTTTGAAGATTTAGTTCTTTCTTTCCTTCTAGATTCCCTGCACAATGTGGGGAGGCACATGGGACCAAAATTCTTTGAGAATCAGATGGTAGAAAGGAATGGCCAATTGTCCACAAACCCAACCATAAAAAATGTATAACCCAAGAAAATTCAAATTCTTAAAAAACCTTTTTTCAAATAAGTTTAGAATAATCATAATGAAACAAAAGGCGGTTCTTAGTTTATTCCTTAATAAGACACAAAACACATTTATTAGAAAATTTGAAATCTCTTTTTCATAAACTATCCTAGATAAGGATTTTACTCTACATAATGAAACACCAAAAGAAATTAATCTTTAAGTAACAATCTTTTGTTTAATATCCTCTTCTAGAACTTCACATTAGTGGGAGGTTCCAACAATAGTGAACAAGACAGGAGGACAGTCATCCAGCCCAAGGGCCTTCAATGCACGAAAGAAGAAAATGATAAACATAACCTCCTGAGTCATAGAATCGTTTACACTATTATCATAGAGCCGTCTATGCTCAATTAGGGCTGACGGCGACAATTTCCCTTCCATTGCGTAGCCACTACGTGCAGTGCAGCAATAATTGAAGTTATCCAAGTAATTTAAGCATATGAATAAAAAGAGTAGTAAAATATTTTAATCTGTTATCTTCTGTTACCTATTTGTATGCGCCTGTCAATTAATGAAGTCAATGTGTGTACTAGGTCGAATCTTCCGTAACTTTGAAAACGTGTCCTCTGTGCAATGATGTGATTTAATACCATTCCTCAATAATAAAACGATTCGTGGAACATTCCCCGGTGCCCACACGAGCGGAAGTACATGAGTAGCGCTTCTGTCAACTACCGCGATTTAGTTGCCAATGCCTTCAGAGACTGTGACTAATGAATAATAACAGTGGTTTGTCGGTTGAAAAGCTCCGTAGACTGCAGTGACTCGAACCGTGGACCTGAGAGTAGAAGATAAGGGTTGTCGTTAGAGTCCGAAGGCAACGTCTACCCAGCCCCAGGAATGTACCGGGGCATGGATGTGAGGCAATGCCTCCACATACATGCTGTCAGTGCCGTGCCTGCCTGCCTATGGATACCTACAGTTCCGTGTCTCTCTACTACTGTCATATCATCATCAAACTTTGATTTTTTCCAGCTGTGGATTTAATGCAGTAATTTTGAGAATGTGGACTTAATAATCTTTTCTTTTTTATATCTTTCTTAAATAAGAGAATGTGGAATTTTTTATTTTTTTTAGTATATATATACATTTAATATAATTTATTTATTTTAATTATTTTAAAAGTGATAATTTATGTATATGATTTTTTAAAAAAAATTTGTTAAATAATAGTTTAATTATTAATTTTAAAAATAATTTAAAATATTTAAAAATATCCAGTCTCGGTTTTTTAAATTATTTTTATATTTAATAATTTTTAAAAAATGATTTATTTTTTTAATTGAATTGTATTTGTATTTACAGTTAATATTATTTTAAAAAATATTAATATTATCTTATTATAAAATTATAGTCTTCTTTAAATAATTTTTATATTTAATAATCTTGTAAAAGAGATTTAAAAATATTTTTTATGACTATCAATTTAAATTGTATTTAATGTTTATCTTTTTATATAATTTATTTATATGTTTATTCAAATATTACATTTCTATAATATATTTAATAATTTTTCAAGAATAATTTAAATTTAATCCTCATAATTTTGATTAATTTAATGTTTAGTGACTTTTCTCTTATTTAAATTGTTTATATGATTACCATAAAAAAATTCTACTCTTAATAAATTTTAAAACTGATATAAACATTTTAATTTACTTTTAAGTGTTTGACACTTTTCTTTCAATTAATATTTTTTTTGTAATTTTATTAAGAGCTTGTGTTTTTATTTAAATTATTTGTATGTTTAATAATTTTTTAAATATTGATGTAAACTTAGTCCTTACAACCATTGTTTAAATTTATATTACTTTAGCTTAAAGTAGTAATTGTTGAGAGTGATAACCTTAACCCCATAGAATTTCAATAGAACATTTTATATAAATTGAATGCTCTTTTCAATTTAACTTATCTTATAAGAAAATTTAATGTTATAGACTCAACACTTCACATTAAAATCAAATTCATCTTTTGATAATTTAACAACTTCCCTTAGTTTGTTTTGAAGAAGAATTGTGGGCTTAGAGTTTTCATGATTTGTAATTGTCAATTATGTCTCATTCTTTGAACCTTGTTGTTATGCCTATCCCATCTTGCGTCCACTTCTATAAAAAATATTAAACCTCTTATTTCATAATTCAAACTAAGAAGACATTTAATTAAAAATAATAATATATTTTCAAAATAAAAGTAATTAATAAGAAACAAAATATAGTAATTGATATTTAAAATATTCAAATATTTAAATATATTTTAGTTTATTAAAGTGAATATAAACATATCCCTTTAAGTTATTTCACTTCATAATTTACAAATAATTACAATATATTATATATCATACACATATTTATTTATTTTTTTATAATAATTTAGATTTCGATATTTAAATGTGCTAATATTTTAATGATTAAATTTTTAATTCATAATCGGTTAAGTTGTTATTTTAGGTAGGGATTGATCTGTTTGAATATAAATTGGTGGAAATTATTGTTAGAGAAGTCCATATTTGAATGCAACATATAAGTCTTTCACTAATGAAATAAAATAAGCACAATAAGATGTCTACAATATAAAAAAGAAGTTCATAACTCTTTATTATTTTTATTTTTATTTTAGAAATTGAAAAACATTTTCAAAATTTAAACAATGATTGCAAAGACTAAGTTTACATCAATATTATATTTTATTTACTTAAAATTTATTTTATTTTATTTACTTAATAATATTATATAATTAGTTTACTTAAATTTTTAAAATTTTACTTTAGGAAAATTTAAGAATCACTTTAATTTGATTTAAATAAGATTTATTTTATAATTATAATTTTAATAAAAATATATGTTTGTTAGTTTTAGTTTTTCTTAAAATTTTCATGTCATTATGTGGTATTAAGTTTTCTATTGCAAGTGTAATTTAGTGGTATTTTAGGCTTTTGAATTCAACATATTATTATTATTATTATCTATAGGCATCTTTCATTTTTGTTATTATATTGATAATGCAAGTTAATTATTGAATATTTTCATTAACTAAATTTATCTTTATCAAAGAACATTCATTCTCTAATTATAAAATTTAATATCCCTATCCATTCTATTTACTCATATCAAAATACAATAATTAAAAAAAATAAACATAACTTTAAATTACTAATTTATACTGAATTAATTATAAATATATCATTTTATTAATTCTAAACTAAATTTAAAAAAATAAAAAAAACCTTTTATACATATATTATTTATGTTTATAAAAATATAAATTTTTAATAATTTAATTTTATACATGCATTTAAAAATATTATTAAATACAAAATTGATTTAAAAACTTATTTATTTTTGTAAAATGTTAAAAAAAAAAAAAAAATTTAAAAAAAACTAAACAAAGCATTATTTATTTTATTTAATAATGTATAAATTAAAAAAAAAACATAAATTATATTTTAATCCCACTAAGAGTTTTCCAATACTTTTTTTTTTCCCAACATGCAATTAAAATTTTAGATGAGAATTTAAATTAGGTAAATGTATTTGGTTTGATACATCATTTTTCGTGCTCTGACAAACATGGTACGGGACAGCAGTGGAGAGGCACGAAACTATAGGTCCATAGACAGGCACGGCACTGGCAGCATGTATGTGGAGGCATGGCATGGCATCCATGCCCGGTGCATTCCTGGGGCTGGGTAGCCAGTGCCGAGTCCGAATAGGTCCCACACTACAGGGATTAATGTATCTAGACATTTGTCTGGGAAAGCGGGTTTCTGTCAAAGTTGTTTTCAACCACATGCTCTGTTTAGGTTTGTCGCCTCGTGCTGAAAAGTGCGCACCCTATTTTAGGTAGACTTTGATAGATTTGTAGTTAGTGTATTAAATGATTGTATTTTTATATAGGAGTTGGCACTTTATTTTATTTTATTTTCATACGTATTCAGAGATCAATTTTAATTTTGTATTTTATTTATTTGTTTGTTTAGGATAAATTTGTAAGTATAAAATTAATTTAGTAGCCAATTATTTAGATGTGGAATTCTTTGAACTAACAAATTTAGATTTAAAATCTACATTCAAAATAATTTACAATAATTATTATGAATTGGTTAAAACTTAAAATATTTTAGATTGTATTGAGAGTGTTGTATGAAAAGATATATTATTTCATTTTGAATATCTAAGATTTAGGATGTAGAATTTAGGAATCATTGAGCACATATACAATCTAGTATTAAAAAAGTTTCATTGCACATTGCATTATCGCAAGAGCATGATATCAATATTGTAGGCATATTGCAAGATCGTCAATTGTCTTCTATCATTGTTACATCCTGTTAAATTAGTGACAAGGATTTGACCAAGGGAGAACTATTCTATCCTAATAGAATCCTCAACAATATCTATCGACACAACCACCCTTTAGATATAGGTTACAAACATCAAGGGAAATAGTTTCCTAGCAACAAATATAACATAGTTTATATCCATAGGCACAAAAATACTAAAATGGTAAAACAAATAAGAATTGTAAATAACTAATTGTATAGACAATAATACCAAATTAATGAAATACATTATGATTGATTTAAGATAATTTTACATTGATTCAATTTTGCTTTATAAAAGCCTCTTTCTATCAACTAACCAAATTGCCCCAAGAAATCTACATACAAAAAAGTAACTACTCAAAAATTAAATCTAATATTAATTACTAACAACATTTATTAACTAACATTATCAATGTGTTTATTTATTTAATATTATACTATACTAACCTAAACTATCAATGTGATATAAAATCCCAATACTCCCCTCTAAGATTTGACTAAGAGATAGGCCCCTAAAATCAAGAAGGTCTATGGAAAGCACAAAGAACTTAGAAGATTGAAATAAAATAAAAATAAATTGTATTTCAATCAAAGGAAGCAATGAATGAATTAGATATAAGAGTACATGGGGTGGTATATATAGGATATGTCACTAAGAGATGTAAATGTACAACCCAAGTGGGACAAAAGAGATGTAATCACCTATATGCATAACATCTCCACCAAACTACGAAAGTACACAATCTACCAAGTAACTACCTATCAAAATAAGCTTGTTCTATCCTACATGTATATAATGCAATAAAGTAAAGTTTTTTCTTTTTCTTTTTCTTTTTTTTTAATAAGTAAATAAGTTAAATGTAAGAACATAAAATAATGCAGCAACACCCCTATAAGAACAACTAAGGCGGGTATGTAGAGATGGGTAAATAGATCCCAAAAAATATGTGGGCATGATTGGTACCCATGTACAACATGATCTAAAAGGGGTGGTGTCAATAATGATTTATTTAGAAGTATGCTATGCTAGAGCTATTTTCCGAGCTATTTTCCTTTGGTCAAACCCCTATATTGAGTCAATGGTATAGAATAATGATTGAAGATAATAAACAATCATGTAATATGCATAGATATATGTAACTTTTGATGTAATGTTGATGCTATCTTTGTAGGCTGATGCAATGCATAATAGAACTCTCACACTAGGTCCTAAATGTATTATCCCAACTAATAATATTGAAGTAGGGTTTGTCTTTTGATACAACACCTAGCACACAAGTTAACAAATCCTTATCTTAGATTGTCTTGTAATAACTAGTTAGAGTGAGTTAGCTTTGTCTTAGATTTGAAATTTAAATTTACAAGTTTTAAGGTCATTTTTACACTTGTGGAGCTAAATTAGGTGGGTTCCATCCCTATGGATTTGATTGGAGACAATAAATGAATAAGCTAAACATTAGAACCGGTCTTTAAAGATAGATTATAAATGAAATTAAACAATGATCAAATTATTTGCTAATCACATTAAAATGTATCACTTATACACTAATTATTATCTAAAAAAAATATATCATAAATAAAATTAAACAATGATCAAATTATTTGCTAATCACATTAAAATGTATCACTTATACACTAATTATTATCTAAAAATAAATATGTCAAAAACTCTAAATTAAAAAAATATAAATTTTTATCATTAATACTTATAAAGTATTCAACATTATAGATTGCACCAAGTCTTCTTCTAATCCTCTTATAGTGTCCTTGTTATAATACCTTTAAAGCTTTCTATCTTGATTTCTTAATACTTCTTTGATTTGTTTTGGTCACATCTATCACTACGTTTTTTGACATTTTCTATTTATGTTATTATTTATATATATAATGTACTCTTGATTCAATATAAATAAATATAATAGAAAAAGTACCTAGAAAGATTATTCTTTAATTTCTTTGTGAACATTGCAATTAAGTTCACTTGATTCCACGTCAAGCACGCGAACTTCTATGTTCCCAAACTTTTATACTGATTGGATTAAAGATCAACTATTGAAAAAGACATTTGGAAAAAAAATCTACACGTTTACATTAAAACATATCCAAAGAGACACTCCAATGGAATAATCCGCTTTGCTATACCTAGAGTCTTCATGTTTTTACAATTCTTTAGATTTGATGGTAAGCAAGGATAAAATAAGGTATAGTGGTAAAAAATATTTTAAATTATTAATAAATAATGTAGTGATACAATTGTTAGTTATTCTGGAAGGCAATATTGATATATTTATTGGATGCAATTTTTTTATTAGTTTTGTCAATTATAATTTATATATATAAAAAAGATGATCAATAATCTTATAGTTTATAATTATTTCTTTTATTTAATAATTTTGAGAATATCATCTATCTATTTTTCAAATGGTTCATTTTGAGAAAATTTCATACACAAATAAAGTTATTATTTAAAATTTATCACATTTCTAATGCATTAAATTCTTTTACTAAAATTTTAACTCTATTAAAAATTATTGTTGCTTGAATGACATTGGACATTATTATATAAATCATAATAGGTCTTTTGTATTGTGAGGTGACAAGATATTACCCAATTCCACCTTCAATAAAATCTTTTCTATAAAATTGCATTATTGACTTTTAAAATATTTTGTTTGCTTGAATGACATTATAAACGCCACATAAATATATCGATTTAGATATGGCACACATAAAATTTAATATCTATTTTACTAACATACCTATATTTAGAAAAATATGTAGAGGACGTTGAGAGATATTGTTTTCCAAGTGTATGCTTAAAAAATATTATTATATTATACAAATATTAATAATATTGTTTTATTATATTAATTATACAGATAATTATATTTTTGTTAATATATTAATGCCATTTTTATTATTACATTATTACATTATTATTAATTTTCTTAGTATATTATTATGTTTTTATTATAATATTATTATCTTATCATCTTATTTTATCTTCGCTTTTTAGTTTTATTATTATATTGTTATTATATTATTATTATTATCTTCTTAATTATTATATTATTATATATTATTATTATTTTATTATCTTATCTTATCTTATCTTATTTTATCGTATCTTATCCTCAAATTTTGTTTTAATGTACATAACATTTCAAACCACATTCTACCATTGATGAATGCCTCTCAACATAATTATGAAAAAGACATTTACAAATCTATACATTTAGATCTGACAAATTACATTTAATATCCATTTTATTCTAAAAAGATATATACAATCTTTTAAAATAAATATTGAAGAAAAAAAAATTAGTTGTCTTTGAAAGACTAAATAATAAAGTATTTGTTTGCTTACAAACTTACATAATTAAAGGGCTCTATGTTCACTAGTGGTGTTAAATAGTTGTAGTGATGACACATTTGTTTTTATTAGGAAAGGGAATTAATTAGAATTAAAATGGTGGCACTATACTCTAACATATGTATTAATCTACTTCTTTTTTATTGAACTAGGTAGTAGTTTTGAAGTTTCATAGAAAAATATTCAATCTCAAGAAAGATTGCAGAGAAGGAGACTTTCTTTATCAAATTTTGGAGTCCAATAGTAAGTTTTAAGCTTGTCACATATATCTCCTCTTTAAATTTGTACTAATTTTTCCCAAATTTTGTTCATAGATCTACAAGACTTTATGAAGTTTCAGATAAAAGAGAGAAGATGTTAGTAACAATTCATCACAACAATCACAATCTACATATTTTCTTTTAATAAAATTGATTTTAACGTTATAGATGTGTTTATTTATACATGTTGGACCTTTCTCATTACTATAATTAAATGCATGATAGAAAAAGTTAAATAAAACTACATTTCAAAAATTTAGTAATCTCTATAAATGAAATTTTTCAATGCTTGAAGTGATTTTGGTGCTTAAATTCCTCCCTAAAAACTCTATTAAATACATGCTACTTATGATATTCTATAATAGTGTTATAGAGGTATGTGTGGAATACCCCTAAAATTTGAATATTAAACAATTTTCAAGAAAATAGAGAGCATAAATTATTATAAGCTAAATTTAAGCCTCGAGTACTTGTTTATTTTTTTAGCTTGGTAAAGTTTTTTCCCAAGTTTCTCTTAACTTAAGTGAATTCTATTGCTTCTAGTTTACTAAGTCAATCCAAGATGAAAATCATAAATCCTACCTTATATAAAAAATAATCTACAACCTTTTAGCTTGAACAACACAATAGTTATCTTTGTTATTGTTAGATGGGTGCATTTAAAATTGTATTAATGATTTTTTAAATATTTTGTCTTCTTGAATACTGCTATTAGCATCATTGAAATCTATATATTTTGATATGACACAAATAAATTTTTATATTTATTTTATTGTAAAATATATTTACAAATCTATACATTTAGATATGAAAAATAAAATTTAATATCCATTTTATTCTAAAAAGATATATACAATATTTTAAAATATATATTGAAGAAAAAAAATTTAGTTGTCTTTGAAAGACTAAATAATAAAGTATTTGTTTGCTTACAAACTTACATAATTAAAGGGCACTATGTTCACTAATGGTGTTAAATAGTTGTAGTGATGACACATTTGTTTTTATTAGGAAAGGGAATTAATTAGAATTAAAATGGTGGCACTATACTCTAACATATGTATTATTCTACTTCTCTTTTATTGAACCAGGTAGTAGTTTTGAAGTTTCATAGAAAAATATTCAATCTCAAGAAAGATTGCAAAGAAGGAGACTTTCTTTATCAAATTTTGGAGTCCAATAGTAAGTTTTAAGCTTGTCACATATATCTCCTCTTTAAATTTGTACTAATTTTTCCCAAATTTTGTTCATAGATCTACAAGACTTTATGAAGTTTCAGATAAAAGAGAGAAGATGTTAGTAACAATTCATCACAACAATCACAATCTACATATTTTCTTTTAATAAAAATGATTTTAATGTTATAGATGTGTTTATTTATACATGTTGGACCTTTCCCATTGCTATAATTAAATGCATGATAGAAAAAGTTAAATAAACCTACATTTCGAAAATTTAGTAATATCTATAAATAAAAAATTTTAATGCTTGAAGTGATTTTGGTGTTTAAATTCCTCCCTTAAAACTCTATTAAATACATGCTACTTATGATATTCTATAATAGTGGTATAGAGGTATGTGTGGAATACCCCTAAAACTTGAATATTAAACAATTTTCAAGAAAATAGAGAGCATAAATTATTATAAGCTAAATCTAAGCTTCGAGTACTTGTTTTTTTTTAGCTTGGTAAAGTTTTTTCCCAAGTTTCTCTTAACTTAAGTGAATTCTATTGCTTCTAGTTTACTAAGTCAATCCAAGATGAAAATCATAAATCGTACCTTATATAAAAAATAATCTACAACCTTTTAGCTTGAACAACACAATAGTTATCTTTGTTATTGTTAGATGGGTGCATTTAAAATTGTATTAATGATTTTTTAAATATTTTGTCTTCTTGAATACTGCTATTAGCATCATTGAAATCTATATATTTTGATATGACGCAAATAAATTTTTATATTTATTTTATTGTAAAATATATTTACAAATCTATACATTTAGATATGAAAAATAAAATTTAATATCCATTTTATTATAAAAAGATGTACAATATTTTAAAATAAATATTGAAGAAAAATTTCTTAGCTAGTTTTAAGAAATTAAATAATAAAATATTTGCTTGCTTAAGGACTTGAATAATTAAAGTACACTATGGTCACTAGTAGTGTTAAATAGTTGTAGTGATGGTACGTTAGTTTTTATTAGGCAAGGGGATAAGTTAGAAGTAAAATGGTGGCATTGTACTCGAGGATATGAATTAATTTACTTCTCTTTTGTCTTAATTAGTAGTAGTTTTGAAGTTTCATAGAAAAATATTCAATCTCAAGAAAGATCGTAGAGAAGGAGGCTTTCTTTATCAAATCTTGGAGTCCAATAATAAGTTTTGAACTTGTCACATAGATCTTGTCTTTTTTTTCTTTTTTCTTTTTCCTAGAGTTTTCTCTTGGATCTACAAGCTTTTATAAATATTAGTAACAATTTATCACAATAATACTAAACATTCTACATAAAATTGTCAATGAAATCGATTTCAATGTTATTGGTATGCTTATTTTATATGCTATTAGACATTTTCCTATTGCTATACTTAAGTGCATAAAATAAAAGGTTAAATAAACCCAAATTTCAAGAATTTAGTAATCTCTATTAATGGAAAATATTGTTTTCAATATCTACTAGCATAAGATCTTTCAAATAAATACTTGAAATTATTTTAATGCTTAAATTATTCTCTTAAACTATATTAACTATATGCTATTTCTTATATTCTATAATAGTGGTTTAGAGGTATGTGAAAAAACTAAATAATAAGCAATTTATAAGAAAATAGGGAGCATGAATTATAAGCTAAATCGAAGCCTAAATTATTTGTTCTCTTTTTTCTGTAAATATTTTATCATTTATTAGTTTGTTATTTTTCCCGAGTTTCTCACAATCAAAGTGAATTCTATTACTTTTATTTTTTTGAGTCAATCCAAAATGTAAGGTACAAATCTTAACTTATATAAATAATAATCTACAACCTTTTAGCCTAAATAACTTTTGTTCTAGTGACTAGTTAATATGAAAATGTTATGTTTGCTATTATTATATGATTGTGCATTTAACTCTTGGAATTTTCACCTAAAAAAAATATAAAAGTATCTAAACAAACCTTTCTAATTAGCATCTTCCATATCCCACCATAAGATGTCTAGACCATGTATTCAAGGTTTGGAGGCCAAATAGGTAACCCCTACATTGCCAGGCCTATGGTAGAAATTTATATCCAATATATATTTAAAATTATCTTCATAATAACACTTTGTGTGTTAGTGACCATGATTGTATAAATACCCAAATTCAAATACACAATTGGCCCATTCTTCTTTGATAAGTTTATGAAAGTGACATGAGGCATTAAGAAACATTATGAAGAAGCCTAAAAGATTCAATCTAGATGGCTTAGGAGGAAATTTCTACTCTTCCTTGAGATATATCCAAGTCTAGTGAAAGATAGAGCCATAAAATTCCCCATAGTAAAACTTCTCTAAATTATAACCACCTCCATGACTATGTTAATGTAGGGTGAGTGCAGGATCGTGGGGGTCCAAAAAGTGGTAATATGACCCAAAAGTGGCTGACAACATTTTTTTTATCCAAATTTGATGAAATGAAAAGGGTTTATTGATAAAATTTTCAAATTTCCACCAATATAAAATATGACTTATTTGGAATTAAATAGATAATTATTATTGATTTTGTACATGCATTTTAACTAAAATACTAATTGATAGGATGTAATGCCTTGCCATGAAACCCCAAAGGACAACACATCTAACTAACAATTAAAGATATATCTTTCCACAGATGCAACACCAATAAAGATCATGCATTACGAACAAATGAGTACATGTAGAACTTCCCACATATGGGGGTAGATCATTACACTATTCATAAGTTTACATCTAGCTTCCCTTATAACATCAGGAAGGATACATCAAATACATGATAAGATACAACTGAAATGATTATATTACATAGCATCAATGCTATCTCAAGTTTGGTACAAGATCTAGAATCTCAGCATAAGGTACAACATCCATGTTCACGATCATCAACTGGGAACCCAATGGAGTGCATAACATGTTGCACCCAACCATGTGGAACCCTAAGGTCCACCCCCGTGCTAGGAGATGACAATAAGGTCCCACTGGTGGAGCTTTTAATTTTTTTTCCCCTTGTAGGTATGTTTTGTCCTCGGCTTTGAGTGGTTGGGTCAGGGGTTTTCTTTTCTGGAGTTGACTTGTTATTGACGATGGTCGGTCACTTAAGTGGTCTTTTATCCCTTTTTGATCGTGACTTTACCGGCCTTGTTTACCCATCCTTTCGGTCTTTTGGCGTCATGACTACTTTATATTTTTATAATGTCGGGCTATTGAATTATTTTAGATTAAACCTCTAAATAATATTTTTGACCTTGAGGGTCATTTCCTCGTCCACCTAGTCGGCCCCTTTCTTTATGAATAACCTTTTTGCATGTGTAGATTGCGCGGCCATCAGATGAAGTGATTTTAATCTTGACCTTTGCTCATAGACCTCGCAAGGGTTTTGCTAATGTCACAAATATTGTGCGAGGCGTGCGAGATGCTACCATCTGTCACATTTGATGGTGGGACCAGTTTTGCTCACTGACCGACGATGGAGGCTGATGTCGACAACTATTTCCATACCGACGCATCGTGGTCGTTCCTCGCTGACCTCGCGCAATTGAAACTGCAGTTTCAATAATGCTGCGAGGTGTGCAATTTGGAAGGATTGACAGACAAGCAATGTGCAATTCAAGATGTCGAGTTACCATACACTGGGTGGCAGTTGTTCTCCAATTGGTTTGGGAACAGGAATTTGTCGATTCCTTTATGTAACCCCTAGAAGTTAGACCTGGGTAAATTGGTGGTGCCTAATGTTTATACGAATGTAGATCTATTAAAGGACATTGCTGCTAGATATGACCTTGTGGCTCGAATTGTCAGAACACATGCTGGTGTGCAGATGATTAAGATAACCAAAGAAGAAATTGTAGAGATTATCAAATTGCATGAACGGAGTCGGGATATGGTTCCTGTTGACTTGGAGGTTTTCAGACAAGAATATAGAAATACTAGGGGTTTGTTTAGAACATCCTTTTTGATACCTCATTTGGCAGTCTCAGGAGGAGGAAAAAATTAGAAGAAGGTAGTAATTGGCAGGAATGAGCCTGAACCTTTTCCTGTGGACTATTTCTCCAGTTATTTCAAGAAGACTGTTTGTGCTTTATGTCAGGTTCTGGGAGTCAGCTTAAAGAAAACCTTGCCTACCGATATTATGTATATGGTAGTAAATCTCCAGCACTCGGGTTTTAATGTAATATATGATTTTTCCACTTATTTGGTAGAGAAGATGCACACAGTTCTGGTAGCCCTAAAGGAGGGGAAGAATTGGGTTGGATTCAGATGGTATTCCTTGTTAATCCACATGTTTCTATATAGGGGTCAGGCTGTGTTCAAAAAAGATATGGAATTAAAGAAGAAGGAAGGAAACATTGAAATCCCTATCCAATATTGGACTAGGATTCTTGACATGCATGATCATAAGTTTGATTATGTAACTTTCCATAATGTCTTTGGATCTAAATTAAGGGAGGCTATGGTTCGTGACCTCCCAAGGATCCCAAAATAAATTCATGACTTCTTGAGGCCGATGGAGAGAAGGCCTGAATTGAACATAATGCACAATTGGGAAGACATTATCCCTTATCATAATACAAGAGTTTTCAGGGTTTCTGGCACTAATGTCAATCCAAAGGTTTTGCCAAGGGAGGTGCCCCTTAGAATTGGATTCTTGGAAATCATGAGGCAATTGGGAGGTGCTCAAGAACTACACTTGCTAGTTGAACAGAAAAAAGGTTCTTTCTTCCCTGAATATACAACATTTGTCGATTTTGATATGGCAAAGGGAGGATGGAAGGAGTTGCATAAATTACTTGGTCCTTATAGGCTAAGGACTGTGCGCCCCAAGAATCATGATCCTGAGGGTTTTATCTCTCAAATGAAGGCAAAACATTAGACAAGAGCTTTTTTCCACAACTTCTACTTTCCTGAGGACATCATCAGGAATATTTTTGATTTAGAATTATAAGATGAGAGAAAGGAACTATACATTGCCTACTCTAAAATGATAAAAACTAAGCAGGAGAAAATACCTGGTTTCAATCCCATACCTAATGCTAAAGATGAGTTTAGCAGGGCAATGTATGCTATTGATAATTTTGAGAGCTTGGTTGGGGTTTTGAAAGATGAAAGGGTTGTGGAAGAAAGGGGAAAATCACAAACCATCGAGGAGTACCCTGAAGTAAAGTTAGAGGAGAGGCCTACTTATCAGCCCCAAAAGAAGATAAGGGTTTTTTCTAGAAGAAAGGGGAGTAGGGCTGAGGATGTTGCTAATATTGCACCATCTTCTTCAAGGCAGTCAACACCAAATATTGTTGATTTGGATTCTCCTCCAAGTTTTTTAGAACAGGCTTGCCCACCATCACCAAAGAGGCAGAAGGTTGAAAGAGTAAAGATTGTTGATTGTGATGGTGATGAGGATGATGACATTATTGTGACTCCGGATGAAATGCATCTTGAGATGCCATTGGACCTAGTTGACACTGCAATAGGTTTAGGTACAATTTCTTTGAGGTTAGGAAAACATGAAATCAAAGGAATAAGAAGCAATGATGACTTGAGAATAGAAGCCTGCAAATAGTTCATGATGGATGACTCTTTTATTCAAACCAGTGCTTTTAAATATTTTTTGTGGAGAGCACATACTGCATTATATGCTGAGAAGGTGGCACATGAGAGAAGTCTGCATCCAAAACTCCCAGAGAAGGTAATTCAAGCTAAGGTCAAGAAACAGATGAGAGATAAATTCAAAGCAATAACACTAGAGCAGGGCTGAGAATTAGTACAAAAAAGTGGAGTATTGCTACTCCCTGAATGGGATATCGTTGATGTTGTGGTGTTTGACACAATAAGAAGGGATAATAAGCCACTTCTTGCTACTGAAGAGGAGGCTACATTGGCACTCAAAGGATCAGCCTTTAGTGAGGAATGGGATGCTTTGGCAATCTGGTCCCTATCCACTGGCTCTACAAAGCCAATTATTGCAGAACCGTTTGACTTCAGTGGTCACTTGGTTGTAAAGAGAGTTGCTAACACCCCAACATTGGAAGATGCTGATATGGTCGTGAATGTTGCCAAATTCACCAGAGAAACTGTTGAAGATTTGACCAAGGACTGGGATACTCTGAGAGGCCAATATAATGACATTATTATTGAATATAATAAGAGTCAACAAAAGATAGCAGAGTTAGAAACTGCATTGGATTTATTGAGGCAACAAATGGATACCAGGAGGTCTCAAAAGTAAGCTAGTTCTAGCCACACTGTTCCCGACCCACCAGTAGAGCAGTCTCAACCTCCTGCACAAGCACAGTCTTTGGCTATTATTCCATATAATATGGGACAAGTGCCTATCACTATTGAGAGGGATACTAGCCCTGGAGGGGGAATTTCTAGGGAAAAACTGATTCATCAGGTTGAAGAATATAAGGAGATGGTAAAGCAAATCCAGGATGCAACAGGGAGAAGCAATGCAGTGATAGTGGACACTGTTTTGAAGAATTTAAACAGAAGGGTCTAGAGTAAGCTAAACAGTGTTCATGCAATTTTTTTTCCTAATGTTGCAAGCACTAAAAATGTTTCCAAGGGATAAAGAATTGGCCATCCTATTGCTAAACAAATGGAGCCCTAGAATGGAGAAGTTGAAATTCATGGCAGTAGGGGCAAAACAACATGGTGATAAATATCCTACTATTATAGCAACATATCAATTGGTCAAGGGAATTGTTGAGCAGAAGTTTCAGGGATTTTCCGCCCCTATGGAATCCAAAATTAAATTGCTGAAAGATGTGTATGATGGAAAGGACTTGACCCCATTGCCTCATATTTTACATAGTCAGGATGAAGTCAAACCCTTGCAAGTTTGGAAGGAGCAAATGAAAAATATAATGATGTCTCAAACACATGAGATATGCAAAAATGTTGACATCCGCATGCTAGAGAATACATTGGAAAAGTTTTCTTTTGTTATAAGTTTCTTAGAGAACTTTGATAAAAAGGCCACATCAATAATGGTAAAGTATTCTCCCTATCAAAATAAGGTTGATCAGGTTGTGGCTTTCCAGTGGCCTTCTAAGGAGGAGTTGAATTATAGAAAAAGGTGTTCACTGATGAACTAGAATTATGAGTGTTATAGTCGAGAATTGCAACTTGGTCATGTATAATACAGGTCTGGCCTTGGATATTATATTCTAAAATTGCATTCTCCTTTTGACTCCAAGTACAGGGTGCTAAGGTGGAGTTAATACTATAACGACTAAGCATGCCTTCGATGTATGGGGAGAGACCTTTGGAGCGATGTTTTCTTTCCTCCTTATCAACTAATGATGATCTTTGTCTTATGCTCTCCACTCGCATAATAGAATTGTAACTGAATCAGGAGTTAGCGATCCAATCACAAATGGACATGTGTACTCTCCGGCCCGAAGCTTGTTGGCTCCCTTATTTTATAAAAGGGAATTCTTGGCCGAGAGAGAGGTCTATTGAAATATCCAAAATATGAGAAATAAGAGTCCAGTAATATAGAGAGTATGTATTGTAAGTCTAGGTTTTAAAAGTTTTGAGTCAGATTGGAGAACTTTGTTAATCATGGGGTTTTTGAGCATGTTTGTATCAAACTTGTGAATATTTGGAGTTTATTTTCTCTCCTATTGTGTTATGTTACATGGATTATTAATGAAATATCGATCAAAGATGATTTTCATTGATTTTCATTTGTTTTTTACTGTGAATTTTGTTTAACTATAGCTCTGGTTCAAAGGATCGGTTAAATGCTTTAGTTAACCAGTAAATTCATGCAATATAAAAAATAGGATTCATAAAGGATTAATAAACTCAGGTATAGATATATGGGTTGTAATGCAATCCATAATAGATCAGAAGTGTTCAAAATGAAATTTACCCTATAGTTTAGTTTTCTCTTTTGACTCTGTGTGTGGGATATGGCCTGGAATTTTGATTACATTTTATTCTCGCATGTTTTATGTTATGGCATCAGGATATTTTTACTCAAACATTTCCTATCAATTTACTCTATGTGGAGTTTGAGATTCTCTATTAAATGGACATGAATCTTTTTAAGGAATAGCCAATTTCTTGAAGGATTTCATCCTTTAACATTAATTGGGGATCTATCTATTGCTTACCTATGTGCAAATGAATTGTTTAAATGTTGTATGTTAAGAGCACATGTTAGGGAATACCCTCCTAGATTTTACAGAGTTCGAAGTGTAGGAGAATTAGCCTTATTGCTATTCTCGTTAAGTTGGCCATACTGTTCCTAGTATTTTATTATTGAATGTGGCGAGTTCATAGGAGCTTCTAGGAAACACGTGTGGGTTGTAGTAAAAAATGCCAACACCCACCACCAAAGCAAACAAGAAGACAACAACACAACATAAGAGGGATAGCATGACTTCAATATACAAATACCACAAAGCTTCACATAACTATGAATCCACTTCCAGAGGAACACAAACAACAAAGGGGAACACAAGACTAGGGAATGCTAGATTTACATAGGGAGGAGTGTCATCACATAGCTTTCTATGAGTTACCTTGATGAATCTGCCTAGGTTATCAAATCCCCATCCTGGGTTACCCTGGCAACCTTTATCGATCATCGGACCCCCATACAAACTCATGTGAGATCAACATACCTTTCAAGAGGACAAGGCAATTGACGTTTCCATTCTAGGCCTTCCCACTCATCTCAAGCCTAAACAAGCACTTGAGCCATGAGTGAGGTGTTATATTGATTAATGTGAAAACTACCCAACCCCCTAATTCATTTTAGGTTATCAATGAATTAAAGAAACTCTCATTGAGTTACCTTGACACCACTTTGTGCGCTGGACCCCCATAGAGAGCCATTCCCCCTACTAACAACTAGAAGACCCAAACACATCCAACCAGGTAAAGCCATTTGCACAAAATTACAAACCACATGCACATACACATAAAGCGAGGCTCGAACCCTCTCACACATAAAAATCAACCATAATGATGACTAAGGAGTGCATGGCTAAAACCCTCATGAACACAATTCAAATACATAACCAATCCCTTCCAAGATGGACAATCATAAAAACCACAAACAAGATACTTTAATAAAATGAAACAATCATAAAATCCATCATGCAGAAGAATTTCTCCTAGCCTCTAGAAGACTACCAAAACCCACTTAGCACAAAGACTCCCTCCATAAACAATAACCGAAACCAACTCAATATCAAACAAACACAATAATCAATGATAAAAACAACAAAAAAAAAAAACATCCATGGGGGACATTACTTGCACATTTTATAAATTCATTACATAATCACTAATCACATGTATTAGGCCTTTCACACAATAATTCAGAAATAAATTCAACTATTTAAATAATTGTAAAGGAGATCAATATAGTAAAGCAAGCAATCACCCAAACAATACAACCAAACATATTTAAAGATAACTATATCATCCAATAACCACCATTTCAATCAAACTAGCTACTATGGCACCCTATCGTTAAATCACAACTTTGGTTAATACTAAAATAATAAGATCCTAAACGAGTAATAAAACATAACATGACACATATAACTTACAATTAATATAACATCAACATATATAATTACAAAAATAATATGAAACACCATACATAGCCAATCTATAATAACAATAGCTAAATATATAAGTTTCACACATATCAACTATAATTAATTATCTAATTCAAAATTATTTAACATTTTGTCCGTTTCATTTAACTAACCTCCAAAACACTCATTTTTCTTTATATAAATAAAACAATTTACTTCATCACACTTATCCTGTTAAATCTTTTATTAACTATTATCTTATAGCATAATTTTTTTACTTCTTCTAATCATTCTTTTATTGCTTTCAACTTCTAATATGATATATATATATATATATATATATATATATATATATATATACACACACATTACTATTGTCCAATTTACAATTCACTCAATTTATTCTATGTTTGAATATATCAACTCTTAATTTTAATTAAATGATCACATTAATTATAATTTACCAGGATAAAACTTCATAATTTAAATTACATTTTATTTCACCCCTTTAGGAAAATCATTCTTTACTATTCCAAATATAGTATAATAAGTATAAATATATATTCTATTATAGATAAAATGTAAAAATATTGTATTTAACTTCCACCGAGATGAATACATATCAATAAATAGGAAATCAAATCACTTTCTAATATCATAATTTATATACATATATAAATATAGTTAACTGAAAACC
Organism: Sequoiadendron giganteum; assembly: GCA_007115665.2. Classification (NCBI taxonomy): domain Eukaryota; kingdom Viridiplantae; phylum Streptophyta; class Pinopsida; order Cupressales; family Cupressaceae; genus Sequoiadendron; species Sequoiadendron giganteum. The sequence continues at coordinate 206,239,439 of CM021106.1, forward strand.
AAAGCAATTTGAATTTATCAATTTCCATCCTAGAAACTAACCACCAATTACCAAGGTTTATGTAGAGCTATCAAATTCCAAAGTAGAGGACAAAAATAAACTCATATGGTAGACTTATCCACTAAATCAAGGTATCTAAGTTTATTAAACAACTTTACTTAACAACTTCGCACCCTATGAAGTTGTTGTAGCAGCATGAATAGGGCGTAGGAAATAGAATGCTTAAGAAGATTACAAGAAAATGCCAAAAAGGACAACAAACCAACAAGAGGAGAGGTGAGAAAATTAAAGAATTAGCTTGGTGAATGAAGGCAACAGGGTATTTCCATATTCAAGACTTTTACTTTATGCTACGGAAGAGAAGAAAATAAACTCGTTTATTTGGCGCCTTAGGGAAAGGTTAGCAATTGCATTTGGTTTATAAAACATGGCGAGCATGATTTGATTGCCATGCTGCACCAAAATCCATCTCCAAGATTGTTGCAAGATAAATTATTCTGAGAGTCAAGTGCACCGTTTCCATCATTTCAAAACAATGACATTGATCCAGTGGGGTTTATTGGTGATGCTAAATGAAACAATTTGAAGAATAGGCTTGCACTATAATAATTTCCAGTAAAGATAATTGGCGAGAGTAAAGCTAAGTTCGCAGCCTAATAAGGAGTAAAAAGTTGATTCACGAAGAGCAATGCATTGGTTAAAGTAGATGGATTTCTTAGTTGGCACTTAGAGAAAAAGGCCAAACATAGGAAAACCCATCGAATTACATACATATTCGAATTACCAAGACACTAAACATAAGTCGAATCAATTATAAAACAAAACGACCACCAACACACTTTAAAATCAGTGAATTTCCAGCAGATAGAACATTCGTCAAAACAAATATCAATATATATATCAAATATTCATTATCAAATCTTAGGCGAAATACATATAACCGAAACTGAGTGCAAAAAAAATCAGAAATCAAATGAGTAGAAAGATAAAGCCATCAAATACAATTAAATTGTATACTCAGTAGAAGAAGAGAGGAAACACTTCAAATTACATTATTCATAAAAACTAACAAAGCCGACCTGGATTCCTACGCGGCTGAAATGGAATTGAAGCTGAGATCAATCTTTCGCTACAATTTTCGCTTCTACGAAACCCCAATCCAAAACTTTAGAAAAAAATTCAAGGTAATCAACAATGGAATGCCAATCGTTTTTAAAAAAAATCTTCCTGATCAAGTTTTCTATCCCAAAACCAAAACATCCATCATCCAAACCAAAAATCCCCTCAAAATGATAATAAGGAAAGATTTTTTTTTCGAAAACAAAAAACAAACAAATAACTCATAAAAATAATATGTTTCTATTCAACAATTAGTTTGGAGTCATGCATGTGCACGAACTCCACTTTTTCTATCTTATTAAACTGCTTTAACAACTTGCTTTAACTGATTATCAATATCTCTTTCCAATTTAATTTTTAATTTTAATGTTTTATTTCATTTTAATATCTTTTCACATTTTAATTTATTATTAAAAACTCAGCATTAAATAATAATTATCTTCATAATTAATTATGAAAACACTTATTAACTTAATGATTTGATTTAATAATTTAATTAACTGAGAAATTCAAAACTCTTTATCGACATTGTTTATTTACTAGTTTGTTTAATTCGTCAGCTAAACAAACAACATTATTAAATAATTTAATTCAAACAATCCAAAACAAAACTTATCAAACACTATAAAAGGGCCAATTATAGAGGGGCACTACATAGGATGATTGAAAAAATTTATAATTCTCAAACGATTTCACATATTTTGAATTCAGAAGATGTGGCACATTCTATGCTTCCCATACTATAGGATAAAAAAAGAAAAAATGATTTTCATAAATTTTTGACCAAGTTATGGTGGCCAGACAAACAAGTTTTTTTTTAAAAAAATTCTAACAAAAAATTCATAACTAATTAAATTTACTTGCAAAGACAATTTTAAAAAAAAATGTGTCACATCTAGGCATGTTTCCTCTACTTATATTGAAAGTTTCGAAAACATAAATTATTTTTTTCTTGTACTTAGGTTGGTATGACATACACTTGCTTTTTTATTTTTTTCCTAAAAATTTAGTACTACTATATTGAAATTTAAAAATCTCACCAAATAGATTTACTTTTTTTTCCAAAAGAGGACCAGTATCTTAGAAACTAAATTCAATTAGCTACAAAATTTGTTCTTACATATTTTTTAAATTATGTTAATAACCTATTCAATTTTTTATGTCAAGTTGCCTAACTCTATTTTTCAAAAAAATTCATTGCCACTTAAGGCCCTTGTTTGGACCCCATGATCTTGCACTAACCCTGTAGGACTATGGTTTATATTGCTAAGAGTGTAACTTGTTGTGATACATATAGACCATGGATTTCTTCTGAAGTTAGAAATTGTTGAGAAATGCTTTCTTTTGCTTAACTTTATATCATTTAGGGTGATTATGGAGGAGCACATGTTATACAATTTGGTGTTTTTTTGGGCCTCCTCTCTAGTATCATTTAGCACATACTTGTATGTCTTGATTTTTTCATTAAATTTTACATGATATTAGAGTTGGAAATGTGTAGTAGTGCTTTAATTGACATTGCTATCTTACCTAGACAAAAAACCACTTGGCAATGTAGCACATCAATTACCTAGAAACCCAAACCTATGATAGGGTAAATAAAACTAGTTGATAGACCTAGCTTGGTTTTCAAACATGTAGTAAAATTTACATAATCAATAATATCAAAACTATTGGATAGGAAAATTGGGGAGGGTGAATCAGTTGTCACAGATTTAAACCTTAAATTCAATTACTGGAACTAACACATAAACTGATTAAGTGATTAACCATCAAATGCCAATGCACAAACACAATAACACCAGATTTATGTGGAAAACCCAATGAGGGAAAATCCACGGTGAGGATTAACTCACACTATAGAGAATATCAAAATTGATTACAAAAAGGTTCATTGCCTAAAATAAGGCTCACTTCCTGAAATAAGGACTCACTGTCCACATGGCTACAACTTGGATAACTCACTACCATAGAGATACAAAGAAGATAGTTACAAAGAGAAAACAATCCCAATGCAACAAAGGATTCCACCACAATCACTGATCCACTTGCATGAATGATAGAGTTTGCCTTCTGCTCACTGCATTCAGAAACTCAGCGTTAAGCTTCACACTAATCAACCACACAAGTAACTCACACTTTTAGAATAACATTAAAGTAATATATGCTCTTTCACTTATCTTCCTTCTTGTTGTATGTATGCTTTTCATTGCTAACACATTCTATATTTATACCATCTCCAACTTTGAAAAGATACAAAGTCAACCATCCAACTTTAAATTCAAATTAGGTTGGTGCCAAACATCCTAGGGTGGAATTAGAATGAGGGAAACCCAAACACATGCTTTATTAGGACCCATAATAGATCCAACATGCTTCATCAACTTCAAAAGTAGTGCTTGACACATGATCAACCAAACCAATGTAAAACACATAGATTAATTAAGCTCAATACTTCTAAATGTTGAAAAACCATCCTCAATAGAACCAAGGCAATACAACTCTCAAACCATAAAGAGAAATTTGGACCAACAAAAATTCTTTTGGACCTTAGTCAAAACACATAAAACATAGTTAACAACATCCTCAATAGCTGACAACTTGCAATCTTCTTTTTATACAATTTTCTCAATATCCTCAACATATACAATCAATAACAACTAGTAGATAACCAACTGACAGGTTGACATCAATGAAAAAACATTCATTCCTCTTTCCATTCTTGCAACAATCTCCCCCTTTGTCATTGATGGCAAAACATGATATGAAAAACCATCAAAGACACATACCAGCTCTAAAAGTACTTCTCAAGATTTTTATTTTGCTTCTCCCCCTTAGAAGCTCATCTTCCTTATCACATTCTCTTTCTCTGCTTTTTCACATGCTCTTTCTCTCCCACTTCGACATCAATGGAAAAGGAAAAAAAGATATGTTCATTGAAACTTCCTTTGACATGAAAGAAAAATACTCATAATGACAACACTTTTAAAAGTTGTTCTCTCCCCCTGAGAGGTAGCCACCAAAATCATCAGTCCAAAAATATAGAACCATGAATCCACTAGAGTGATACATCTCCAAATGCATCTTATTTTGTAGGAGGGGCAATAACCCCTAGCTTATCCTGAAGATACTCAAAAGTATCTTTAGGAAGAGCCTTTGTAAATATATATGATATCTGATCTTTTGTTGAAACATACTTGAGCTTGACTTCATTCTCCATGACCTTCTCTCTCAAGAAATGATACTTGATAGATATATGCTTCATTCTCGAGTGCATTACAAAATTCTTAAAAATGTTAATTTCACTTGTATTATCACAAAAGGTAGGAATATGATCATCATACAACACTAAGATATCTTTCAATGTCCGTTTCATCAATAAAACTTATGTACAACAAGATGCAACAAAAATATACTTAGCTTCAATAGTAGACAAAGAGATTGAATCGTGCTTCTTACTCAACCATGCCACCAATCTACATCCAAGAAATAATGCACCACCACTAGTACTCTTTCTGTCATCTAGATAATTTCGACCCAATTTGCATCTATATAAGAACTAAGTGTAAAGCTAGTATCCTTGGGATACCATAATCCATAATCCAGAGTGTCATTCAAATATCTGAATATCCTTTTAACTGCAATAAAATGTGTTTCTTCCGGATCTTCTTGAAATCTAGCCACAAGAAAAACTGCATGCATAATATCTAGTCTAGTAGTAGTCAAATACAACAGTCCACCAATCATAGATCTATAGCGTGAAGCCACAATAGTGGTTTACAATTCCAATGAAGAAGAAAAACTCACAAAAAATGACCCCATGCCAAAAAATGCGATTTTGGGGGTTCGTACAAACCTACTGGTTCGAGCGAACCCATTCCCTAGTTTCCTGCACAAAAACCAAATAAAAATGCATTATGTGAGGTGGTTCGCTCGAACCCCTAGGAGTTCATACAAATCCCCCTTATCCCTCATTCTCCCCTGTAGACACAAAAAAACCTAAATTTTTTCACTTCGAAGCTCGGCTTGAACATGAAAATGGTGGAGACCTCACAAACCCAACTAGAATTAGATAGTCCTTGGAACGAGCTATCCAACGAATATAATTTTGATATGTTTTGGTTTTATTATTTATTTATTTATTTAGTTTTATTAAATATAAGTTTTTCATCGAAAATGAAGGTCTTTGTTTTGCTCATGTGGAAAAATAGCAGATTATCAATTTATTCTTTTGAAAAATATGAGTGCACTAGATATTGAAGTCCTTGATCCAACAAATAAAAATAAAAATCGATATATACAAAAAAGGTTACGCGTTATATAGTTGCACTATGTTTGAATTATAATTGGTTTGGTTTTGAAACTTGATTAAAGAAAAAATATTCAATAAAAAACTATCTAACGAAGTGGAAGCACTAGATATCAGAGTTACAAATCTAAATTCAAAAGAATTAGAATTTTATCCTTCATGGAAAAAAAGTTATGCGTTATACGGTGTGCATCACTTTTTAAAAATGCTATTGTCTGAAAAAAACCAGTTTCCGTGGGAGATGGAAAAAGAAGTGCAATATGATTCTAAAAATTTTAAAAAATATATTTTTAGAATCTAAAGACAAAATTTTACAAGACTCTAGTTTGCATCATCTTCAAATTCCTCATACTTTAGCCGCTATAGGTGCCCAAATGTGAAGATTTAGTTAAAAATAATAATTTTAGTGTCCAGTTTGGCCAAAAATTGTAAACCACTATTGTCGGATCACCCTATACTCGCTCTAATCAATCTTAGGTGAATCACCATCTTTACTCAACTTACATCTAGTCACCATAGGATTACTTACCGGTTTGGAACCATCCGTTCCAAATCTTTTCAACATCTCTTTCACATACTTAGATTGTGAAATGAAAATTCTTTCCTCTGATTGATTAATCTATAGCTAAAGAAAGAAATTCATCTTACCAAACATAGACATTTCAAATTCTTTCTGCATCTCTTCTACAAAAATCTTCCACATCTTTTCATTCCCTCCAAAGATAATGTCATCAACATATACACCAATAAGAATTTTGTCAGTTTTGGTCTTGAAATATAAATTACTATATGTCATAGCTTTTTTAAATCCTTTTTGACTCAAGTACTTATCTAGTCTTGCATACCAGGCTCGAGGAGCTTGCTTCAATCCATATAAAGCTTTCTTCAATCTGCACACCATATCCGGTTGATTTGTTAACTAAAATCCTTTCAGTTGTTCCATGTAGACCTCTTCTTCTAGTTCACCATTCAAAAATGTTGACTTGACATCCATCTGATAGACTTTGAAATATTTATAAGCAACCAATGCCAACAACATCCTTATAGCTTCCATTATTTCTAACGAGGAAAAGGTCTCTTGAAAATATATACCTTCTACTTGCGAGTAGCCTTTACACACAAGCCTTGCTTTGTTTCTAACAACTTTCCCATTCTCATTTAGCTTGTTTTTGAATACCCATTTTGATCCAATGATATTTTTGTCTGCCAACCTTGGGACCAATTCCAAATTTTGATTCTTCTTAATTTTTAAAATTTCTTCTTTCATTGCTTCCTTCCAATGTTTATCCTTACAGGCTTCACTTATTGACTTCGGCTCAATCTCAGAGAATAAGCACAAATTTACTTCAATAGCAACTTTGCTTCTAGTTAACACACCTTTTGTCTTGTCTCCAATAATCTTACTTTTTGAATGATTCCTTTGTACATATTACGGTCTTACAAGACATCACTGGAGCATCTTCTTCTCTTTCATTCTTTTTTTCTTGCTTATCTTTATCCCGTTCTTCCACAACTTCTTCTATTCTTGCACAACCATGTTCATTAGATATATACCCATCAATTTCAATAGAATTATTTACTATTTCATCAACCTTCACATTCGAGATTTATACAATTTTCCTCAATCTTTTGTTGAAACATTTGTATGCCTTACTTTTAGTAGAGTATCCCAAAAATATTCCTTCATCACTTATTTCATCAAACTTACCCAAATTTTTCTCATCTCTTCTAATATAACCATTGCTTTCGAATACCTTGAAATATTTTACAGTATGGATTCTTTCATAGCTCATAGGGAGTCTTTGTACTATTTTCTTTTGCTGAAATCGATTGAATACATATACAATAGTGTGAATAGATTCTTTCTAGTAAACTTCTGGTAATCTGACTTTAGTGATCATTGACCTAGCAACTTCTTGAATTGTTCTACTTTTCCTTTCAAAAAATCCATTTTGCTGAGGATTTCTCAGAGTAGATAGCTGTCTCTTTATACCATGCACTTCACAAAACATATTGAACTCCTAGGAGGTGAATTCTCCACCTCTGTCAGATCTCAAGCATTTAATCTTCAAATTCACTTCATTTTCAACCATAGCCTTGAGTTCCTTGAATCTATCTAATGCATTTGATTTCTCTCAGAAATGCAACCCATGTATATCTAGAATAATCATCAATTAAAAGCATAAAGTACCTTTCACCAAGTAGATTTCACACTCTCATAGGCCCATAAAGGTCTATATGAACCAAATCTAGTAATCCAATAGTAGATTTTTCTCTTGATTTGTAATGACTTCTTGTTTGCTTCCTGAACTAGAAATTCCTGTAGATAGCATTTATAGGATTTGTAATTCTTGGTAGATCTCTCATGGCCTGAACATAACTGATTCTTGCCAAGTTATCAAAATTCATGTGACATTTTCTCCTATGCCATAGCCAACTATCATTTATCTAAGTCATAAAACATTGTCCATCAACACCTTTAAGCTAATAAATGTTCCCTTCAAATTTATTTCCTATAGCAATCAATGTTTCAGATCCTTTCTAGATCTCACATTTCTCATCCTTAAACACAAGATCATATCCTTTTCTACACATCTGACCAACGCTCAAAAAATTATGCCTTAAACCCTTAACATAGTAAACATCATCAGTATGATGCTTTCCATCAAAACTTATTGAACCTATCCCACATATTTTAGCACCAACATCATCTCCAAACATAACCAAACCTCCATCATATTTCTCAAGTTTCACAAACTTAGTCTTGTCACCAGTCATGTGATGTGAGCAACCACTATAAACTACCCAAAAATTCTTTTATTGTTTAGCATGTAGGGAAGAGATAACCGTGCCTTCATTTTTCTCCTTCTCTTTCTCTTTCTTTGAAGGACTTTCTTTCGACTTTCTTTCTAATTTAGTAGAAGTAGGTTCATCCTCAATCACCAAGAACAATCATTCATTGTCATTTGGATCTTCACATTTTGAATCTTCATCTGAAATACTAGCATTCTCATTCACATAGTAAGCTCTGTTAATCTTCTTTCCTTTCTTCTTTTCCTCATATATTTGTTGATTCCTTTTAGCTCTTTCTAGACACTTTGCAGCATAGTGACCAATTTATCTACAACTAAAAAACGTGAAGGGAAATTTACCTTCTTACTTATTGGAGCATTTTCTCATTCTCCTTACAAAGTTAGCTTCAATTTCATCAAAGTTTTCTTCATCCAAATCTTTAGTTTTTGTAACTTTAAAAGCAGTCTTTCTTTTACCTCCACTTCTTAGATTCAACTTTCTCATCTCATAAGATATCAAAAATCCTAGTAGCAGATCCTTAGTACAAGTCTTGTAATCTGTAGTCTACTCAATAGCACTCACTTTTTCACTATAAGCATCAGGAAGAGTTTTGAGAATATTCTTTACAATTTTGGTTTCATCTATAGTAGTGCCAAGGGATCGCATTCTAGCCACAACCTCATCCAATCTTTGTACATAGGCTTTAACATTCTCATCTTCAGACATGTTTAAAAGATCAAAATGTGTTTTTAGATTCTATAATTTTTCCTCTTTTACCCTCTCATCACCATTGTGAGCTCTTTCTAAAGCAACCTAGACTTAGCTATCTTCAAATTCTGCACCTTAATCAACTCAGAATGTGCCAGACTATTCTTCAAGATGAACTTTTCCTTATTATTCACTTCATGTGCTTTGATTTCTTTAGGTGTATTCAAACCACTAGTAGGAGGAGCGTAGGGTTCCTTATAGGCTTTCTCTACATTATATCTGCAAAACCTAGATATTATTCCATAAATACTTTCCAGATACCATAATTAGTTCCATCAAACCTCAGATAATCATAGATCATTTTTCCAACCATCCTAGACCTTCCTCAAGAGGTTAATCTCTGATACCAATTTTTAGATAGGACAAATGAGGGTGAATAAGTTGTCATGGATTTAAACCTTAAATTTAATTATCAAAACTAACACATAAACTAATTAAGTGATTAACCATCAAATGTCAATGCAAAAACACAATAACACCAGATTTATGTGGAAAATAAAATGAGGGAAAAACCATGGTGAGGATTAACTCACACTATAGAGAATATCAAAACCGATTACAAAAAGGCTCACTACTTGAAATAAGGCTCACTGCCTAAAATAAGGACTCGCTGTCTGGACTCACTATCCACAGGGATACAACCCGAATGGATCACTACCACAGAGATACAAAGAAGAAAAATAAGACTTGTTAGAGAGAGACAACAATCCTAATGCAACAAAGGATTCCACCACAATCATCGATCCACTTGCATGAATGATAGAGTTTGCCTTTTGCTCACTGCATCCATAAACTCAACGTTAAGCTTCACACTGATCAACCACACACACAATTCACACACTTTCAGAACAACATCAAAGTTGTGTCTGCTCTTTCACTTATCTTCCTTCTTTTCTTATGTACACTTTTCATTGCTAGTGCATTCTTTATTTATACCATCTCCAACTTTGAAAAGATACAAAGTCGGACATCCAACTTTAAATTCAAATTAGATCAATGCCAAACATTCTAGGGTGGAATTAGAATTAGGGCGATCCAAACACATGCTTCATCGAGACCCATAATAGATCCAACATTCTTCATCAACTTTGAATTTAGTGCTTGACACACGATTGGAAAAACCAGTGTAAAACAAATAGATCAATTAAGCTTGATGCTTCCAAATGCTGAAACCATCTTCAATAGAACTAGGGAAACACAACTCTCAAACCATAAAGAGAAATCCAGACCAAAAAAAAATATTCTAGACCTTAGCCAGAACACAAAAAACATAGTTCAAAACATCCTCAACAATTGACAACCTACAATCTTCTTTTTATACAATTTTCTCAATATCCTCAACATATACCTAGTCAACAACAACTAGTAGGTAAACAACTAACTGGTTGACATTAATGACAACACTTTCATTCCTCTTTCCATTCTTGCAACAAAAACATGTTCACATTATTCATTAAGACTCAATATTTAAACAATACCAACAATTTAGGTTTAAAACACACTTACTAGATAACCATTTTTTAACATAAAATTTTTGAAAGGATGTCGCTAAAATTAGTTTTTTTGGCTAGGTATTAAAAAATACATGTTTTTTTCTTTGAAATATTGCTCATTAGTCCTAGTTTCAATAGTACAATCTAGGAGATCCAAGTTTCATAGGTCTCATCATAAGAAATCACTACCACTTTTAACACTCTTTTTAGAAAATCAAAATCCAAAAGAATAGATTGTAAAAATATAAAAAATAAGGAAGGCTATGTCTGATTCACCAAGGAATGAAATATTTATAAGTTCTAAACAAACAATTGTGACTTCCTTAGCAATTTTAACATAATTTATGCTTTAAGATAGTTGCACTTCTCATGGTTTTCAAGAATAGAATAAGGGTAGATTCTCAAGAAAACTAAATAAGTAACAAGGAATGTTGATGTATTGAAAAATGATCCCTCAAGGATCAAGAAAACTCAATGTTATATGATCATAATTAGTCCAAGGTAATGGACGATGAAAATATTCTTGTGCATCCACTTCTTTAAAATTGATGTAGCCTTGATGCTAGTACCCATACCATCCACACATCTATGTATTCCATTACATAAGTGGATAACATACACCTATTCCACACCAAAATTATGTAGTGCTCCTCAATATACTAACAAATCTAAATGAGAATATATGCTTTCAACAAACCCATGCCATCTAGCATGATGAAGATGTTGGCAATTAATAACAACCACTTGCACCCACATGAAAAATTGTTGAGCACAATGTCATTATATTGGAACCCTTATCATCTATATATAATATAAGTGGTGCACAAATAATATAAGTCTCTATCCTTCTATGGTTTGGTGTGTTGTGTCTCCATGCACCTACACCCAATAGGGAGGATGCTTTCAATTTTGGATAGATGAATTGTGTTTTTGTCTAAGTCTCACCTCTTGGATAAATAAATAAGCATACATGTATCATAATATGGTGGTATAAGATAGACCATATGCTTCACCCTAATAGAATCTAATGAGGCCCAATCTATATTTGTAGGTAAAAAAATCTCATACTACCTAATTGTAAATTTTATAAATACTTATATATCTCTAGTTTGTCTTCTATCCATATACATGATAAACATATAATATGGTCAATTCATAAATGATATTAAATAAAATCACTAAAAAATGACAAAATTAATTTAAGTTATCATTATCATTAGTATCCATAGTCTATAAAATACGTAGTATCCATAATCCATAAAATCATTAGTATTCATAATCCATGAAATCATTAGTATCCATAATCCATACAATCATTAGTAGCCATAATCCATAAATAATTAGTATTCATAATTAACATATCATCAATTTTCATACTATCATTGGGACATCATCATTTGAAATCATTACACACAGAATTACATGCATCATCTAGTCCATAATCATATCAAGTAATCCATAAAAATAATCCATAATGCATATACTCATAAAATTAAAATACCACAACCCATGTACATACATAAATCCCAACAAAAATACATCTATCTAAGCATCATCATGACATCGTCAATATGAAGATAGGGGTGATTTTTGAAATGATGGCATTTCTGAGCTTTGTTGGCTGAGGTAGGGCATCCGTGCCCTAGCTTGCTGTCTGCGTTTACTTGTTGGTGCAAAGAGGGGGGTTCTTTATGTGTTTAGGGTTTTGTTTGTGTTTTGGTTACCTTCCTGCATTGCTAGATCTCTTGGGTGCACGGTGGTAGGTGCTTGGATTGTGCTAGCAGGTTTGGACCTGCATTTTTTTTGTGTGTGGTGGCGATGTGGTGTTCCTCGGTGTGCTGCTATTAGGGGAGGCTCTGTCAGCCTATAGGGCCCGTGTGGGGCTGAGTTAGTTGGACGTGGTGTGGGTGGTTGGAGTGTGAAGCTATCATTCTCCTTGGGCAGTGCATTGCCTTCATTAGGGGTTGGGATTTTTTGTTTGTAGCTGAAACCTTTGCGTTGTGGTGGGCTGTGGGTGGAGCTAGAGGGGTTTTGTGTTAACCCTCGTGTATGTGTTTTCCTCTGTTCCCTTGATTTGGGGGCTTGCATGTCCACTTAGGGTATTGCTCTGGGTTCATGTCTCGAGGGGAAATATCTAGGGCTAACCCCATGATGGATTTCCGATCAGCCTTTGGATCGAAACCTCTGTCACAGGGTACGAAGGTCTTTGAGAATAATTTGTTTGTGCTGAATCAAGAGTTGAATGGTTCTGGGTCATCTAGAGGATCTAAGATTACGAAGATTAATGGATGCTTGGAAAGATGTAAGGAGAGACCGAAATAGGTTATCTCGATGGAGATGCTGGCGGATGATATTGAATATTATTTGAAACACTCTTTTTATTGCAAGTTTATGGGTTTAAGAGTCTCATTGCAATTTTTGGAATCTTGGGCTCAGAGGACTTGGTTGCCAGAAGGAGAGATGGAGATTAGGCTCTTAGCGAATAATTACTTTATGGTTTCATTTGATTGCATGGCGGATCGAAATAGGATTTTTGAAGGGGGTCCCTATTTCTACAACCAAGTGGGCTTGTTTATGAAGCCGTGGCATGCAGGTTTCAATCCAACTGAAGAGCTCCCGAATAGGGTTCCAGTGTGGGTTCGGCTACCGTGGTTTCCAGTCGAATGTTAGCGAGAGGATGTTCTAAATTTAGTGGCTTCAATGCTTGGTAAACCAGTTGGGTCTTCTCAACAGACGCAGTTTGAAAAGGTAATGACTTTTGCCCGTATCTATGTGGAAATTGATTTAAGCATGCCATTGCCAGATTCTATGGAAGTGAGTGCAGGATCATATACATGGGTGCAACAGTTAGACTATGAAACTCTACCTTGTCGGTGTCGATTCTATCATGAGTATGGACACTTGCAACGTAGGTGCCCTAGGACTAAGCCGATGGGGACCCAATCTGGCCAAACTCCTCCCAATCCTCTTGGGGTTGATAAGGGGAAGGGGCCTATTCTGGGTGATGGTTCTGGGGAGGATGGATATATTCCTGTCAAAAGCTCGTAATAGGAATTGGGGGTAGAAGAGGACTCTGGGGGAGAGGCAGGATGATGCTTCTTTTAATAGGTTTGAGGTGCTGGATGATCTCAGCCAACAGGAAGTGAATCCGGGTTTGATGAACTTGGATCAGGGAACTTTGGGTTCAGGAAAGGATGGGCCTCCTTTGGAGGCTATACAGGTTGTGCAGGACACAGGTGTTGGGTAGATGGACACGGATCAATAGTTGATTGTTTCGGCTGGGTCAGATCCTATGATTGGGGCTTTGATGAGTGGGGGAGAGGGTTCTCCTTTGCCTATAAAGATCGATGTGGAAGCTGGAAAGAGCTCCATGTCCTCTTCTCGCATGGGTATTTAGCAAAAGGATCCAAAGAAGGGTTGGTGAGAAGAATCCCAAGCTGGGTAGGAAAAAGGATTTGGAAAAGATTAAATCAACTAGGGAAACTCTGGTGGAGTCAGGGGCAGTTAAGACCCTAGATTCACACTTTTTGTGTACCCAGAAATGATTGTCTTGTCCTGGAATGTAAGGGGCTTGAACAGTGGCCCTCGACAAAAAGTTGTTCATGATTTGGTTAGGAATCATTCTCCGGATGTTCTTTTTCTTCAGGAAACTAAACTTTTTGTGGAGAGTATGTTGAATATGGTACCTAAGTTATGGAAGTATGGTGAGTGTCAGTGTGTTGGAGCTCACGGTGCGTCCAGGGGGGTGGCTTGCTTATGGAACCCACAGAGGATTTTCCCTCTCTGGTGGATGTCTTCTAAGTCTGCAATTTCGTTGGTGGCCTCATGCTTTGGGACAGGAGAATGTATTCTCCTCTCTAATGTGTATGCGCCTATTGATTATCAGGGTAAGCAGCTTCTATGGTCCCACCTTTGATATGTTTGTAGCCTGGCTCCTTTCCACCCGTGGATTCTGGCTGGGGATTTCAACGCTATAGTGGAGTTGTCTGAGAAAAGGGGTGGAATTGCTCAATTGGAGCCTTCTGAGCTGCTTCTCAGGGATAGCATTTATGATCTAAATCTTATTGATGTTCAACCCAGTAATGGTCGTTTTACTTGGAATAATAGGAGGACTGGTGAGGACTATGTCGCTAAGAGGTTGGATCGGTTCTTGGTATCCTGTTATTGGGTTGGTGACTTGTGGTCAACCTCTGCGAAATTTTGGATTGGAGGGGTTTGGACCATTGGCCTATCAAGCTTAGTATCATCTTTGCTCATGTACCTCATTCTCCTTCCTTCAAATTCCAGCTTATGTGGTTACGGGACTCTACTCTTTATGACCAAGTGGACGTGTGGTGGAGGATAGGTAGACCTGCTTTTGGTACTGCAATGTATACTTTCGCCAAGCTTCTTCAGTTTGTCAAGTATTAGCTTAAAAGGTGGAACCGTCGTTGTTTTTGGTAATATTTTTCATGATAAGGTTGTTGCCCTAGAAGAGTTAAATAATGTTACGAGATTGATTCGGATTACGGGGTCTCAGAGGATCTTTTGAAAGAAGAGGCTAGGACTTTGAAGGTGGTGGAGAAATGTGAATTATGTGAAGAGTTTTATTAGAAGCAGAAGGCTCAGATTGAATGGCTGTAGGAGGGGGACGAAAACACTACATTTTTCTTTAATTCTATGAAGGCCAGGAGGCATGGTAACTCTATCTTTGTGCTGGTTAATGACAGGGGGATCATGTTGTCTCATTTTAGGAAATCGAGACTGAGGCATCATAGTATTTTGCTGCTCTTTTTAAAGAGGATTCACAAGGGGGCTCAGTTGAGGAGGAATAGGTTCTTGCTTGTATTCCTTAGTTGGTTTCCAGGGAGGTAAAAGATTATCTGATGAGGGAGATTTCTCTAGAGGAGCTGGAGGAGACGGTGTTTCAGATTAAGAAAGGAAAAGCTCTTGGTCATGATGGTTTCCCAATAGAGTTCTTTCAAGAGTTCTGGGATATCATAAAGTTGGATCTTCTGGCGGTTGTTTAGGAGTCCCAGAGGAACAAGCAGATGTTGCGTGCCCTTAATTCCACTTTCATTGCTCTCATTCCCAAGTGTGAAGGGGCGGATAGGTTAATGTAGTTTAGGCCTATCTCCCTTTGCAATGTGGCATATAAAATTATTTCAAAGTTAATGGCTGAGAGATTGAAGAAGTAGCTTAAAGTGCTGATCTCGGAAGAACAAAGTGGGTTTGTTGCGGGTCGCCAATTTTTTGACGGGGTTGTTATTGCTACTAAGACCATCCACTCCATGGCCAGTTCCCATGAGAAGGAAATGTTCAGCAAGCTGGATATGGCTAAGGCCTATGATAGGGTTAGATGGTCCTTCCTTTGGAAGATCCTGGTTGCTTTTGGGTTTTGTGAGGAATGGACCCAATGGGTTATGAGTTGTGTTACTTCACTATCCTTCTCAGTTTTGATAAATGGTAATCACTCTGAACTTTTTGGGGCTTCTAGTGGGCTTCGCTAAGGGGACCCTCTCTCCCCGTACCTATTTCTTCTTCTTGTTGAAGGTCTTGGACGTTTGTTGAAAAGAAATGTTGGGCTGGGCATCATTCAGGGTTGGCATTGGGGTGGAGATTTACCTTCGCAGTCTCATTTAGAGTTTGTTGATGATATGGCCTTGATGGGGATGGCTACTACCAGGGAAGCTACTTTTTTGAGACAGTTGTTGGATGTTTACCTTGTGGCTTCGAGGAAATTGATTAATGAGGATAAGTCTTCCATCTTCTTCTTCAATACGCCTGCCCCCATTCAGAGAAGAATTGCTAATATTTTGAGGTTTTAGATAGGGGTTCTCCCTTTTATGTATTTGGGAATTCCAATTTCTGTTGGTCATCTTCCTAAGGGCTCTTGGCAGAATATCATTGATAAGTTTTGGATGAAAGTCAATCATTGGACACATAGATGGTTGTCTTTTGCTAGGCAGGTTCAGCTTCTTAAGTCAGTTGTGCAAGCTCTCCCTACTTATAGATGTATGCTTCAGGTGGCTCTGGTGGGGCTTCTTAAGGAGTTGGATTCTCTTGAAAGACAATTTTTATGGGCTGGAAACTTGTCGTCCTCCAAGTGGAGCTTGGTCAAGTGGGAAGATGTGTGTAGTCCAAAGCAATATGGTGGTTTGGGTCTTCGCTAATCTACTTTTTTTAGAGTGGCTCTGGTTGCTAAACTTTTCTGGCATTGGTGTGTGGAGCAAGATTAGTTATGGGCCAAGATATTATCTCATAAGTATTTCCCTGGTGTCCCTCGACATGATCTCCTTAGGTACCCTCTTGAAAGGAAAGGTTCGGTGGTTTGGAGTACTCTTCAGAAGGGTGCGCAAATCATTAAGGAAGGATTATTTTGGATCTGTCAATGGGGTTCGGAAGCTCTTTTTTGGTCAGACTCTTGGGATGGTTTCCCTTCGCTTATCTCTCACTTTCCTCACTTGCTTCCTTTGAGTCAAATATTTCTCGTGGCTGGTTGGTCTAGGGTGAGTGACTTTAAGACCTCTTTTTATGGTCAATTGGAGAGGGCTTGTTGGAAGGATCCAACTCAGTGGCCGGAATTGGGCGAGGAGGATGGCAAGGTTGAGCTTCACACGATTCTTTGTAGTAGACGTTGTAGCTCTCTATTAGAAGAGGATATTATTGCTTGGGCTCACAATCCCAAGGGGATTTACTCTGTTGCTTGTGGATATCAGGTGTTATTGGCTCAAAAGTTGGTTAGGGTGGAGGTTCAGTGGTGGAAGAGGGTGTGGAGTAAGTTGTCATGACCTAAGTGTAATTGATTTGTGTGGACTTTAGCATGGAATAGGTGCTTGACTTGGGATAACATCCGTAAGCATGATTTCCAGGGGCCTTCGGTCTGTGTTCTCTATGGAAAAGAGGAAGAGGATTCCTCACACTTGTTCTTTCGATGTCCCTTTGTTGTGCAACTTTGGAACTGGTGGTGGGAGGTTTGGAAGCAACCTTGTGTTCATGCTTCCTCGTTGGTGGATTTTTGGGATAGTATGGGAAGACCCCCCTCGTTGGCCTCCTTTTTGCAGGAGGTTTGGTACGTTGGACCTACTTTTCTTCTTTGGCAGACTTGGTTGGAGTGGAATCGTAGGATATTTCATGGCGTTAAATTGGTGGTTCAACAGGTGTGGATGCGTATATTAGGTATAATACAAGAGTCGGTTGTGGCCAAGAGTGAAGTATTTTTCCCCCTAGGGAAAGGGGATGCTGAGTTGGTGGATAGATTGGGTCTTCAGGGGATACATTCTTCTTCTGGTGGTTCAAGGAGAAGTAGGCATGGGACCAGGAGAGTGCAATGGATGGGTAGGTGGTTACCTCCTCTGGCTGGAATCTTGAAGATCAACTCTGATGGTTCTTCTAGAGGTAATCCTGGACTTGCTGGGATTGGTGGGGTCGGAAGGGATTCTGAGGGTTCAGTGATATTCATTTTCTCTATTCATGAAGGGGAGAAGACTATTAATCTCATGGAGGGCTTGGCGATTCTTTATGCTGTGGAGTGGGCCCTTGCTTTGTGATGGAAAAAGGTTATTTGTGAAGCTGATTCGTAGATTTTGATTAATTTGTTGAATGAAAGAAAGATGGTTGATATTAATTGGCAGCTGGCTTCAGTTGTTCAACGTATTCTTCAGGTTAGCTCTAGGATGGAGGCAGTTTCTTTTGTTCATATCTCGAGGAAGTGGAATCAAGCTGCTGTCTGCTTGGCTAAATGGGCCTTTGAGCATGATACTAGCTGGAGGATTGAGGATTGGATGCAGGTTTCCCCTGAGTTACAACAAGATTTGGATAGTTTCCTTGAAGAGGATAGAAGGATACTGGAAAATAGTTGATTTTGTTCCAGTTCTTTCTTTGTTGATTCTTTGATTTCTAGGACTTGCTCCCCTTGTTTTGGCTATAATGTTCTCTTCTGATTTTCAATAAAGTATTTACCCCTTTTTTGAAAAAAAAATAAAAAATGACATCGTCAATATAAATAAAATAACATATACCATATACATCATCATAACAACATCTCATAACATAATAAATCCATACATCATACACAAATCATCATCAAAATTAAAAAGCCTCATCTCATATATATCATAAGTTAAGTACACTATCATGATACAAATATATCATACGTCTATGTTATGTACATCTAAAAAATTGATATCTATCCAAGGTATAATAAATATCATGTGATCCCTAACTTGTGTTATCCCCCTCAAACTAGGTTGCCCCCCCTAGTGGTGGTGGACCCCAAGGAGGAGTTGGCTCCATACCAATTGATGGTGAAGCTAACCTCCCTAATTTGGACCTATATGACCTGCTGCTACCTGTAAAACTCAGCTCTTGTTACTCAACTGGCACCACCTGCTCATATAGCGCGTGATAATACTACATCCCTTAAGTCATGTGGATCAATTCAAATACAATATCCTACATACCTTGACCTACCACTACATGTCTAGAAATATATCTCTCTTTGAACATGTGTTAAAGATCAAACTATGTTTCGAGATTCGATAATTTTTCCTCTTTTACCCTCTCATCACCATTGTGTGCTCTTTCTAATGCATCCTAGACTTCCTTAGTTGTCTTCAAATTCTGCACCTTAATCGATTCGGAATGTGCTAGACTATTCTTCAAGATGAAATTTTCCTTATTATTTGCTTCATGTGCTTTGATTTCTTTAGGTGTACTCAAACCACTAGCAGGAGGAGTGTAGGGTTCCTTATAGGTTTTCTCTACATTATATCCGCAAAAATCTAGATACTATTCCATCAATACTTTCCAGATACCATAATTAGTTCCATCAAACCTCAGATAATCATAGATCATTTTTCCAACCATCCCAAACCTTCCTCAAGTGGTTAAGCTCTTCACCAAGGAACCAAGATCTGATACCAAGTGTTAGATAGGACAGTTGAGAGGGGGGTGAATTTTTTGTCATGGATTTAAACCTTAAATTTAATTATAAGAACTAACACATAAACTAATTAAGTGATTAAACATCAAATTCCAATGCACAAACACAATAACACCAAATTTATGTGGAAAATAAAATGAGGGAAAAATCATAGTGAGGATTAACTCACACTATAGAGAATATCAAAACCGATTACAAAAAGGTTCACAACCTAAAATAAGACTCACTGTCTAGACTCACTATCCACAGGGATACAACCTGAATGGATCACTACCACAGAGATGCAAAGAAGACAGAATAATTGTTAGACAAAGATAAAAACCCTATTGCAACAAAGGATTCCACCACAATCATCGATCCACTTGCACATGAATGATAGAGTTTTCCTTTTGCTCACTGCATCCAGAAACTCAACGTTAAGCTTCACACTGATCAACCACACACACAATTCACACACTTTCAGAATAGCATCAAAGTTGTGTTTGCTCTTTCACTTATCTTCCTTCTTTTCTTATGTACACTTTTCATTGCTAGTGCATTCTTTATTTATACCATCTCCAACTTTGAATAGATACAAAGTAGACATCCAACTTTAAATTCAAATTAGGTCAGTGCCAAACATCCTAGGGTGGAATTAGAATTAGGGTGATCCAAACACATGATTCACCGGGACCCATAATAGATCAAACACACTTCATCAACTTCGAATGTAGTGCTTGACACACGATTGGAAAAACCAGTGTAAAACACATAGATCAATTAAGCTCGGTGCTTCCAAATGTTGAAACCATCTTCAATAGAACTATGGTAACACAAATCTCAAACCATAAAGAGAAATCCAGACCAAAAAAAATTCTTCTAGACCTCAACCAGAACACAAAAAACATAGTTCAAAACATCCTCAATAGTTGACAACCTACAATCTTCTTTTTATACAATTTTCTCAATATCTTCAACATATACCTAGTCAAAAACAACTAGTAGGTAACTAGCTGACTGGTTGACATCAATGAAAACACTTTCAGTCCTCTTTCCATTCTTGCAACAAAAAAATGTTCACATTATTCATTAAGACTCAATATTTAAACAATACCAACAATTTAGGTTTAAAACACACTTACTAGATAACCATTTTTTAACATAAAATTTTTGAAAGGATGTCGCTAAAATTAGTTTTTCTGGCTAGGTATTCAAAAGTACATGTTTTTTTCTTTGAAATATTGTTCATTAGTCCTAGTTTCAATAGTACAATTTAGGAGATCCAAATTTCATAGGTCTCATCACAAGAAATCACTACCACTTTTAACACTCTTTTTAGAAAATCAAAATCCAAAAGAATAGATTGTAAAAATATAAAAAATAAGGAAGGCTATGTCTGATTCACCAAGGAATGAAATATTTATAAGTTCTAAACAAACAATTGCAACTTCCTTCGCAATTTTAACATAATTTATGCTTTAAGATAGCTACACTTCTCATGGTTTTCAAGGATATAATAATGGTGGATTCTCAAGAAAACTAAATAAGTAACAAGGAATGTTGATGTATTGAAAAATGACCCCTTAAGGATCAAGAAAACTGAATGTTATATGATCATAATTAGTCCAAGGTAATGGACCATGAAAATATTCTTGTGCATCCACTTCTTTAAAATTGATGTAGCCTTGATGCTAGTCCCTATACCATCCACACATCTATTCATTCCATCACATAAGTGGATAACATACACCTATTCCACACCAAAATGATGTAGTTCTCCTCAATATACCAAGAAATCTAAATGGGAATATATTCTTTCAACAAACCCATGCCATCTAGCATGATGAATATGTTGGCAATTAATAACAACCACTTACACCCACATGAAAAATTGTTGAGCACAAGTTCATTATATTGGAACCCTTGTCATCTATATATAATATAAGTGGTGCACCAATAATATAAGTCTCTATCCTTCTATGGTTTGGTGTGTTGTGTCTCCATACACCTACACCCAATAGGGAGGATGTTTTCAATTTTGGATAGATGAATGGTGTTTTTGTCTAAGTCTCACCTCTTGGATAAATAAATACGCATACATTTATCATAATATAGTGGTATAAGATAGACCATATGCTTCACTCTAATAGAATCTAATGAGGCAAAATCTATATATGTAGGTAAAACAATCTCATACTACCTAATTGCAAATTTTATAAATACTTATATATCTCTAGTTTGTCTTCTATCCATATACATGATAAACATATAATATGGTCAATTCATAAATGATATTAAATAAAATCACTAAAAAAAGACAAAATTAATTTAAGTTATCATTATCATTAATATCCATAGTTTGTAATATCATTAGTATCCATAATCCATAAAATCATAAGTATCCATAATCCATAAAATCATTAGTATCCATAATCCATACAATCATTAGTAGCCATAATCCATAAATCATTAGTATTCATAATTATCATATCATCAATATTCATACTATCATTGGGACATTATCATTTGAAATCATTACACACACAATTACATGCATCATCCAATCCACAATCATATTAAGTAATCCATTAAAATAATCCGCAATGCATATACTCATAAAATCAAAATACCACAACCCATATACATATCAACATACATACATAAATCTCAACACAAATACATCTATCTAAGAATCATCATGACATCATCAATATAAATAAAATAACATATACCATATACATCATCATAAAAACATCTCATAACATAATAAATCCATACATCATACACAAATCATCCTCAAAATTAAAAAGCTCCATCTCATATATATCATAGTTAAGTGCACTATCATGATACACATATATAAAAAGTCTATGCCATGTACATCTAAAAAATTGATATCTATCCAAGGTATAATAAATATCATGTGAGCCCTATCTTGTGTTAGCCCCCTTGAACTAAGTTGGCCCCCCTAGTGGTGGTGGACCCCGAGGAAGAGTTGGCTCCATACCAATTGATGGTGAAGCTGACCTCCCTAATTTGGACCTATATGACCTGCTGCTACCTATAAAGCTCAACTCTTTTTACTCAGCTGACACCACCTTCTCATATAGCATGTGATAGTACTACATCCCTTGAGTAATGTGGATCAATTTAGATACAATATCCTACATACCTTGACATACCACTACCTATCTAGAAATATATCTCTCTTCTCTTAGGTGAGTAGCACCCCTTGTACTAGAGTTTTTATAACCCATGTTGCATCTCTCTTAGCTATCAATGTTGCTAATTGTGCTCCCCCATTACCCATCCACACTCAATCCAATAAATCATGTAGTCTAATAACCTTCACTTGTGTAACATCTCACTCTCCCTACAACTAATCTCACCCCAAGCTTAGATGATCCCACTTTGATATAACTAGCCCAAGCCACACTTGGATATCACCCTTGTCATCAAGATGACCCTCTCCTTCAATATCTACATATTGAAGCATATAAAGTAAAAAATTAGAGAAATTGGAGGATAATTAAGTGATTAATTATAGAATTAGGGTTTCCAACAATTTTTCTTGTAAGGCTACAAATATACTAATTTATTGGATATTTTTCATGGGAAATGAGATCTAAGCCTCGCTAATTTCAAATAAAAAATTTAGATTATTTTTATTTTGTTTGTGTGATTTATTACACCATTATTTTTCCAAAACTTTTTCGCAACAAGAAATAGAAAAATAAGAAAAATAACAGGAACAAGTAGAATAACAAGAAGAGAAAGAAATCTCATCCAAGAAGTAGAAGTAGAAGAACAAGACAATGAGAAAGAACAATAACATTAACAAGAAGCAACCAAAGAAAAAGAAGGAGATGAAGAAGAAGAAAAAGAAAAAGAAAATATAAGAAGAGATGAAGATGAAGATATTTTCAAAAGCATCCATAATTAATTATCATTGAGGAAAATTCTTTTACAAAAAGGGGGTGAATGTCATACCCCTAACCTTATAGTGTGTATTAGTTTATGAGTAGTTGAACTGTGGCTAACTTAAACCTTATTTAATTTATATTATCATTTGGATATTTAGGTCGGCCTAGGTGATATCCTAGGTATAAATATGGTATATATAGAAGGTATAGGTCAGTTATTATCATAATGTGGAGTATTGTGTTCTTATTGAAGAATATTGGAGGTATCCCCCTCAAAGTGGATTAGGAGGTTGACCCCTTGAAGTGGGCATATTATTTCCAATATTTGCAACATATTTACTATTATATTTTCTATGTGAAATTTATTTAATAATATATTCTTGTGGCCAAAGGTAACCTAGGTCAAGCTAGTTGTGGTGGCATCATTCATGATCAATAAGGTAGGGAATTGCTCATATATGCAATCAACTTAGGTAGGAAAAATTCTAGCTATGTAGAGGTGAGTACTACCTATCATGGTATTTAAATTTATAAGAGTAGAGGAATTGCTAACCTAGCTGTTGCGGGTGATTCTCACAACACTATTATGATGTTGAATGATAATGCCAACCCCTGTTGGACTGTACAAGATATCATCACCAAGACTCACCAAAGATATACTGATAATTGGGAATTTCAATTATTCTCACATGTTATGTGAAGGGAACAATGTGGTGAATTCTATTTGCCAATTTTAGAGCATTTATGGGAAGATTAAAGATATGGGAGGATCATTTAATGATCCTAGAAAATGTGAAAGGGCTTATCATTAATGATGTAAAGGTACTCTAATTTGGAGATTATCTAGAAACCTCTCTGGGTTTGTACTTACTACTGGAATAACTTATATTACATGAAGTTATCACCTAAACACAAGTTTTCTCTGCTTTCATCTGCTAACAACATTTGGCAGTTCCATAATTTTCTTCACCACCCTCTTCTTTTGTTGAGCCTATTGCGATGGGAGGAAACTTAGTACAAGAAGAATCTACATCTTGTGAAACTTGGAAGAAGGACATGACATGGATTATCCTACACAAAGGAAATCTAGCCTCTTATATTAAGGCGATGTACAGTCATGACCCCAATTTATCAATGGAGTTCACTAATTCATGGAAGGATGGCAATGTTGTTGTGGTGAGGCTTTCTTTTATGTTCTCCATGGAATTAATCTCAGAGGCTATTGGTCTCTCTCTTGATGGGGCATGAATTTTGATAAATTCGAAGGGTCATTACCAAAAAGACATGGAAAGATTCCTCAAAAAGGGGGAGAAGGTGAGTCGACTCCAAAATGGGTACAATAGAGAGGATCTTCCTGAGGTATAGAGAGCCATGGCAGAGGTTCTCAAGAGGTATGTTATATTGAAAGGTACATTTAAGAATTTTTATTCTCATATTTTTCCAATGTTAAAACACTTTCATTATAATGCAAAAATGAAATTTATATTCTAGATTTTCTCATTCGTTGAGCAATCAATCAAGGCAACCCCAGATAAGGGGAAAAAATTTCCCATTCACCAAGGATTGATTTTTAGATTATCCAAGTTTAATGTGGCCCTCTCCCCTTCTCTAAGTGTTTCTAAGCCTTCCCTAGTTCTCAAAAACTCTAAAGAGTCATCAAAAGGTACTCCTCCCCTTGGGCCTTGTGCAATTGCCAACCCCTTCCAATACCTAAAATTCTAGGAAAAACCCTCCTTGAGCTTCAAATAAAATTTCCCCTATTTGAGAGGAACCCACCCTAGTCAAAAAGAAAAATGTGGCCTTCTATGACCCCCCTCATATTTCTAAATCAGATAATTTTGACGATTCTTGGCACCCCACCCCCAAGGACTCCCCTATTGGCTGACCCTCTCAAATTTCCTCAAATGTTTCTCCCCCTACCCCCCCATACCTCCAACCCTTCCAACCCCCCTGAATCCCCTCCCCAAAATGTGCATCAAGAGAAATTTTATGATGAATATCAGTACTATTTGTGCTAGTTGTGCCCCTCTATAGTGTAAAATGAATAAAATTTGTGAAGCAATGAATATTCAAAATGACATTTTGAAATTGATCCTTTCACAACTTGTTACTACTAAAGAAAAAATTTAGAAGTTGCATATGATTGTGCTCAATAATAAGTAGGAATGGTCAAGGGAAGTCAAGGATGTAGGGCATTGGAACATGTTGACCAACCTTGCCAAGTCCTTTGAGAAATGGACCAAGATGGAGATGGAGATTGATGAGATAAAATATTCCATTGGGTTTTATGAGGAAAGGAAAAATTACAAGATGAGATGGCCACTATGAGAAGAAATTAGGAGAAAAATCTTCGTAGCCTGTAGGAAATCATGGATTACAACAAAGAAACTATGAAGAATACAAATATCATTACCCAAGTGTTTCAACAAGAGCTCAAAAATTTCCATGGTAAGCGTACAAGGGAAGATACTTTAGAGGATGTTATCTCTAAGAAGAAGGGAAAAAATATTGTCAATTCTACCATTCCCCCGATCAAAGATAGTGAAACAAAGAAAATAAAGTTGCTATCTTTCAAAGAGAAACTATAATTCTTGGCAAATGAATGGTAGGCTACCAAAAGCCTCTGGCTAATGGGTGACCAATAGTTATCTCTATTTTCTTTCTAGTTTATTTTTGTCTTTGTTCTTTGTTTATTAGCTGGTATTTTTCTCTTTTTAATTTCTAGGAGTCTCACTTTTCGTGAGCTCCCTTGTGTGGCCTTTATGGTCATTTTGTAATGGGTACAAGCCCTTACCATCTTTATCTTAACCAAAACATATTCTT
This sequence comes from Sequoiadendron giganteum, assembly GCA_007115665.2. Taxonomy (NCBI): domain Eukaryota; kingdom Viridiplantae; phylum Streptophyta; class Pinopsida; order Cupressales; family Cupressaceae; genus Sequoiadendron; species Sequoiadendron giganteum. Next base: position 206,265,569 of record CM021106.1, read on the forward strand.
GTCAACCTAATAGAAAAGTTTTGTCACATCTTATCAATGAGAAACACAATTTTATCAAGGCCTACACAATAACCACGAGCAATTCCTCAACCATACCGATACATACATCCATGTCTAGTGCCAATTAAGTATGAAAAAGGTCACTCCTAAAAAATATCTCCAATAAACAAGCATCATCTTGGGAACTAGACTATAACTTATGCCCATTTATTGGGATTTACAATATCTTCCATAATTATTCTAATGTGATTGGCATCTCCCCAATTAGAAGAAGACATGTTTTGGTGTCGTTATGTTATCATTCCACTATTTCCATCAACATAGACTTGTGTGCCTTGAAGTAGTGCATCCATGCCAAATACCATATTCTATGTCTCTACTATAGTCCAATCAACCTCATTAAATTATCCATCAATTATAAGACCTGTGGTCACCTATCTCGAGTCAATAATGGATCAATTTACTCTCCGATCTAGCTAAAAACTCATGCTATTTCTTCCAAAAAGTATCCTAACATTCTATCTTATGTATGTGTCACTCTAAGGTGTATGTATAAATCCACACATATGTCATCACATCACTTCATGTAAGTTTCACCCTAGAGCATAGGCATCACATGATGATTACATCACTTATATTCATTCCAAATGCATCTTTTTTCATGTAGGTGGCACATCCCCACCCAAGTATCACATTGTGATCATATGGACAACTTGTAAATGCATGAAAATATCCTAGTTTAGTTGACTCACATAAAATAGAGACATGTCATGACTCCTTATGTTACCTTCATGAATGCATCAAAATGCTCTACTAGTGACACACTAATCCACATGGGCAATGTGTTGCCCCACATAGGTGATTAATCACACCCTTTTACCAATTCAATTCCTACACTTGTCTAACTTTAGACGCCTATTTATGACACCTTACCTAACCAAAGGCTTGCATTTCTATTACATATTAGTGTGTGTACCTTTCAATTTATTATTCTATTGAAATTGCTTTTCTTAGTGGTGATCTTGAGGCACATGGCCCATCTTCTCCCAACTCCTACATTTTCTCTATGCTCTAAGTTCCAAGGGCTAGGAGTCCAAAATGAACTCCTTTTCCCCAATTTCTCTTTATAAGCCCCCAAATCGAAATTTTCATCACTCTTCATTGCTTTTTTTACCTTATTTCTTCTTATTTTTCAATGTTTTCTTTTATTTTTCTTTAGTTTCTCATCATTTTTTCTCCTCTACCCATTTTTTTTCTCCCCATTCCTTCTTCCAAGAGCTCATCCATATAGTTTTAGTTTTATTGACCTCTTGAGGGGGCATCATCTTGCTAACTAATTTTCATCATCTCTTCCAATCAATTGGGGTATGTCTCTCCCCTCTTTATCTCAAAAAGTGTTATATTTTTTCTTTGAAATGATGTCATTCTTGTAAAATAATAACACCATCACAAAGAGGGATAAAATTTAGACACCTAACATTATTATTGAATCAATTCTGCCAATTCCTATCACCATTCTCAAATTAATTAAATAAATTTATTTCGTTAATTATCTCAATTCTTCTTCTAATATTAATTAAATAATTTTTTATTTTTAATGAATTCATCTAATTCTTCTTCTAGTGTAAATTGGATATATTAGGACCTTTTATTTAATTAATTACTCTTTCTTTTGAAGTTCACCCTTAAATAAATAAATTCAAAATTTATTTATTTAAGTTCATCATGAACATCATCAAATTTAAATAAATAATCCTATTTAGTTAATTCCACATTTTTTCACAAACTTGAATTAAATAACCTAATTAATCATTTAGATAAACTTAAAATGTGATTAATTTAATTAATTACTAGTGACTAGATTGAGGAAGGGACAAGTGGTTGTAGGAGCCATTTGTGAAAATGGAGGGCCATATCGCTCCTTAGTTTTGAAATGGATAGCAAAGATAAGAGGACAAGCTCTTTTTGGCTTCTAGTGACATGAACTGGAATTTTAAATTATTATAAGATGTGGAAGGTTGATTAATTCATTTAATCAATTAAATATGTATTATTTAATTGATTAGTTGGAAGAACATTGGACTAAGATAAATTAATCGAGTGGATTTAATTAGTTAACATTAGAGATGTGCATGGGGATTAATTGTGTTTGATTGATTAAGTTAGTCAAATTAATTAATCCATGGTAGAGAATAGCTAGTTTAGAGACAATAAGCCAAATTAATATATTAAATATTTATTTAATTGATTTGTGGGAAATCAATGTAAAAAAATGAGAGCATATTTGGGGTTTATACACTTTTAAAGCATGTATTCTTGGGATGTAGCTTTTGTTATTATATTTTATTAAATTAATTGTAGTTCTCAAGATGCATGTTTGTCTATTGGATTTTGGATATTTAATCTAATGCTCGAATTAGGGATTGGATGATGTAATGCTAAAACTTGAAGTTGGTATTTGTTACCAAATTTCTCTAAGAATATGATGTTTATTACATTGCAATCTAAAACTTCTAAATGTTGACTCAAATTTATTAAATAACAAAAGTTTGATTTTTACTATATTATAATATTTTATTATGAATGCAATTCAAATAGTACTATTATTTCTCTATTAAATACTTTTTTTCCACCATCATAACAAATACTTTATTAAAATTAAGTTTCATTTCATTCATAGATGACAACCAACAATTAGTTGTATGATCAACTAAGAAAAAGACCAAGACATCATGATTGGAAAGAGGAATAAAAGACAAAACTAGTAGGCAACTAAGATTTGAGGAATCATACAATTAGTTTGTGATCTTTACAGTTTCAAATTTTATTTTTACTATAAAAGCATAATAATATTTTTTTATTATAGCTATTGGGTAAAAGTATAAAGTTGTGTCACACTTTTATAAAGGAAATGACCAACACTGATCCAAATTTTAAACTTGAATCACTAAAAAGTGATATATATGTTTTGAATTTTGGAATGATGTAAAATAATTAAATATTTATTTTTTAGTATATTTTATGTTTGTATTCTTTTGAAAATAATGAAAAAATTATTTGAATATAGTTTTTTTTATAAATTAACACTATAATTTAGTTGCTGATAAAATATTGAAAAATGAAGTTACATGAGACATCAACCTTTATATAGTAAATTTTATTTTCTTTCTTTCATTTTTTTTGTGTCTATTTATAACTTGAAACTTTAGGGCATGGATATATTTTTTTCCAATTTTGATAAATTAATATTTTGAAATAAATATTAAAATGTGTGCGTATTAAAACTTAGTTGTTTCTAGTTGACGTCAAATTTCATATAAATTATTTATCTAAAATAGAAAAAAATTATACCATCTCGATATAGATTCTTATATCTAGGGCATCATATTTTTTCTAAATTTTTTTATTACGTTTTACTATTTTTCTTTGACATAGTAATCAACCTAATGTTTTGTGCTAATAACCTACATTTAGTAAAAATAAAAAGGAAAATATATATAATAATTAAACTATTAAAATATATAATTTTTTGAAAACTAAACTTATGGATAGATACAAAATAGTATTTTTTATATTTTAAAAAAATGTTTTTGACATGAGTAGAAGTTGTTGAAACATCAAGTTTTTCAAATAATTATATTTTTTTGGTAAATTGGACTCAAAGTGGTGCTAAATATGCATTTAGCCAACAATTTTAGTTGGAAAAGTTGTGGACATATATAACTTAGCTAGAATGAATCTTGCAAGATCATATGTTTGACCAAAATTAATTTTTAGTTAAAATTACTTAAATTCACTTGTGTTGATAAGTTGGCTGAAAGTGTGACACAACTTTGTGTTGATACCCTATTGTAGATTATTGATTTTTTCAAATTTAATCATATTAGAGAGATACAAAAGATACAAGATTATCATTCTTTAAAAAGGTTAATAACACATGTCTCGAGAAAAAGGAAATGGTAGTTACTAGCTATCGACCATATATTATTTTAGTAAATCTAATTAGTTGATAGTTATCAATTGCATAATGGATTGGATTTTGTGATTGGATGGTTTATTAATATTTTGTAACATGTATGAATGGTATTATGTAACATTTAAATTACGTCGAAGGCATTCCCTCGATGAAATGAACGAAGTTGAATTTGGCAATCAGTGACATACAATACTATAGAGGGGATGTAGGATGATGAGAACAATCTCATTCATTCATCTAAAAATTTAATGCTGCTAATCAATTTGACTCTGTTGGATAGACATAACCCTTAATGTAAAATACACACAACCAATGTTATCATTAATAGTTATCGTACATACATGTCAAATGGCCTCTCAAAATCTCTAAAGCCATTATTTCTCATTGTCACTCAACATATTCCTTAAAACATCATTAATTTGAGAGCCACACCTTGACTTGAGCGTGCAAAGGTCGATAGAATAAAAAACTAATATCCAATTTCATAACCACTTTTCCCTATTGGAACAAATCTACAATCCAAGAAATAATAAAAAATAAAAATGCAACAATTATTCTTAATTTGATTGAGACAATTTTTTTAAAGAAAATTTAATTTATATAGTTCTATTGTTAATAATTATAAATATTATATATATATAAAAGTAAACACATAAACATAATATTATATATTATTGATAATTATATTTTAAAATAGTTATTCATATTTTTTTATCGTTAATAATTATATAATATATTTATTATAAAGTTAATATATTATATAATGTTATTTATAGTTATTCATAATATATACTTATATAATATATTATATAATTTTATATATTTTCAAATAACATAATACAATATATTATAGTATATTATTCATACTTATTAATAATCCATATTATTAGATAAAAATATTATATAATAAGATTTTTAAGACAAATTAATTATAATGGTTACTTATATAGTAATATCTATAATAAAATATATGTATATTTAAATAACAAATCTATATACTAAAGTTGTTGTAGCCTATCATAGCATTAAACTGGCAAGAAATATGGGAATTTCTAAGCTATGGATTGAAGGGGATTCCCTTAATATTGTGAATTGTCTAAGAAAGACATCCCCACCATCTTGAACTATTAATTTTTTTTTATTTTTGATGCCCTTGCTCTGATTTAGGAGTTCGATGAAATCTTCATCTCGCATGATTTTAGGGAGGCAAATCATGTTTCTAATTGGGTGGCTAATTTTGGGGTGACATTTGCTAGGCCGTGGGAGGTGAATGACGTCCCACCATTTGAATTAATTAACTTGATTCATAATGGCATATCTTAACATGTGGGTGTTCACCATCTTTTTGGCTCTTGGTTTGCATGGGATTGATGATCCTAGTTGGTTGATTAGACTCTTCATGCAGAAGTCCTTTATTGGAAGTTATGGGCATTCTAATTTGGGTTGCTTAAGTATCCTTGCTTTATTGTGTGTGGTACTGTTGACAGTTTCCCATGCTTTATGGGTGTTCATCTCTCTCTAGTTGCTTTGTTTCTTTGTCGTGATTTTGTCTGCTTTGGCCAAATTTTCAATGATGGGTGGGGAAAGGTACAGAACTAAGCCGCTCTCCTGTGGTGACCTAAAGTCTAACACTGATGTGTGAGATATTCAGTGGAAGGGTGGGGTGACTCTGTTTATGGAAAAATTACATGGTTTTATAACTAGTGTTTCTAAATATTTTGTGGATGTCTGGAATGGGCGTGTTCTCATCTTGTTTGGGAAGGATATCAAAATCAATGAAGACTTCATTGCAAAGGTGACTAGGCTGTCCATGGAAGGGAGGAAATTTTATAGAGATAAGAATCTATCGTAGTCAGTTAGGCAAAATTTTCTCCAAGATAGAGAGCGTGCCAAAATGGTTAGACTGGACTGTAGTGGCTACGACAGGACCAAAATTAAACCTATCTGGTAGGAGGTGGTGATGGTGGTGATGAGATAATTCACTTTGGACATCAGGTATATTGTGCTGTTTGGTCACCATTTCATTTTGCTGAATCATTTTTGGCACGGTAAGTTTATCTCCTTCCCATTTTACCTGTTGCAATCTTTGGAGGAAGGAATTTTGAATTTCAGGAAGAACCCTAGAAACCCTTATTTGCATGAGGGTTTGATGATGCTCATTGTTGAATTTATTAAAGATAATTGTATTGTTAAGGCTCCCTTTTCCCCTATTTTGAATAAAAAGGGGAAAGAGAGTGGGAAATGTCGGATTGAAGAGGTTCCTGAGAGTGAAGGCACATAAATTGAAGAAAATTTAGAGGGGTGTTTTGATGGGTACAACACAAACCTTGATTACATGCCCTCCTCTGGTGGGAAGAATTGCTCTTCTTCTAAGGCTAAACCTTTCCTCCTGTGTGTGAAGTGAAAATTGAAGGAGGTCTATGAGGAGGTTGTGGAGGAGATGCATTGTAGTGGTAAGAAGGCTAAAGGCCGGGGTTTGGGTTCCAAGAATTTGAGGGAAAAGAATCCAGAGATGGTTGTGGAGGAAGATGTGGTGGTGAATGAGGAAAATTTGAACTAGGATCCTGATGATGTTGGTGGGACTCCTCGTGTAGTTAAAGATTATAGTGTTGTTAATGTGGACGAGTCTGATCATGTTTTTGATTCCTTGGGTAGGGGTAAGTCAATTTTTTGTGCTAACACATGCCAGGAAGATGAGTTGCCTACTGGTTCTCACTAGGGTAGGGGTCTATTTTGGGGGCCATGGACTTTACCTAAGCATCGAGTATGGTGAAAGAGGGGGAAAATATTTCCTTTAATTTGATGATGTGGTTGGTTAATGAGTTGCAGGACCTTCATAATAAGCACGATACTATTGCTAGATGCAACATTTCCACTCTAGATGAAAAATCGATGAACTCTAGTATTGGCTATGTGGTGGATGAGATTGCTAAGCTAAAAAATGACTATGGGCCAAGGGTGGCGGTGCTAGAAAATAATTATAGGTAGCTTTGTAAGGATGTGGACATGCTCATTAATCTGAGCAAAGAAAAGTTGGAGGCCTCAATTAAAGGGTTGATTTTCCTTAATGAGAAGGCCAAAGATTGGATGGGCAGAGGTCTTTTTGATGACCAGATGACTAAGGAGAGGATGGAAAGCATTGATATTGACATACAAAATGTGGACATGGGTGTTGGGTCGAGCATACGTACCCAGAGCAGAACCAAGAAATGCATTTCTAGCTGTACGCAGGATGTGGAGGATATCACGGAATTGCATGAAAATCTAGTGTCAATGGATCTGGAAGTGACAAAGATGCTCAAAGAACTTATCTAATGGCCGTTTTATTTTTTACTTTTTGTCTTTGTTGTCTTTTAGTTTTTTCTGCTGATGGGTAGCTGATGTCTAGGTAATCAACTTGTTTTTTTGTTTTTCTAGGGTGGCCAACCTACTGTTCTATCTTTGCTACCACTGTCTCTTTTTGTTCAAGGTTTCAGACACACTTCAAAACCTATTTATCATTAATAAAAAATAAATCTATATACATATCAAATGTATAAATATATTATATTATTCTAGTTATAGTTAATATTATAATATATTACTTATATATTATAGCTATTTATTATTAATAACTATATTATATAAGTATATATATTATAGATATTAATAACTATAATATTAATATTATATATATTATTAAATAACATATATAATAATTGTAGTTATTTTATTATGTACTAAATAAATAAATCTACATATAATATATAAAATATATGTTTAGTCTTTATTTATGTTATTTAATTATCTAACATATATCTTTTATTTATTATTAAATAAAAAATAAAATTAACAAGGTTTGCGGTGCAACTACAATCTTTCCTAGAGTCATAAAGTCAAATATATATACACAACTCTAAACATGCACATTATATAGAGGTTGTTTGGAGTTTCTAAAGAATTTTCAAAAAAATGATTTTATGTATTTCTTGCAAATCACATGCATTGAGAAAGTAAAAAAAATATGGTGGAATCAATAAATCTTAAGACCAATGAAAAATTTGGTAATTCCTAAGGCTTGATATATCTATTTAGTTGTTTCCTAAAAATTTTTGATGTTGAAGGGGGTGACACTATCCACTATTACAGGTGTTGCACCTTGTAGCTTCTACTATTAACATAAACAAGGAGATTTGGATGGTGTAAATTGATAATATACTACCACAATTAATAGATGAGGGGGATGATGACAACTATGGATTTGGTGTTGTATGTGATGTTTCATGTTTGCAACTTTAACCAACCAATCCTTATAATATTGCATAGCTTGGCCTTTGAGTCATTTGGTTGTTAATTAATTGGTATTGAAGTGTATTTAATCACTTTATAATTTACTAAATTGTTATGAGATTTTTAATCATATTCTTATTATTTTTCCAAGTTTTCTTATTGGATTCTCTATCTAAGAAATTTCATTATTAAATTTTGTAGCTGAAAAAAATTTAAAAATTATTATGAACATTACAATATGAATTTAAGATGGTATAGTCACAGTGAACACAAATTTTGATCTTTTCTACAACTATGCCAAAAAAATTATAGAACTTTACAAGGATTGCTTTGGTCAAACCTATAATTGTAAATGTAGGAGAGTTGGTGCAACAATGTTGGATGTTATACAAGAAGTGGTGTATGTTAAACAATAGGAAAACATTGATTATCTCTTGGAATTTTCATTTAAAGGAAAATAAAAAAGAATAACCACCCAAGGTGCAATAAGTAGCAACAATAACCTCTATAACAAACATTGTCCCTTGAATCTATGAACTAGTCCAAGCGCTTAGGCCCACCGTCCCATCAATTCCCTCCACTAGAATGAGAGTTAGGTGCTTCAAACACTTGTGTATAGTTCCCTCATGAAGCCACTATTGTAAATTCACCAATCCATCCTTACATTGCAATTACTCCATATTTAGTTCAAATCTTTGTACAAATGGCTACTAGTACAACCATATGAGAAAAACCCAAGTTTACACAAAGAATAAAATATGATTTATAGATTGAATACAATATAGTAATGGAGAAAGTGCAAGATGATAGATAATATAGTCAACACCCTCCAGTTTAAGTGCAAAACGTACTTGATTAACATGTAAAATAAGGCTCAATTTTTTTTGGAGGTTTGTAGCTAAAATAAAAACGAAGTTGCAATGTTGCAGCTACCTTACACATGTATCCAAAATGTGGAAGAATATACAAGGAACGTGAGCTATTCTATAGAATAAATCTACCAATTATCTAGCCCATGACCTAGGTGTCTACCATATTTATTCATTTTTATAACATAATTAATACTAGCAGTTGCATGCAGTGACATGCAATGATGAGCCAATTGGCAGAGGAGAAGTCCAAATGGTAGGGATCTATACATGCATAAAAGGAATTAGAGAGGGGGATGCTAAGAAAAATTAGGGAGAGAACATAGCAGTTGAAGACAAATGCATAATTACTATTGTGACCATATAGAACAATATGCAAGCAAGAAAACAATGCTTTGAAAGAATACATAAGTGCATAAAAGGGAAATTTAAAGAACCTGGGAGCCCTTTATTGACAACCAATAGATAAAATTTACGCAAAAACTAGCCATTGAGGGAAGATAAATTTGAATTGAGTTTTTCAGAAACAACTACGCATAGGAGAATATTTTGAAGTTATTTGAAATCCCAAAAACATTCCATCATAATTGAGAACAACCATAGTCAATGTTATAAATGAAGAGCAACATTTCTATCAAATGGAAGTGTGAAGCATTTAAAAAATATAAACAACCCATATTGACAATCATTAGTTGTAGGCTGCTTCTTTGATGATATGATCATTATCATTATGCCCATTATAGTATTCTTCTTATCATCAAATTTGTTTGTCTTGAGTATGTTATGCAAAAATCAATGGAAAATGTGAATTTTAGTGCGATGAACATGTGTCATTGTTATACAATAGCTAAATTAGGAAACGTAAACAATTCTATAATTTATAAAAAATAATATGTAATGCACTTGAAATAGAAGAGATCAAATAAATAAGATGTAGGCATACCTTGTGCATGTAGCGGGATGCAATACCTTTACGATTATAAGTCCCATATAATTCTATTTTGGTACCTAAGAATTTTGTTGAGTTGAAATCAGTGTTATACATTTTAAAAAGTATATATAGTTGTATCATTTATGAAAAAGAATTTGAAATGCAGCTATGAAATAAGAGATGGAATAAATGACATATAGCCTTACCTTGTATATAAATGGAATGTAGTTGTAGATTGTATACCATGCAAAGCATGCCACCGCAAAGCTATTTAGCATTGTGGAGATCTGTAGTTATAGCTAAGAACGTTTGCAATCTAAAATGGTTATAATCAGATATAGTTACACATAGACGGTTTGAAGGCGAGAGCACTAGAAGTGGCATCATTGATTGAAGATCACAACAACTTTGGGCTATGTGGGTGTAAGAAGCCTAAAAACTGGGTTGAGACATTTTAGTATGATCTATATAAGAATTGCAAAATTAAATATAAATGTTATATGGTCAACCAAAGAAGAGGAAGTAATTCAGGTTTGTCATTGGAGGAGAGGAGAAGCATAATGCAATAATTGAAATTCTCTTAGTAATCACCATAGAAGAAAAAATCTAGCTAGCTTGGTGGGAGTGGTTGCAATTGCACTATGGAGGGAATGACAAGGAATCAATGAGTCAACTTTCATATGGAATCAAACAATTAGAAAGGGTGGAAATTCTATATGCATCAAAATGAAGAGGGAAAGGAGAAGTGATATAGTTACCGAAAAGAACAAAAACATTTCATCATGTTGGAAATTAACACAATTGTTGGAGGCAATCCTCTTCTTTGATTTGGAGTGCACTGTATTTGTTGGCACACAATCTAGAGTATCTATCAAAAGAGAAAGGCGGATCTATGCGTATTCCTTTAATTGATTTTACACGAGAAAGAGCTATGAATGTTAGTCCTTGTCTTTCTTTAGTTCCAATATCTATTGTAGCTTTCTCCAATGTCAAGCCTTGAGATTTATGTATTGTTATTGCGCAAGCCATTTTAAAGGGGAGTTGTGTTCAGTTGCCCCGTGTGATCGGCGAAATGGGGATGGCTTTTGGGTTGTCTTGATCCCATGCTGGGCCAATGTAGTTTGGGAACTGGACAACAACATATTGAGGTGGTTGAGGTGGTTTAGCACCCCTAGCATATATGATAGACTTGACAATACCTAATGATCCATTGACCAGGCTAACCACCACCCAAATATTTGCTGTTAACATTACTTGTTGGCCAATTGCAAGTAAGAGCTCTACTTGAAGTTTCTCATCATCACCATAATCAGGTGCATTTTGCTGAGTATTTTTAGCAATAATAATTGTAATGGGAACATTTAACTGTTTAGATTTTTTCTATTATGCAAGGTGACCAAGCTACTTGTGGGGAATAAGTGAATAGTTGCATCAAAATCTTGGTTTTGTTGAGATTAAATCATGGCATTTGTTCAATTCATAAGAGTTTGCTAATCAGCTTGAGATGTCGGAGAATTTTGAATATTCAAAAGGAGTCTACGAAACTCTTTCTATGCATCACACTATCCATGTTGGTGGAAGATTGTGTCGAGTGTGACAACAACATTAAAATTGTGCCAAAGAGCCAAGGCTATGGAGTGAGAAGCATAGATAGGCCTGTCCAAAATAGGCAGCAACTATGTGAGGTCACCCTCAAGTATAACAGAGGCACCACCAAATGGTTGCATATGTCTAACAGGAAATGCTTTCCGCAACTGACTATCTATTTTGAGTAATAAATTTGGTCCCAAGAAGCTCATTTCATCAATTAAGATGCACTTAATGTGTTTAAAGTCCTCTTGAAATATGGTCAATGGCTATCCTTATAATGGATTCATATCTCTAATTGGTATTGAAATATTTGTATGCACTGTAGAGGCACGTATATTGTAAACTTCCACCCTCATTGGCACCAAAGAAAGAAAAGGATTCATTCTCCAATTTGGTGATGTATTTAGTGTTCTCCAGATGTTTTCTATAAGAAATGATATACCTATACTTCCAGTACCTCAAATAATCATACGCAATGGTGATGATGAAGATGGGACAAGGTGGTGTTGTTTAATGATATTTAGAGAAAACTTTTTCTTAGGAGATAACTGATAACAAAGTGCAGGTTCAATAGGTGGGCAAAGACTATCTTCAATTTTATGGTATTTACTTGTTGAGATGAACTCTACAACAACGTTATGTAGATTCTCAAGAACATGGTGTGTGCCACACATGTGATTTAAATCAAAGTCTCATCTACCTAATAGCTATAGTTGGTCCAAGTAGATAGTGTTTGTAGCACCAAGGTGAGAAAGCAATTCCCATTTGTATTCATCTACAGGAGGCAGAGACTAAGCACTATCAATATCACTATCACCTTCTTCTTGACTAGTGGGGGGAGCAATAACTCTATTGACATGCCAAGGGTGATAGCCAACAACATGAAATAGCCTCTAGTTCTGTGTTATACTATCTTTGGTGAGGCTTATATCTGCTTCAACATTTCAAAAAGGCTTGTATAGCAGCAATTTTGACCAACAAAATGTTTCAAAGGTATCATGTAATACCCCGCCACGCAACCCTAGAGGAAGTTTCAATTCACTATAAAAGCGTACTAATTTTTTTTTTAAAAAGTGGAGTACACATACATGTTCACCTATAATTGACAACCTCCCCTAAGGCTACGTAACTGAGATTACATAATTTCCCATTAATATACATCATCTAAATTACATTGCATTAAATAACTCAAGTAATAACATTCATTCAACATAAGGAAATACTAGATAAGAATAGAATATCCATAACATAAATCCATTACATTTACCATTACAAGATTACAATCCTCATTCCCAAAATGAGTCAAATTACATAGGTATAATAATTACAAGATCCACCTCATAACAACAAGAGGGGTAAATACAACTCATAACAAGTAGAATTACAATAGTGCTTGAAAAGAATAACAAGATCCGCGAGCTGTCCAACTGGATGTCTCGCTTCCACGAACTGAAGAACAAAGGGGACCCAACGGTTTTGGTGCATGTTCCACCCAACCATGTGGTACCCGAAAGACCACCCCCCATGCTAGGAGATAGTAACCAAATAACATGGACAAATATAAACATCCTCTAACCATAGGCAGACTCATACTGACTCATACTGACACAACCAAACACAAGTACAACATAAGTACAACAATTATAATACAAGTACAACTCTGACATCACTAACATAAGTCACATTGCTTCCAGACATAAAATAGATCAAGTATGTTCAAAGAACCATACACATAAACAAATACCAACAAATAGACAGTTGTCCTAGACAGAGTGTCATCGCATAGCTCGTAGTAAGTTACCCTCAGCGGATCTTCCTAGGCTCCGGTAATCCTGGTGGCCTCTACCGATCCTCGGCCCTCATACTTACTAGTGCGGTATCAAATACCTCTCGTATAGACAAGATAGATGACTATGCCATTCCACGCCTTTCCACTCATTCCAAGCCATAACTAGCACTTGACTATGAGTGAAGCTAGAACTTATCTTTTTAGTGTGTAGTACTCCCCAAATTCATTTCGATTTTAGTTATCACTTGATTAAACTCACTTCCATAGGTTACCCAAATCCAACCTCTTCCGGACGCTGGCCCCTAATGGAAGCCACTCTTCTATTCAACAACACACAAACAAAACTAATCACCAAGGGACTCACAAGTGCATACAACCAAGGTATCAAAACCACTCCATCACAAGGAGGAAACAAATAACGAAATCCACTCCAACAAATGGAGGCAGCCTAAACACGTAGTCCACTCCTTTCACAGGAGGTACAAAACAACCCCGTTCGTGAAAACCGGGTAAATACTAATAAGACACCATGCACTACCCAAGGGAAAAACAACTGCTCGACATAAGGAAATCGACAACCCTCTTAGAACCTCTAAGATTCTCTAGAAGACTTATACATTGGACTAACACACAATCCCATATCCCAAAATATAACATGATGACATAGCTACAAAAGCAATCAAGCCATGAATCGAATCTTATATCTTTGGATTTCCTAAATCCATACTCAATCAATAGCAGCTAACATTTACAAAAGCAAAGACACAATAACAGGGTTTAATCAAATAACCATATACCCCTTTTCTATTTTCATAATAGGGAATCTTTACTATTTTAAAACTCAAAACCCCTTGCATCATACGAGGAAAATAATTATAAAAGACAATCACGAGGGTATTGCTATATTCGGATATTCTAAATCCATATCTCAATCATAATTTCATTCCCAATAATTAAATTGTTCGAATAGAAATAAATAACTTAAGGTAATTACTTGACTTTTCATTGCAAACAATTCCTTAATTATCTCTTAATACCACATAAAATTATCAACACTAACCTTTCTATGTCTATATCCAAAACTTAAATCTTTTCAATTCTCTATTAAAACATGAATATACTCAATTTGTAAACTATCTTTTCTCTATATCTTTAAGTTCGTGCATTCATCACTTGTCTTTAAAATCTCTATTCACAATAATATAAAACTATTTCCTCTTTCAAAATAATTGAAATGTGTATAATAAACACCTTTAATCTACAAATATACGGAATTCTATTTCAAACAATTTAACTCAAATTCCTATTTAAAACAGGTAATACCTTTAATATATCAAAATATCTTTTCCTTATCTAACTTCCCATGCATTCAATCTTATCCCTTAAAAATCTTCATGCAAACTCAAATACATGCACTTAAAATAAAACTAATTAAAAACTAAATATACTCTTGATTGAAAACAATATGTAAATATACATCATATGTATATATAATAATATATTTTATTAAATAATACATTATTTAATAAAATATATTAAATTTCAACAAATAATTTTCCTTTGCATTAAATAATTATTTCCATTTAAATAAGATATCTTTTCTCTATAAATTTACCCATGCCTACAAGTCTTTTCTTTTAAATCTCCACCCGATATAACATTACATGTATCAAATCAAATTAAAATCCAATATTAAATTTATCCCTAAATATATATATACATGGTATAAAATATATTTTCATTTAAAAACAAATACATAAAAATCTCCTCCTCAATTTATTAAATTAATTTTATAATTTTAAATTCAAAATGAACAAATGATATATATAAATATATCATATTATTTACACACTATACTTTATTATTCCTTTTATTAAATACTATATTTAATATTTATTATCAAATTTCATTGTAATAAAATATCATTTATATATCTTATAAAACCAAACCGTAAAAATCCTTATAGATGGCGGCCAAAACCGAACCAAGGCAAGGAAGGGACAGCCGAACCAAACAAAACTGCCATTAAAAGAAAACCAGGCACGAAGCATCGTTCGCCGTTCATATCTTTCCATCAGGGAAGCCCCAATGTTTGGGGGGCGGCTGTGCATAGCACAGCCGAACCCCAAACAAAGGGCGCGGCCTGCTAATAACAGGGGGTGTGGAGGGGGCTACGGAGGCCCTTCCTCCACAGTCGTCCCCTCATGGGGGCGGCTGTGGAGGCAGCGCCTCCCAAGCCTCCCCAAACACTTCACAAACCCTACGATTTTTTTATGAATACAATTTCACAATTTTAGTGACCCGAATTTCGAAAATTACAATCTTTAATAATGGGTGCCGTACGGTCGGCGGAAATCTCATTTAAAACAAAATATTTTAATATATGTAAACTATATATATATATTATATGTATATATATGTATATATTTAATATATATATATATATATATTTCTAGAATTTCATCCAGAGGCAGATTGAAGAGATTTTTCAGAAACATCAATTTCTTTAAAACTAATTTCTTGAATACTTAAACAATAGAAGAATAATAAAATCCAATGGGTCAAATTGCAAATCAGATGTTTTCCAAAATGGATTTGTTTTTCCTCAGAAGTTTTGAATTCTGAAATAAATTTGATTGTTTTTCTAAAGGAATAAATTTCCTCAACAATCTAAAGTTTAAGTCTAACCATAATTTCTTCAATTTCCTCAATTTACAAAATTAAATCCTACAGTAGATCTATTCATTCCTCCCCAAATTACAGATAAATTTCAATTCTAATACCAATAATCCAACTCTACAATTCTTACAAATTCACAAACTAGATTAATTAACAATCTCCATATTTATTTTAAAATAATCAAGAACAAGAAACAAGAACAAAACTTGAATTTTGAAGCTTCTGGAAAGGATTAATTCTGATGAAATTCTCCTCCAAAGAACTTTTGAGATATCTTCACAAGTGCAACCAATCTAGATAATTCTCAACCAATGTAAAACAATCTTCCCTCAATTCAAATCCACAACATAAAATTTACTCTAAATTCTTCTCTGTGCAATTTTCCCAAATTATCTTCTCACACCAGAAGAAGGGTTTTTTTTTTTTTTTTCCTCTACCAGAATTCTCTCAATACATGAATTTTGCAATCAAAATTAATTCCTAAATTCCCCTTACACATGTAGACCTAATTGAAAATATCATGCACAACCGAATCTGATTTTGCATGCAAAACTGAAACTTAAAATATCTAACTATCAATTATCTTCAAAAATTGAAAACCAACTTTGCTTTTAAAAACCAATTTCAATTTCTAAATTAATTTCAACTTAATTGAAATGAAATTCCAAAATAATTAAATTTCACAAATTGAAATTAAATTCCAAATTAATTTTAATTCTTTTATTTCTTTTAATTTTCTTGCAACACATTAATTAATTAATTTAATTATTTAATAATTAGATTCAACCCCTTGGATTAAATTTAATCAGTTAAATAAATTAAATATAATTAATTAATTTAAATCTAAACTTTTATCCACATTACATAATTTAAATCAAATAATCATCAACATGATATAATGCAATTATTCTAAACATCTATTCCCAAATCAAGAATATTTTAGAATAAAATAACATAAAAGTAAGGCAAACTACGACTCGACATAGACGACTGACGACACACTATGGTTAGGGTGTAGACTTGACACATGTTACTTAGCTACTATCTCCATTCAACTTAACCATTGGATCGACACGCTTAGACCTGTGAAACCAGGTGGAGTCGGTGTCATGTACTTGCAAACCTGAAACATAGTAACCAGCATCATAAAATATAAACAACATATAATACACACCGTGAAGAGGAAATCACAGAATTGCAGGGCACTCGCAAGCGGGTGATGCGAACCCATCCCCTTCACCAATACACTCATCAAACTGGCACTTCCACAATACATCAAATATTCTCATAAGCACTAATATGTTATATCACTAACATCATCATTACACCAATAAAACATGTAACATAAATCATTAGATAACTCAAATCACATCACATAGAATAGTCTGTCGCACAATAAATGGCTATCCAATACACACACAAGATAGAGTATCTGAATATCCAAAAGTATAAATCAACGCAAAACAAGGACACACTGTCCAGTCCATAAAGCAAAACGGAGGGGTGTTACATATCACAATGCTCAGGAGGGGCAGACTTGAATAGCGGGTAAACAATGATCACACCAGGGTGTGGTTGCAAATGGGAAGCCCCACCTTTGCAATTTTTTTGATGTGTATACAATTGCACAGATTGAATAAGGGATATAGTGTCCATCTCAGTTGGTCTTTTCATGTAACAATGAATATAACTACTTGCAAGCTCTTCACCATTATCAACAGTTTTCAAACGGTGGAAGGTTTTCCTACTCACGTTCAAAGATAGGAAATGTCAGCTTGACATGACAAGGGGAAACTTTTGCAGCATATGGCATGTTTCTTGTGCACCAATGTCACAATCTACAACCAAGTTCATCATGAAATTTTGATAGGCAAGCAATGCTTTATCCCCAGATGAATTTATATTTGCAAGCCTCTACAAGATACTAATATAGCTTTTAGACTTTTTTTTAGACTTTGATGCATATTTGGAAATGTATTTTAGCATAATTTGTCTTGACAAGACTGGTTGACAATCAAAATTTTCTCCCCAAATCACAAGCATCTTAGGGTTGTGGATATTACGGTGCTCATCATTTATTACTGGCTTATAGTATTTGTTTGATTCATTGTCAATTGCCAATGTCAATGATGGTTGTGCATTCCATGGAGCTTTGTAGCAACATTGTAATTGTTGGCATTTTTTCTTAAGGCATGTGTACTGAGTACATTTGGTATGCCTTTGCATCGTGTTCACCAGCTATTCATAATCCACCATTAGGTCCATGTAAGAAATTTGTGAAGTTTCAAGAAAACACGGGTCCTCCAGAGAAGAGTGGTGGACTCTTGATATTAGTTGTTTTGGGGAATGAGGATTTCATGTTGAAACATAGCGATCAAAAAAGATTTCTACCTGTTGAACTTCATCTAGGTTGGACTAGTCAATCATGTCCATATTTGGGGCACCTTGAAGCCACAAGAAACCATGGACATGTGCTGATCCATGTTGTTGCCACTCATACCTACACTAGTAATCCTTTGTATGGAAAAGTGTCTCAAGAACCTCCACATGGAAAATGGTGAACCACAAGTGCATGTATAAGGCTGTTATATGTATATTCTAGACAACATTGTCTGCGAAGTGTCTTTGAGAGTATGGCATATGTCACCGAGCACTAGGATCAAGTACCTTGTGCAAATCAGGCCATTTTGTGTCTGTAGAGCTCAAAGTGAAAAAAAATCCAGTGTCCCAAGCTGGTGGATCATTTCAACAAGCTCTTACTAGCACTTGCCCCAATATGAGCACGTCCCTCACAAGGATGCACCAAAGTGAATGAACTGGTTTTCTATATGGGTGTTTGGTGCATCCTGAAGCAGTTGTCACAGTGCAACCATAGACTTTTGGATCATTTCTTCCAAGTTTGTTTTCATGAAAATGAAAATTGACTGTTGGCTTTGATATCTCATTATTAAATTATAAAGGTAATATCTAAATCTAACATGTCTCCCAAATCTATTATCATAATATCTCATCAATTGCAATACATATTCATGTAAGTGAATCTGTATGCTTCTCAACTATAGGGGCATTGTTGTTCTAGTGGAGAAAAATGTTGGAAAAGCCTTTCTTAATAACCCTTCCATATTGTATTCATTGATAGGGTTAGAATTTATCTCAAGCCAAGGCAAAGTATCTTGACTAATGTCTTCAATTTGCAAGGTGTATTTGATTTCCTGCAATTCCCAAGGAGGGTTGGGAAACAATGGAATAAATGATGATGATTCCTCAAGCTCAACTTCCTCATTAGCAGTAATTTTAGAAGTTACTATTGGTTTAGCTATGTTCTGTACTGGTTCTTTCATTGTGTGAAAAATATTGGAGATGTTAGTACTTGTAGTAGGCAAAAAATTTAAAGCATCACAATCAATTGCAACATCACTACAGTATGGATCACTTTCAATTTTGTATATCAATGCAGCCATGACATTATGTTTGTCAACATAGCAATCGTAGTTTTTTCCCTGAATGCCAGTTCTTCAAACAATCACCACTTCAACATCATGTAGGCGACGTGGAAAATTTTTTTTAATGGCCGTGATGTCTTGAAGGAAGCTTATTGTATGGCCACTATATTTGTATTGGCCTCCTCTAACATGGGCCACTTGCAAAACTAGAGCAACTCTAGCTGTAAGAATTTCTTCAACCTGTGTCAACTTTGCAAGGACAAGAGGCTATGGTCCTAGGTCCATCTTTTTCATTGAACTGAATTGGTGGATGCCCTTTTCAAAAGCACAATGCAGGAAAAAAATGTTTGGGTTGGATGCTCACACTTTCATGTCAGCATAGCTTTCCTTACAAATACTGCAAAATTTCAAATCGAACAAAGCATCAATGCGCCAATGGAAGGACTGCATTGTAGCACAAAAAGGATCTCCAAAAATACTGTTAAAATGGTGATGGGATGATGATGTGGATGACAAGCCATGCTCGACAAGGTTGTACTGAGATCCACAACTGCCCATTGTTGAGGCACCTTCATTGGGAAGATTATGTACAAGCTATCAAGGGATGGAGGGTGCAGGACTATAGAAGCCAACATATGTTTCTAACAAGCTTGGAAGCAATTGTGGTGCAAATTATTGATTATGCGGGGCCAATTAAGGATGAACTATGATGGCTCTTTGTTCCAAGTATTTGGCCTAACAACTTGCACAAATCTAGTCTCTTTGTTGCACATAATAGAGTTAGTTTCTTTGGTGTTTTGATACCTTTTTTTGGTCCACACTTGAAGTAGGACTAGAACTTGAATAGGTTTGAGGAGCCTACAACCATAATATGAGGAAAATAATAAAGTTCTTGCAAACACCAGCTTAAATAACAATGGTATAGCTAAAGAGATTAAGCTATCTCAAAACATCACAATTGTTTAGTAGCATGATGGATGGCAAGAACCAAGAGGAGAAGTTATAAACATAGGTGCATATAGGTGTGATCGATAGGAAGCAAGGAAAGCAGAAGTTGCAAAGATGTATATATATATGTATCAACACGTATATGTATCAACAAGTTTAAATGTAGATGTATATGAATGTTGTTTGTAACTAATTTCACATACATACATGTTCACATATAATTTTTTTGGTCAAATATTAAAAAATAGAGCATGTTGTCTCGATGTATAACCACTTCTATAAGTAGCAAAGCAATAGGATCAGGAACAAAAATTATTTTGATGTGACATACATTGGGAAAAAGGGAAAAGAAAACAGATGTCCAACCAACAAAAACTGCAATAAAGCACATCTAACTTGAGAAATATATATTTTGGTATAGATTTTTTTTCGTAAGTATATATATATGCATTACATGCCTTGCATGCATAATAGGCAAGACTATATATAAATTTTGACTGCATCTAATTTCACATAGATAAATATCTACACATAGGAAAAATAAAATCAAACACACTAAAAGAAGGCTTGGTCTCCACCCCACCATATTGTGTCATGGAGCCTTGAGGGTTCTCAACAAACCCCTGAGTAAGAACATAAATTATCTAGCACTATAATCGATATTGAGATCAATGTTTAATATTACACTTCATATACAACCTATCATACATATGAATTCTATCTACATCTAATCTCAAAAACATACACATCTACACATAGGAAATATAATATGAAACACAACAAAAGAAGGCCTACTCTCCACCCTACCATATTGGGTCATGGATCCTCATGGGATCTCACCAAGCCCCTCGAGCAAGAACATACATTGTCTACCACTCTGATCAATGGTGAAACTAATGTTTCTTATTACACTTAATATACAACCTATCATTCTAACAACTCCTTTTTGAGGCTCAAAGAAATAATAACTAAAAAGGTGCACCTAACTTCAGATACCTATATATTGGTGTAGATTTTGTTTTGCAAGCACATATATAGGCATTGCATGTGTTGGATTCATTTGTAGTTATCTTTTTCTCGGATATATATATACACATAAAAAGTATGTGTGGAAATTTATGTATGTGGAATTACATGTAGACAATAGGTATATTATCTACCACTGAAATAAATATAGAGATCTATGTTTAATATTACACTTAGTATACAACCTATCATACATATGAATGTTATCTACATCTAATCTCACAAACATACATAACTGGACATAGGAAAAATAAAATGAAACACACTGAAAGAAGGCTTGCTCTCCACCCTACCATATTGGGTCGTGGAGCCTCATGGGATCTCACCAAACCCCTAAGCAAGAACATTCATTGTCGACCACTATGATCAATGGTGAAACCAAAGTTCATTCTTACACCTAATATAAAGCCTATCATTCTAACAATTCCTTTTTGAGGCTCAAAGAAATAATAACTAAAGAGGTGCATCTAACTTCAAATACCTATATATCAGTATAGATTTTGTTTTGCAAGTACATATATCAGCATTGAATGACTTGAATGCATATGTAGGAATCTGTTTACCAAACATGGTCACATATAACAAGCAATAGCCAGAAATTAAAAAAAAGTAGATATGTACAACATGGAAACCAAACAAACCATAACATTGAAAATGGTTTTGTTGAATGGAGAAACATACACCATTGTCATGTGTTTGCAGGGATAAACAATGTGATGCAACCAAAAAATTATTTGTCCTCTCACAAGAACATGGCATCGGTGTATGGTTGTCCTCCATAATCACATAAACCATAATCTGCAATGGTTATAAAAGGGAAAATCATAAATGGCAATTTTTTTTGAGGGAAAGGAATATGTTTTCTCAAGTTTTAAATGGTCAAGGAAGATATATATATAAAGATGATGGAGGGTAACCACATTAATGTCTTTTTAATTACATTATACTCATTTCTATTATTTGTTGCAGCTAATAGTACCTAGGTACCAATATTTCATTTGATAAAGGAGAAGTATTTTGACCACTTTGTAATCAATGTTGAGATAAATGTTTAATATTACACTTAATATACATCCTATCATATATATGAATATTATTTGCATCCAATTTCACAAGCATACATATCTATGCATAGGAAATATAAAATGAAACACAAGAAAAGAAGGCCTACTCTCCACCCTACCATATTAGGTCATGGAGCCTCATAGGCTCTCACTGAACCCCCGAGCAAGAACATACATTATCCACAACTGTATTCAATGGTTAGATCAATGTTTCATATAAAAATTAATATACATCCTATCATTCTAATAATTCCATAGGAAATATAAAGTGAAAAACAACAAAAGAAAGCCTGCTCTCCACTGTGTTCAATGGTTAGATCAAAGTTTCATATTACACTTAATATATAGCCTATCATTCTAAGAATTCATTTTTGAGGCTCAAAGAAATAATAACTAAAAAGGTGCATCTAACTTTAGATACATATATTAGTATAGATTTTGTTTTGTAATTGCATATATATGCATTGCATGCGTTGGATGCATATGTAGGAATCTATTGCTTGGATATACACACACACACAAAGTATGTGTATAAATGTATGTGGAATTAGATGTAGAAAATATACATATATAGATGGATGCAAACTTATATATATGTATGTATCTGCACACAAGGAAAATGAAATGAAGCACAACAAGAGAAGGCCTGGAATCCACCCTACGATATTGGGTCATGGAGCCTCATAGGCTCTCACCAAACCCCTGAGCAAGAACATGCATTATCTACCACTATGTCCAATGGTTAGATCAATGTTTCATATTACAGTTAATATGCAACCTATCATTTGAAGAATTCCTTTTTGATGCTTAGAGAAATAATAACTAAAAAGGTGAGGACAAGTTCTAAACACATGTGCATATGGGCGTGATAGACAGGAAGCAAGGAAATCAAAACTTTAAAAGATGTATATATATGTATATATGTATCAACAAGTTTAAATGTAGATATATATGAATGTTTATCTGTAACTAATTTCACATACATACATGTCCACACATATATATATATATTTTTAAAGACTATAAAATAGAGCATCTTGCCTCAAAAAGTGCATCTAACTTCAGACACATATATATCAGTATAGATCTTGTTTTGTAAGTATATATATATATATAATATATATATATATATATGTTCTGCATTCCTTGCATGCATAATAGATAGTAATATATATGAATGTTGGCTGCATCTAATTTCACATATGTTTTGGATGTTGTTTTTCTTCTCTTTTTTTTACAAAAACAACTTGAAAATACTAGGCCTGAGACAATTACTTCACACAAGAATAGGTACAATATGTTTTAGTTAACAACAATTTGAATAAATGTACAATTTTGCTCTTGAACAAGAAAACTACAACTCTCAATTGAAACATATATACCCTTTCTTCTATTAAATGTTTCGGCATTTTTTGGATGAATGGACATAGGGCCAAGCAATGCCAAGTAGAAATTAATTTTTGTGGGAAGGGAAGGCACATTTGGACTATATATGAATGTTGGCTGCATCTAATTTCACATAGAAACATATATACACATAGGGAAAATAAAATGAAACAAAAAAAAAGAAGGCTCTCTCTCCACCCCACCATATTGCATCATGGAGCCTTGAAGGTCTCAACAAACCCACGAACAAGAACATACATTATCTACTATTGTAATCAATGCTAAGATCAATGTTTAATATTACACTCAATACAACCTATCATACATATGAATATTGTGTGCATCCAATTTCACAAACATACATATCTATGCATAGGAAATATAAAATGAAACACAAAAAAATAAGGCATGCTCTTGACCCTACCATATTGGTTCATGGAGCCTCATAGGTTCTCACCAAACCCCCGAGCAAGAATGTACATTATCCACCACTGTGATCAATGGTGAGGTCAATGTTTTATATTACACTTAATTTATACAACCTATCATTCTAAGAATTCCTTAGGAAATATAAAATAAAGCATGACAAAAGAAGGCCTTCTCTCCATCCTACCATATTGGGTCATGGAGCCTCATAGGCTCTCACCAAACCCCCTTAGCAAGAACATACACTATCTACCACTGTGTTCAATGGTTAGATCAATGTTTCATATTATAGTTAATATACAACCTATCATTCTAAGAATTCCTTTTTGAGGCTAAAAGAAGTAATAACCAAAAAGGTGCATCTAACTTCAAATACATATATAATGGTTTGGATTCATATGCAAAAAAATTTCGCTTGCATATATATAGACACAAAAAGTATGTGTAGAAATGTATGTATGTGGAATTAGATGTAGACAATATACATATATATATAGATGCAAAATTATATATATGTACATATCTACACATAGGGAAAATAAAATGAAGCACAACAAAAGAAGGCTTGGTCTCCACCATACCATATTGGGTCATGGAGCCTTATAGGCTCTCACCATACCCTTGAGCAAAAACATACATTATCCACCACTGTGATTAATGGTGAGATCAATGTTTCATATTACACTTAATATATAGCCTATCATTCTAAGAATTATCTAAGAAAGGATGAAGTACGATAGTTCTTTGTTGCAAGTATTTGGCCTCTAATTCTAAGAACATCTTCCAACAAGTGGCTCCCAATCAGAAAAGTGGATTAAATTGGTAACCCCACAAGAATAAATATACGAAGCAGTATATGTGAATGTTGTCCGCATCTAATATCACACACATACATATCTACACATAGGGAAAATAATATGAAAGTCACTATGGTGGCCAGAGCTCTCATAACAGGTAAAGCCAGAGAACGACAACCAACAATGCCTTATCAAAAATTGTGAAAATTGTTTCATTGCTTTGCTATATTTTCTCAAGTTATATATGGCAGCTGTTATTACAACCATCACCACTATATGAAAACCATACATCAATTAATGTTGAAGTGCCAAGCCCTACCAACCAACTTTCAATTTTTCTAGCCTTCTCTATTGACATGCCAAACACATTTATTTTTTCATTTAAATTTGCCACTTTTTTCTTGATTGGGGCCATACGCCGACAATTTTAAAAATCAGGAAGGCTGATGAAATTTCAAGCCAAATTGTTCCCATGTAGGATAAAGAGAAATCCCTCTTTTGTTGTCTTTCATTTTATTTTGCCTACGTGCAGATATCTATGCATGTGAAATTAGATGTAGAAAACACTCATATATACAGACAATATTCATATCCAGCATGCAACCCATTTAGTTTTTTTTTTTGCATGGGTTTGTTACTGTGAATTCTTTTGCTTTGTGGTTTTTTCCTCTCTGACAGAAAATATTCATATCCAGCATGCAACCCACTTTATTTTTTTTGCATGGGTTTGTTACTATGAATTGTTTTGTTTTGTGGGATTTTTCATCTAGGTCATTGTTGAAACCAATATTGTTTCATTTATGGTTTCTGTGTTGTGGCGGTGGTTGCAACACAATAAAATATTTTATATTATTTTCCATAACACAATGCTTAGTTAGTTGTTTTGCGAGAAAATAAACTATTTTTGAAATCCTCTATAAAGAGTTTTCCAAATGTGTTCAATGGTTAGATGAATGTTTCATATAACACTTAATATAAAACCTATCATTCTAAGTATTCATTTTTGAGGCTCAAATACGTAATATCCAAAAAGGTGCATCTTGTTGGCATATGGCTGGAAGGATTGTTGGAATATGGCTTGTAAGTGTTGTCATTGATGGCAACCTAGGCAATCTAGGCAACCTATCTGGTTTGCAGTATAACTTCTATTTCTGGAAGAACAAGGAAAGAGCAGGGCATCCGGTTACAAGCACTAGACACCTTACTAGATAGATATTTCATGTTGTGGACCTCCAAGAAAGGTCTGTTAATGTTTGTAATACCTTGGTGAATAATTTTTTTGATGCACACTCTCTGGTACATGATCTAGAAGGTTTGGCGAAATAATTTGTTGATTATTTGTGCTAGAAGGCCGACCCAACAAGTATAGTAATCGTGGATGTATAAGATGTAATTAATCAAATGTGTTCATGCTTGGTTAAGTTTTATTTGGGTCCTCTCTTTGTCTTAACCGACTTTGGAGGATGCGCATAATTTTTTAGTGGTGGGTCTGGCTGAAAAATTAGAAACAACTAAATATTCTATGAAGTCGACTGATGGATGAATAAATTCTTGTTAGCGCATATATATATATATATATATATATATATATGAGTTTGGTTTTGTCATTAAGAAGTGAGAACATGAGTATGTATGTGTGTAAGAAGTGCAAAAAGTATTACATCATTGTGTAGTGCAAAATTCAACAAGGCAATAGTGTGAATTTGTCTCTAAGTGGTGCAAAGAGCAAAAAAAGGTAGAGCAGAGTAGAACGAAGTGTTGAATTGGAAAGCAGATCTAGAATCGAGTTTATGAGCCTCACTAGAACTGTAATTTGGCATAGATAGATGCTGCTATCTCGGTTCACTCTTCAAATGATTGTAATCTAAATTTTATAAGGTGGTGAGCCTTCCTTTAAGTAGTGAGCTCTAGGCAGTGTGCCTAAATGCAAGTGCATTCCCTTTTGTAAACAATTATATTTGAGTACTCAAAATTATGGATTAACCTCCATTGTGGTTTTTCCCCTAATAGGGTTTCCATGCAAAAATATGTGTGTCATGGTTCTATTAATGTTTACTTTTTATGCTTGCATCTTTCTTTAATGTAATGACACAATGGTTTAAGTTTCAGATGAATGAAAGTTTAAGATTTGTTGAACACTGATTCACCCCCCCTCTTAGTGTTCCCTTGAGTCCAAAAATTGGTATTAGAGCATAATTCCTCTAAAGAAGTTTTGCAGCTTGAGGTAGATCTTGGAATGTAATGGACTCTAGTAGTCTTCAAAAGAAGCTTCTGGTGACACTTGACGACCTTGATCAGTCTAAAGCAGAAGTTCAAGAATTGAAATAAAATCTAGAGGATGCTGAGAAATTCATTTAGTCATTGAAGGATCAGATAGTGAAATCCAGGGTGAAAAGGAAAGATCTTTGTTATCAGATTAAGCAGAAAGAAAGTGAAAATATGGATGATGCTCACTTGAATCAAGCCTTGAAGGAAATAACTAAAGAATGTGAAAAGCTTGCTAGAGACAACACAAATCTAAAACATGAGATGGAATCTATGACGATAAAGAGGACTAAAGAGATTGAAGAAAGGAAGAAGAATGAAGAAAATATTGCTTAGACCCTGAAAGAGAAATTCGATGAATGTAGTAGAATAAAAGGGGAATACACTCAACTGGAAAGTGAACTTCAAAGAACCAGAATCAATGAAGAAGAATTTGGTAAGCAAATTGTCACTCTGAGGAAGTATCTTGTCATTGCGAATGAATACAAAGAAAAGTTTAAGCTCAGTTCAGTAAAACTTGATGAGCTGACCCAAGGACAAAAGAGTGGAAATGATAAGAGAGGTCTTGGATATGAAAAGGGAGAAAGTTCTAGATCAGAAGAAAATAAATTTAGACAAGTAAATCAGATGAACAAAGGTGGAAGACATCTGGTAAGACAACCTAATGCAAACAAAATTAATGGGTATTACTTTTCCTGTAATAAGTTTGGTCATATGATTGCTCAGTGTAGAAGTAATATGAATTCAAGAGTTTCGTCATTCTCTGGTCAGTGTTTCAATTGCAAAAATTATGGTCATAAATCAATTGAATGTAAAAATATGTCAAGCTATTCTAAAAGGAATGTTGAATGCTATACATGTGGGAAGCTTGGGTATATTGCTAATCAATGCAGATCTAAAAGAAATCAATGGAATGATTGGTATGGACAAAGAACTATCGTGTGTTACAACTGTAATAAACTTGGTCATATTGCAAGATTCTAGAGAAGCAAAAACATTGATAAAAGAGGTTCGGATAATAGCAATAGAAATATACAGAAAGATGTCAAAGAAAAAGGGAAAATGATTGTGGATGAGGGATCAAATGAAGAAGACATGGGTAAAGAAAAGTGAACCTGATGATGGAAATGGCTCTGCACCGAAACCTGCTTCCGGTAACTCTTCCAGTAATTGATTCTAGGTCAGTGACCAAGGGGGAGTATTTTCATGAAAATATTTCCTCCCCTGTATATGGATGGCACCAGAACAAAGAGTTTAGTTGAGATAGTGTATTTATGGAGTGCAAAAGTTTTGGACAACCTTAGTAGAGAGAATTCAATCAATTCATAGGTCCATAGAAGATTTATGAATCGTTGTTTGGGAAAACAAAGTCTCCAGGAAGTTTAGGGAAAATGCATTTATTGCACATGTGTGAGCTATATAAGTCAAGTTGAAGCCGTCATTTTTCATTCTACATCGTAGAAGACAAGAAGGAAAGCACTCGACAAGCAGATTGCAAAGTAGCAAAATTGGTTCTTCGACAAATCTCAGAATTTATCAAGTATTTCAAATCATTTTCAAAATATTCATACAATTCGGTGTACGGTTAAAAACCCTAAATATAAAAGAAAATGGAACAAATCAAATATTCGATCACTCTAGATGAATATAAAAATGCAAAGATCAAGTCTATGTGGAATTTGTTGTTGCGTGATGAATTAAAGCAATTGAGCGAAGCCAAACATGGAAATTTGGATATGTGGAGTAAGTTTTCGTATTTTGAGAATGCAAAATTATTGAAATTTGTATTAAGCATATTGCATGGTGATGTTTTAACTTTGGACAAATCCTACATCATTTCAAAAGAGGCAATTGAGAATTTAACGCGATTTGCAAAGTTGGAGATGTTCCCAGGAAGAAATCTATCCAAAACAAAGAGGTTGAAACCCTAACTGGTATAATCAGAGATCAAAGAGCCTTGATGATTGAAATAATCAAGAATCCTATAACTAAGTACATTGCACATGACATAACATATAATATCTTCTATAGAAATCGAGAAGGACCACATTGACTGGCATAGTCTATATTGCTCACAAAATGATAATTGAAGGCAAGGACTTTGACCTATGCGGATTGTTAAAGGATCAGCTTATCGAGAGCATGCAATTGACTAAGGAATCAGGATACCCACTCAGGTTTGATACCTTAATTATATGTTTGGTAATGTATTTCTTGAATTTCCTACCGAAAATCAAAAATGTGGTATGGAAATCAACCAAACTAGTATGCAAACAGATATACTCTTATTTTAAGAGCTTAGCTAATTGGGATTCAGAATTTGAAAATTGCTTCAAAAATGTACTTGAAAAGTGTGGTTCAGACAATATTTCTCTTCCGGTAAGATCAGTTTAAGTTGGTTCATCTTCCAGTAGCATAGATAGAGGATAGAAAAGAGGAAAGGAAATTATTGAATTCAGTCCTCCGAAAAGTAAAGTTTTCAAAATTGAAGGAAAAAGGAAAGAAAAAGAAATTGTGGACATTCCAGATGAAGAATATGATGAAGATATTGAAAATCCATTGAAAAATGAATCTGAGTCTGAAAAAGGTTGTGAGGAAGAAGATGAAGATTTGTAAAAAAAAAAGCTACAACTTATTCAAGGAGAAGGTGGAATGCAGAATATAGCCAAATTATGGTCTGTTAGACCATCATATGATCAAGACATGATTCTGAGTTTGTTAAATGTTCATGTTGAGGAATGGAAAATTAAATTGGAGAGCTTGCAGAACATCCCGCCCGATGAAATGATTGAGTGTAGCAAAGAAACATTGAATTCTGAAGAAAAGGAAGTTGGGGAAGTTATCTCTCACCTAAAGGAGCAGTTCAGGATATCTCTTGCAAATCTGAAGAAGAAAATGAATGAGTTAAGGTAGTGCATAAACTCAGCCATAGGCATCTACAACTATTGCATCTGTTGGCCCCATGTTGTCAGCAATTACAAAGAAAAGTTGGATCAGATTGAAATAGAACTGAATGACATTGGAAAAAGCTTTGCCATATCTCAGGATCCGGATGGCATCATCACGAAAATAATTTGAGAGTTATAGTCAGAACACTCAAAAATCCAACTCTCCAAGAGCACTCTCAGGAACACTTTTTGGAAGGTAAAGGACCTAATTGAATGTAGGTTGGAGCAGATGGTGGAAATATTGAGGAGTGGTGAGAAATTGGAAGAATCAGTCACAATCCTTGAATCTCTAACAAAAATTGTGAACAACACTTTGAAGAACAATAGCATGATCATTATCATTGGAATTACAGTAGATGGTTGGAAGAAATTTCCTTCGGAAGTGAAGAAAATCAATAAGATAATCTTCTAAAGATAGCAAGTAAATTGTATTCAAGTTTTTGAAAATTTGATCAGAGGAAAATTGTCAGCATATATGTAGCAAAAGTTTTGAGGATTTTGGAACACATGTTTTGTATTTTTTGGCATATGGAATCCATGCTTTTTAATTGATGTCAAAGGGGGAGAGAATGCAGTGAAAAAAATCTCATAAACCTAAGGGGGAGAGAATTCAAAAATTCAAAAATTCCTTATAAATCTCAGGGGGAGAAAGTGAAGTGAAAGTTTTTCACCAAGTGTTGCCATCAATGCCAAAGGGGGAGATTGTTGGCATATGGCTGGAAGGAATATTGGAATATGGCCTATAAGTGTTGTCATTGATGGAAACCTAGGCAATCTAGGCAACTTATTTGATTTGCAGTATAACTTCTATTTTTGACAGAACAAGGAAAGAATAGGGCATCTGGTTATAGGCACTGGACACCTTACTAGACATATATTTTTTGTTGTGGATCTCCAAGGAAGGTCCGTTTATGTTTTTAATACCTTGGTGAAGAATTGTTTTTATTCCCACTATCTGGTACATGATCTAGAAGGTTTTGCGAAATAATCTATTGATTATTTGTGCTAGAAGGCTGACCTGGCAAGTATAGTAATCACAAATTTATAAGATTTAATTAATAAAATGTGTTCATGATCAATTGATTTTTATTTGGGTCCTCACTTTGTCGTAACCAACTCTGGAGGATGCGCATAATTTTTTAGTGGTGGATCTGGCCGACAAATTAGAAACAACTTAATATTCTATGAAGCCGATTGATGGATGAATAAATTCTTCTTAGCGGATATATATAAGAGATTGGTTTTGTCATTAAGAAGTTAGAACATGACTATGTGTGTGTGTAAGAAGTGTGAAAAGTATTACATCATTGTGTAGTGTGAAATTCAATAGGGCAGTAGTGTGAATTTGTTTCTAAGTGGTGTGAAGAGCATAAAAAGGTAGAGAAGAGTAGAGTGAAGTGTTGAATTGGAAAGCAGATCTAGAATCAAGTTTATGAGCCTCACCAGAACTGTAATTTGGCATAGATAGATGCTACTATCTTAGTTCACTCTTCAGATGGTTTTAATCTAAATTTTGTAAGGCAATGAGCCTTCCTTTGAGTAGTGAGCTCTAGGTAGTGTGCCTGAATGCAAGTGCATTCCCTTTTGTAAACAATTATATT
Organism: Sequoiadendron giganteum; assembly: GCA_007115665.2. Classification (NCBI taxonomy): domain Eukaryota; kingdom Viridiplantae; phylum Streptophyta; class Pinopsida; order Cupressales; family Cupressaceae; genus Sequoiadendron; species Sequoiadendron giganteum. Next base: position 206,297,576 of record CM021106.1, read on the forward strand.
TGAGTACTCAAAATTGTGGATTAACCTGCACCATGGTTTTTCCCCTAATAGGGTTTCCATGCAAAAATTTGTGTGTCATGGTACTATTAATGTTTCATTTGTATGCTTGCATCTTTCTTTAATGTAATGACACAATGGTTTAAGTTTCAGATGAATGAAAGTTTAAGATTTTCTAAACACCGATTCACCCCCCCCTCTCAGTGTTCCCTTGAGTCCAACACATCTAACCTTAGATACATATATATCGATCTGTATTTATATTGTCTACATCTAATTCCACATACATACATTTCTACACATAATTTTTATGTGTATATATATCCAAGAAACATAGTCCTACATATGCATCCAATGCATATATATGCAGTTGCAAAACAAAATCTATACCGATATATATGTATTTGAAGTTAGATGCACCTTTTAGCACTATGTTCTATTGGGGATGTATGAATTTTGTAAGGCAGTGAGCCTTCCTTTGAGTAGTGAGCTCTAGGTAGTGTGCCTGAATGCAAGTGCATTCCCTTTTGTAAAAAAATATATTTGAGTACTCAAAATTGTGGATTAACCTCCATCGTGGTTTTTCCCCTAACAGGGTTTCCATGCAAAAATTTGTGTGTCATGGTGCTATTAATGTTTCCTTTGTATGCTTTCATCTTTCTTTAATGTAATGACACAATGGTTTAAGTTTCAGATGAATGAAATTTTAAGATTTCCTAAATATTGATTCACCCTCCCTCTTAGTGTTCCCTTGATTCCAACACATCTTACCTCAGATACATATATATCGATCTATATGTATATTGTCTACATCTAGTTCCACATACATACATTTCTACACATACTTTTTGTGTGTATATATATCCAAGAAACATATTCCTACATATGCATCCAATACATGCAATGCATATATATGCAGTTGCAAAACAAAATCTATATTGATATATGTATCTGAAGTTAGATGCACCTTTTAGCACTATGTTCTATTGGGGATGTATGAATTCCAAATTTTGAGGCTCGTTTCGATGGGGAAGGTGACTTTGATGCCATAATTTGTTCTTCCTAATCTTTAAATAGATATCTAGGTGTTTGAATTAATTGGAAATCTCACATTTTGACATCCAAGGACAATATAAAAATTGCCCTATAACCAGACCAAGATGAAATATTAAAAAAAGGTGGGATCCAAAAATGGGAAATCATACAACAACAAGTCCAAGTAGTGCAAAACAATAGCCAACCTTGATTCTCAAAGGTTCCTACACACATAGTTTGTCAAGCACAAGATGTAACCTATTTTCAACATCCCTGCAAACAAAAGATCATTGTATCTTGTAGGAAAAGTGCCTATCTGCATGTGGGTTCCATCAGAGAGGAAAACTTTGTAATGGTTGACCGAGCTTTAATCACCACCTATTTTCTCAAAAGCAATTAGCTAAAGAGCCGAGTATGGAACAACATCTCCAACATTAATAGATCAGATTGCATTTCCTGACAAGGTTGGCCACACATTTGAATCCTACAAGGTAGGTTTTCTTAGCTAAACCAAAGCAATGAGATGTTCAAGATTATGACAAAACTCTAGAAGGAAAAGGGGGGAAAGAGGCAGAAAAAAATGAATTAATTATTGGGATCTGACATGAAGATATATAGATAATTATACATGGTTACAAGATCAAATCAACTTCAAAATTGCATATAATAGATGAATATGAAAGGAGGGCAAGGTCGATCAAGAAGAAAAAAAAATTATATTTTTCTCTGAATACAAAGAAGGAAGAACATATCAATGTTGACACTTCTCAAAACTACAAAACTTTTTTTTCTAACACATAGGCCACTCCCAAATGACCAACAAAGCAAAAGGAAAAGGAAAAATATAGAGGTCAAATATAATTTGGTTAGACAATATATTACAAGGGTTGTTAATTAAAATGATGCATATTCACAATTCATTGGATGCACATGGCAAAGAGCCAATACAATTCTCAATAGAAAAAAGGAAACAAGAAAAAAAATTATGGGATTAGTGTCTGAGGGTTGTTCACCAGCCTAGGGAGAACCAAAGTCCACAGACATTGTTGGGGCTGCTCTTTTAAAAGCTAAGTGCTACAACATCAGTGGCTGACTGTGAGCTCTATGCCACAACAACATGATGAACCAATGTTCAATTAAATCGATGAAGGCTAAAAATGGCATCAATGTTTCATATAAAACTTAATATACAACTTATCATTCCAAGAATTCCCTATTGAGGCTCAAACAAATTACAACTATTTTCCCAAAAGAATAAACTTAGGGAGGAGTATGTATGAATTTTATTTGCATCTAATATGACATACATACATATCTGGACATAGGAAAAATAAAATTAAACACAAGAAAATAAGGTATGCTATCCACCCAACCATATTGGGCCATGGAGCCTCATAGGCTCTCACCAAACCAAGGCAGGATCAAGAGAACACCCTCTTTTGTTGTCTTTCATTTTATTTTCCCTACGTGCAGATATCTATGTATGTACCACAAAATAGAAGAATTCACAATAGAAA